>RYFJ01003802.1:0-255002 GCA_003991445.1 Oryza meyeriana var. granulata | reverse complement strand
CAGAAGAGGATCGTCGTTACCTCAATACCTGACCAGTCCCAGCAGACTACTGGTACATACAGGACATTGGTGGTCACAGCCAAAACTGCTTTATTTATTAGGTTCATTGTCCTTATATAACAGGTGCAGCTCACAGAACGAGAATCAACGTTACAGTTACAAAGTAGGCAGCGAAATACACACGAGTCAGACCTATACCTCACAAGCAACGGCTTGGGGACCTAGAGCGGAACCCAAAATTCTTCATACTCGGCTTGATCTTGATAGAACCTGTTGATGGAAGGATCTTATCTTCAAAGGGCTTCCTGGGAAAATAAGAAGGGGGCATGAGTAACACGAGGTATTCAGCAAGTCACCGGAAATTATGTGGCATGCAAGCTTGCAAGGGAGGTTAGGATTATTTTCGCAAGAGCGGGTTTTCAAGATTTGTGCTTTAAAGCTCTCTAGTGTTGCTTCTTGGGCTGAGTTGGTCGGAAAGAAGCTCACATTTGTCTCTTCTCAATCCATTTTCGTGAGTTGCTTGTGGGTTGCAACAACTCACCACAGTTAGTCAGGAAGCATGAGACTCGCGTCTCTGGACCCATTCCACAAGTCAGAGACTTGTCCACATATTCCGATTCGGAGCGTACCCTCCACTGGTACCTCCATTTAGGTGGATTTCTCTTTATCTCAACTCATTTGTCTTATCTCAAGCAACTCAACTCTGGTGTCATAATAACACCCCGGGTCACACAGGTTTCTCCCCGTTTCAGGCCACACAGGCATCCGTCAGTTTCTCTTCACACAGACTGACTCCGGTCACGTTTCCCAACCCGCAAAACAATTGCACAGTATTGGGTTGTAAAAGAAAATCTACGCTAGAGGAATCACTTCACATTCGCCCATAACCGTGGACACGGCTGTTCGAACAGTTCATGGCCTGTGCGCGCCTGGGTAACAATCCTTTGCAAGGGTCCGGCGTTGGGTATACGCTTTTTCCCACAGGTCGCGGTGTCGCGCCGGGACGCGAACTTACTCGCCACACTGGCCAAGCGGGGGAGGTTCGCGACAAGGCCTTTCCAAAGCGTCTCCAGGATTGCCTGAAGCCTTTAAACTGGACGGGTCCCAAGACCAAGTACGAGCGAGTCCTAGACTCCTCGTACTCAGGATCCTGCGGGTGCATCTCTTGTGTTATGGCACAGAAGATTGGTTGGCCTTGGTCCTTTTCTCTTGTGTTTGCCACTGATGAAGGGCCGGCGAGGCGCGGGTTTGCGTGATAGATGTTAGGAGGGAGAGGGTCCAGCCGGTCTGGGGTTTTGTTGCGTCCAAAGGCAACAAGCCAACCCTGGGTCTACTAATTACTTGGCAGGGGCGTCCCATAACACCCGTATGTCGACTGTATTATGCTCAGTGCAATTACTCAAGGAAACGGTCCTTAAAAATCATACAGAGTCGGAGGCCACACAGGCAACGACGTCCCATGACCAAGTTTTCGGGGTGAAAACCATTTTATTTCGCAAACTCTCGACCAAGGGTGTCGAGACTATTTTAAATCATTTGAGTAAAACCCTGATTTTTCCCATCGTCACACTTTATTTTTTGGATGAGCTGGGTGCGTCAAGCGGGTCACCGACTGGGACACACAAGTACGGACATCAAGATGAAGGGTTACAAGGATCGGGTCATCAATTATCCAAGGCAGGATCATATGCAGCAAGAGGGTTAGGGCGGCGGACGGATCCGATTACGGATTTCGGCCGAAAAATTAAACATGTTCCTAAGCATGCACTTTTTTTAAAAAATGATATTTTAAATCATATCCGTTCAAATGGTGAAGGTGACTTGCCTTGTTCGAATCCTGCGGGTCGTCGACGAAAATCGTCCTGCGGCGGGTTTAATGGCTCTCGGGAACGTCCTCTAAACGGTCGCAAAAGAAAACACATAAAAAACACCAAGAATCAAACCCTATATTATATATCTAATAGTGCAATGCGTAGATCTCGATTTTAAGAAAAATTTTGAGAGTTGAATGGCTCAATCGGAGCTACGGTTTAAAAGTTTATGAATTTCTAAAGTTGGGGTGGGCCATTTTTCTGGAAAATAAAAAGGGATTAAAAGTTATTTCGAAAAGAAAGAATAAAAAGAAAGGAAAAGGAATAGTCTCAGAGGCTCGACAGATGTGATTTTTTTTGTTTTCAGAAATGAACAGTAAAGAGAGAGAGACAGAGTCTGACATGTGGGGCCTGGGAGCAGAGAGAGAGGAGGTGAGGCGCTGACAGGTGGGGTCGGCGCTACAGGAGAGGGAGTCTGGCTGGCCCACGTGCAGTGTCTGGGAGTGGTGCCGGCCGGGGTACTGTGGCGGCGGAGAAAAATCGACGGCCAGTCGATCGCCGGAGACGATCTCGATGCGGCGGCGACGAGAATCGGCAAGCGGCAACATGGTTAGAGAGCGGAGGAGACGGGGAGTCGACCCGAACGGCTCGCGATCGGCTCATAGGGCGGCGGAGGGTGGTCGGCGACGGTGATACAGAGACGGCGGTGGCGGCGGAGAGAAGAGGTCGTCGCCGTGACCATTCCAGGGGCGGAGTGGCTCGGGATTGGGGGTTTGGGTGCGGTACTACCTGAGGAAGAGCTAGGAAGGAATTAATTTTGCTTTACCTTGCGTCTACGATGAGATTACCGGGCGGCGGCGGATGGCGAACGGTGGCGGGCCGGATTGGGGGTTTTTGGTACAGAGGGTAAATCGACGGCGGAGAGTTGCGGTGGAGCTTCCTGGTGGCTTGGGGAGCTCGGTGGTGGCGGTGGATGGGTTGATGGTGGTCGGAACGGCGGCGGCGCTTGGAACAGAGCGCGGCGGAGGAGGTTTGCTCGGCGGCGGAGCTTGATTGGGTGTTCGGCTTGCGACCGGAATGGGAGGGTGCTCCTATTTATAGAGGAGCTGGGGGCGTATGAGGACAGCGGACAGAGGCGGTGGCGGACGGAATAAGCTCGAGTTGGCCAACGGGACGCGTCAATGGCGGAGCTTGCTGTGGCGCGTGTCATCGACTGCGGAGAGGGAAAATAGGGCGCGGATAGAAAGGCGAAATGACTGGACGGGGCACCGGGCGTGCTCTTTTGACTTTCGGGGCTCGCCGGGGAGGAAAAGCTGGGCGGCTATGTGTGGATGACGTCGGGGCATACGAGACGGGATGGCGGAGCGGGGATTGCCCGGGCGACGGGACGGGAGGGTTGACGAAGGCGTCCGCACGTTTTTAAGGCGGAGACCGGGCGGTATGGGTGCATGACAGAGAGAAAAGAGAGGGAGCTTCGGGAGAAATCGGGAGAAGAGAGAGAGAGCGAGCGCGGGCGAGAGGAAGAAGACGACGACGGGGACGACGACTGACAAGCGGGACCGCTGGGCAGAGCCGATCTCGCTCGTCCGCGTGGATCCATCGGGCGGCCGAGGAGACAGGCGGCGACGGGGAGGCTGACGTGCGGGCCCCGCGGGATTAAAACCCACGCGCGCGCGGCGCCTGGGCCGAGCAGGCCGGCCGAGGGAATACAGTGTTGGGCTGAGAAAGGAGGACGGCGGCCCGGCTGGAACAGTAGGATTTAGCAATTTTCCAGAGGCCGATTTGAATAGAATTTGGGTTTTTTGATTTTTGAAACCGATTCAAATCAGGTCCAAAAATTCAGAAAAAAATCTGGGGAGTGCTACAAAGGTCTTAGGGCTGTTTTAAAAATATTTTGAGAATTTTTCTTGAGATCCACTTGGCACAAAAATTCCAAACCAATAAAGAGCCAAATTTTTCGAATATAGCTTTTTATTAAAATATTTTTGACGCCGATAAAAATGCGATTATTACAAACCTACCCCCCTAAAGAGAATCTCGACCCGAGATTCCGAATCTAAGCGAACAGCTCTGGGTATTCTGCACGAAGATGGTCTTCTCGTTCCCACGTGGCTTCCTCTTCTGAGTGATTGCTCCATTGGACTTTGTAAAACTTGGTCGAGGTTCTTCGCGTGCGTCTCTTGGCTTCTTCCAGGATTCGGAGCGGTCGTTCTTCATATGTCAGACTCCTGTTTAGTTCAATACCTTCAATAGGGACTTGTTCTTCGGGCACGCGAAGACACTTCTTCAGCTGGGAGACGTGGAACACGTTGTGCACGTCCGCAAGTTCAGGGGGCAATTGTATCTGGTATGCGACTTCTCCTTGTCGAGCAGTGATAGGGTAGGGGCCTATGAACCTAGGGGCCAACTTTCCTGCCATACCAAATCTCTTCATTCCACGCAACGGTGATACCCTTAGGTATACGTGGTCTCCGATCTCGAATTCCAGGTCGCGGCGTCGGTTGTCGGCGTAGCTCTTCTGTCGGGATTGGGCTACCTTCAGATGTTCTCTTATTGTCTTTACCTTTTCTTCTGCATCCTTCAGGAGGTCAGGTCCAAATATCTGCTTCTCCCCTACTTCGGTCCAACAAAGTGGGGTACAACACTTGCGCCCATATAGTGCCTCATTAGGGGCCATTTTGATGCTAGCTTGATAGCTATTATTATACGAGAATTCGGCGTCAGGTAGGCAGAGGTCCCATGTCCCTACGAAATCTAGGGCACATGCTCTCAACATGTCTTCCAGAATCTGGTTCACTCTTTCTATTTGACCGTCCGTTTGGGGGTGGTATGCGGTACTGAAGTTGAGGTGGGTTCCCAAGGCTTCATGTAGTCGTTCCCAAAACTTGGAGGTGAACTGGGTACCTCGATCCGACACGATCTTTTTGGGAACTCCATGCTGGCATACTATTCTGGTCATATACAACTCTGCTAGTTTCTTGCCTACGTAGGTGGTCTTAACAGGTATGAAGTGGGCTACCTTGGTGAGGCGATCTACGACCACCCAAATCGAGTCGTACCCGTTGGGCGTCCTTGGTAAGCCCGTGATAAAATCCATTCCGATTTCTTCCCACTTCCACTCGGGAATTTTTAAGGGTTGCAATAGTCCTGTGGGCTTTTGATGCTCTGCCTTAACCCTTTGACAGATATCGCACATGGCGACATACTCGGCGACATCTCGCTTCATCCCAGACCACCAATAATGTTGTTTAAGATCCTGGTACATCTTCGTACTGCCGGGATGTATAGAGTACGCGGATTCATGGGCTTCCTTAAGGATAAGATTCCTTATTTCCTTGTTGTTGGGCACACATATCCTCTTTTTACACCATAGGGTTCCTTGTTCGTCTATCGAGAATTCAGGGGTTTTGTCCTCGGGGATTTTCTCCTTGATGGCCTTGATTTCCTCATCTTCTTTCTGGGCTTCTCGAATCAGACTCTCCAGGGTAGGTTGGACTACTAAAGTGGCATGTGCTCCTTTGTTTACCATGGTCAGTCGGAATTTCCTGAGTTCGTGACTTAATTCTGGCCGAGGCAGCAACGCCAAGGCGGGGTTGCAATGGCTCTTCCGACTTAGGGCATCAGCTACTACGTTGGCTTTCCCAGGGTGATAGTGTATTCTGAGGTCGTAATCCTTCAATAGTTCTAGCCATTGTCTCTGCCGTAAGTTGAGCTCAGTCTGGGTAAATATATACTTCAGACTCTTATGGTCGGTGTATACTTCACACCGATTGCCGATCAAGTAGTGTCTCCAAATTTTTAGGGCATGTATTACGGCGGCAAGTTCTAGGTCGTGAGTTGGGTAATTCATCTCGTGCGGCCGTAACTGTCTAGAGGCATAAGCCACTACCATTCCTTCCTGCATTAACACACATCCGAGTCCCTAACGAGAGGCATCGCAGTATATTTCGAAGTCCTTCCGGATGTCAGGCAAGGTTAGGACTGGAGCGGTGGTCAGTCTCCTTTTTAGTTCCTGGAAGCTTTTCTCGCAGGCTTCTGTCCATTCAAACCTCTTTTCCTTTTTCAGCAGCTCAGTCATAGGCCTTGCTATCTTAGAGAATCCTTCGATAAATCTTCGGTAATATCCAGCTAGGCCTAAGAAGCTTCGGATTTCAGTAACCGAGGTGGGGGATTTCCAAGCAAGGACGGTCTCTATCTTACTTGGGTCTACTTCTACTCCTTGAGTTGAGATGATGTGTCCAAGAAAAGCCACTCGATCTAGCCAGAACTCACATTTCGAGAACTTGGCGTACAACTGGTGTTCTCTTAATTTTCCTAGAACCAGTCTTAGGTGTTCCGCATGCTCTTGTTTGTCCTTGGAGTAGATGAGGATATCATCTATAAACACCACGACGAACTTATCGAGGTACTCCATGAATATCTTATTCATTAGGTTCATGAAATATGCTGGGGCATTGGTGAGTCCAAACAACATCACCGTATACTCATACAGGCCATATCTGGTGGAGAAGGCAGTTTTGGGTATATCTTGTGGCCTAATCTTCAATTGGTGGTATCCGGTTCTCAGGTCTATTTTGGAGAACACGGCAGCCCCTTTGAGTTGATCAAACAGGTCGTCAATCCATGGCAACGGGTATTTGTTCTTTATGGTTACCTCGTTCAAGGCTCGATAGTCTACGCACATCCGCTGAGTTCCATCCTTTTTCTTAACCAGGAGCACTGGGGCTCCCCAGGGGGATGTGCTGGGTCTAACGAAGCCTTTGGCCTCTAATTCTTCTATTTGCCTCTTAACTTCGGCTAGTTCGTTTGCGGCCATTCTGTAGGGTCGCTTGGATATGGGTGCGGTTCCTGGTGCCAATTCAATGGAGAACTCTATTTCTCGATCTGGAGGCATTCCGGGGAGTTCTTCAGGGAATACATCGGGATACTCTTACGACAAGCACATCTTCCGAGCTGACGGCCTGAAGGCTAGTCAGAATTGGTCGGGTCCTTTGGGCTTTTGGAGGGGCGAACTTTACTTCTTGCCCACTGGGTCCTCGAAGTGTTATAGTCTTATCGGCACAGTCTATTCGCCCTTGGTGTTTAGCCAACCAGTCCATTCCTAAGATCAGGTCTAGCTCTTGGGACTCTAGGATGATGGGGCTGGCTAAGAATTGGACCCCTTCTTTTTCCAGGGTTACTTTTGGGCACGATAGATCCGACCTCATCTCCCTACCAGGGGAGTGTACGATCATCGGCACCCTCAAGTCCCAGGTTTCCCACCCATTTTTGGTCACCAAAGCTTGAGAGATAAAGGAATGGGAAGCTCCCGAATCAAACAGAACAACTGTGGGCACGGAGTTGAGGAGAAACGTACCCATGACCACGTCTGGTGCTTCCTGAGCTGTGTCTGCCTGGATGTGGTTCACCCGGCCTCTTCCGAAGGTCGGAGTTGTACGCGAAGCTTGTCCGCTGACTGGTGGAGCAGTCCTTCCAGGTGCAGGTGCAGGAGTCCTAGCAGTACTGATGTTGGATCTTGCTGGGGCAGCGCCTTCTTTATTCTTAGGGCAGTCCCTGGCGAAATGCCCGTAGTCGTGACAATTGTAACATTTTATCCCAGTAAGGTTGGGAGGGTTTCTTGGCTGAGTACTGGTTGGAGCAAGGTTGCTTCCCTTAGAGGCGGAGGTGAAGCCGCTGGGTCGAGGTTGTGGTGGCATTGGTGGACGAGGTGTACTTCCGATGGGTCGGCTGTATTGTGGGATAGCTGGACGATACTGGGTGGATGGAGCTATCCTTGGTCGTTGCCCACCACGAGGGCTAAATCCGGAATGAGCCATCTTCCTCTTCTAATAGTCGTTGACTTCCTCACGAGTGTCTTCCACCATTAAGGCCTTGTTAATCATTTGCTGGAAAGTGGGGAAATCATGACTTATAAGCTGGATCCTTATCCCTACATTCATTCCTTTGAGGAAGCGTCGGATCTTCTTCTTATCCGTATTCACTTCTTCGGTAGCGTACCGAGCCAATTTATTGAAATGGCTCAAGTACTCATTTATGCTTGAGGATCCTTGTTTGAGTTGCTCGAACTCAACTCTCTTTATGTCAATAACGCTTTCGGGAACGTAGGTTGCTCGAAAGGCGGTTGCGAACTCATCCCATGTGATTGTCGAGGAATCTTCATGGGCGGCACAGTAATTGTCCCACCAATCTGCGGCAGGTCCTCTTAGCTGATGTGCTGCGAACAGCCTCTTCTCCGTGGGGGTACACTGGATTAGGTTAAGCTTCCGTTCTACATCCTTGAGCCAATCATCGGCTTCTATTGGCTCAACAGTCTGGGAGAATTCTGGAGGGCGGGAACAAAGGAACTCTGTGAGTTTAGCCCTCCCATTCTGGGGAGCTTGCGGCGCTGGGTGAGGATTTTGTTGGAGCATGGCTATACTCTGGGCTATGCCTTGTAGGATTTGGGTTTGGATGGCTAGGATTTGCTGCGGATCTATGTTTAGAGGTGGGGGTGGAGGTAAGTCTTGCTGAACAGGGTCAGGGTGAGGGGGTGTGTTGTTTTCAGACCCATGTTCCTGATCTTGTGGGTTATTCTCTTGGTTCTGAGCTGGCACTTGGTTATCCTCATAACCATAGTGGGCTGGAGTGCGCCTTCGACGCTGGTTGGGTCGTGCCATCTAACAAGAAGAGAGGGAGGGAAGAGGGTAAGAGAGAAGGAAAGGGCACACAAACACAAACTGATTTTAAAAACATAGATACTTTATTTATATACAAGAGGGGTGGCCAAGTCACATAGACTGGACGCACACCATACAAGATACGGACTACCATACATGACACACACACGCACTACTCGCCACGACTCCTAATGAGTTGGCGACGATACAAAAGGTCTGATATCCACTATCTACACTGCTGCTGCGTCCAACTGCTGCTCTACTCCTGCTCCTCGTTGTCGATCATCACGCGCTCGGACGGATCCTCCTCCTCGGACGGGACGGGAAGGGTAGGAGCAACTGTCAGGGGATCGGCAGGAATAGGAGCTGGGGCTAGTGCGGGAATGTCTGCTGAGATATCAGCTGGACGAGGGGTAAACTGAGCAAGGTACTCGTGCGCAGTCAAGCGACGGCGGCGGCGAGGTGAAGAAGGTGGAGTCGGGGAGGAACTCTGGGAACTGGCGGCACGTCCCTCGGGGGGCTCAGTGAAGTCGGTGGTGTGGGCAGAAGTCAGGGTGTGTAGGGATGGAGGGATGCAGTCGCGGAGGGAGTGGTAGTGCCTCTCGAGGCCGCGGTATGCCTCTAAGAGTCGACGGTACTGCTGGTCCAAAGCGGTGGTCATCTCAACAAGGCGAGTCAAAGAAGGAGATGACTCACGACAGGTGCAAGGGTAGATACTAGTGGAGGATCCACTAACTCGGTGGGGAAGAAGGCGAAAACGGGAGGAATCAAGGCGAGGGTAGTACTGGTCGCAAAGGCGACGAATGGCTGCAAAGGCGACATCCTGATAGGCGAGCTAAAGGGTAGGCCTCACCATCACAAAACGGTGACGGCGTAAATCGGGGCGGAGGGGGTAGAGGCGGAGGGTATGGCGACAACGGGGAGGTACAATGGTGACAGTAAAGCCGGCGAACTGAGGAGGGGAATATCCAAGGAAGTGAGC
Source organism: Oryza meyeriana var. granulata (assembly GCA_003991445.1). Lineage (NCBI taxonomy): Eukaryota > Viridiplantae > Streptophyta > Magnoliopsida > Poales > Poaceae > Oryza > Oryza meyeriana. The sequence goes on along the minus strand of RYFJ01003802.1, from coordinate 245,553 downwards.
CAAGTCTCGGAGAATCTCGACGAAGCCTCCCTGACCTTCATCGTAGGAGAGGTGAGTGTTGCGAGAGTCCATCTACAAGTTGAAACCAAGAAAAGAGTTAGTAAAATTTTCAAAAATTTGCTACGGAAAGAGAAGGAGTAAGAAAGCCTTAGGTTTTCGCAAATACTTTTGGAAGGTATGGTCCTTAGAGCCTTTCTAGTGTAGGGGTTTCGTTTCTAGGGGCCAAACCTAGGCTCTGATACCACCTCTGTGACGCCCCTCTCCCGCTAACCCGTATAGGTTAACAGAAGAGGATCGTCGTTAACTGCAATACCTGTACCAGTCCCAGGAGACTAGCTGGTACATACAGGACATTGGTGGATCACAGCCAAACCTGCTTTATTTATTAGGCATAGTCCTTACATAAGGTGCAGCCTCGGACAGACCCCGAGACATGCAACGTTACATTACAAAAGTAGGCAGCGGAAAACACACGGGTAGACCTATACCCACAAGCAACGGCTTGGGGACCTAGAGCGGAACCCTAAAGTTCTTCATACTCGGCTTGATCTTGATAGAACCTGTTGATGGAAGGATCTTCATCTTCAAGGGCTTCTGGGAAAAATAAGAAGAGGGAATGAGTACACGAGGTACTCAGCAAGTCACGGAAATTATGTGGCATGGAAGGCTTAGCAAAGGGAGGTTAGGGTTATTTTCCCAAGAGGGGTTTTCAAGACTTTTGTGCTTTAAAGCTCTAAGTGTGCTCTTTGAGTTGTCGGAAAGAATCTCACGCTTCAATCCATTCCGTGAGTTGCTTTGCAACAACTCACCACAGTTAGTCGGGAAGAGACTCGCGTCTCGACCCATTCCACAAGTCAGAGACTTGTCACATATTCCGATTCGGAGCGTACCCTCCACTGGTACCTCCATTTAGGTGGATTCTCTTTATCTCAAACTCATCTCTTATCTCAAGCAACTCAACTCTGGTGTCATATAACACCCCGGGTCACACAGGCCCGTTTTAGGCCACACAGGCCATCCGTCAGTCACACAGACTGACTCCGGTCACGTTTCCCAACCCGCAAAACAATTGCACAGATATTTGTAAAAGAAAATCTACGCTAGAGGAATCACTTCACATTCGCCCATAACCGTGGGCACGGCTGTTCGAACAGTTCATAACAATCCTTTGCAAAGGGGGTACGCTTTTCCCACACGACGCGAACTTACTCCCACACTGGCCAAGCGGGGAGGTTCGCGACAAGGCCTTTCCAAAGCGTCTCCAGGATTGCCTGAAGCCAACTGGACAGGTCCCAGACCAAGTACCGAGCGAGTCCCAGACTCCTCGTACTCAGGATCCTGCGGGTGCATCTCATATTGCCACCCCGGCGACTCCACGTCCAAAGGCAACCAAGCCAACCCTGGGTCTACTGATTACTTGGCCAGGGGCGTCCCATAACACCCGTGTGGTGGCACTGTATTATGCTTAGTGCAATTCTTCAAGGAAACGGTCCTTAAAAATCATACAGAGTCGGAGCCACACAGGCAACGACGTCCCATGACCAAGTTTTGTAAAACCATTTTATTTCGCAAACTCTCGACCAAGGGTGTCGAGACTATTTTAAATCATTTGAGTTAAAACCCTGATTTGTCCCATCGTCACACTTTATTTTTTTGGATGAAAGGGGGTCACCAACGTCCATACACAAGTACGGACATCAAGATGACAGGGTTACAAGGATCGGGTCATCAATTTATCCAAGGCAGGATCATATGCAGCAAGAGGGTTAGGCTAGACGGATCCGATTACGGATTTCGGCCGAAAATTAAACATGTTCCTAAGCATGCACTTTTTTTAAAAAAATATATTTTAAATCGTAGGTTCAACATGGTTGAAGGGTGACTTGCCATGTTCGAGATCCTGCGGGTCGTCGACGAAATCGTCCTGTGGCCGCTCCTCGGGAACGTCCTCTAAACGTCGCAAAAGAAAACACATAAAATTACCAAGAATCAAACCCTATATTATATATCTAATAGTGCCAATGCGTAGATCTCAATTTGAGAAAAAGTTTGAGAGTTGAATGGGCTCAATCGGAGCTACGGTTTAAAAGTTATGAATTTCTAAATTTTGGGCCATTTTCTGAAAATAAAAAGGGATTAAAAGTTATTTTCGGAAAGAAAAGAAATAAAAAGAAAAGGAAAAGGAAATAGTCTCAGAGGCTGACAGATGGGGTCGGATGAACAGTAAAAAGAGAGAGAGACAGAGTCTGACATGTGGGGCCTGGGAGCAGAGAGAGAGGAGGTGAGGCGCTGACAGGTGGGGTCGGCGCTACAGGAGAGGGAATCTGGCTGGCCCACGTGCAGTGTCTAGGAGTGGTGCCGGCCGGGGTACTGTGGCGGCGGAGAAAAATCGACGGCCGGTGATCGCCGGAGACGATCTCGCCGGCGGCGACGAGAATCGGCAAGCGGGCAACATGGTTAGAGAGCGGAGGAGACGGGGAGTCGACCGAACGGCTCGGATCGGCTCATAGGGCGGCGGAGGGTGGTCGGCGACGGTGATACAGAGACGGCGGCGGCGGCGGAGAGAAGAGGTCGTCGCCGGTGACCATTCCAGCGGCGGAGTGGCTCGGGATTGGGGGTTTGGGTGCGGTACTACCTGAGGAAGAGCTAGGAAGGAATTAATTTTGCTTTACCTTCGTCTACGATGAGATACAGGGCGGCGGCGATGGCGAACGGCGGCGGGCCGGATTGGGGGTTTTTGGTACAGAGGGTAATCGACGGCGGAGAGTGGCGGTGGAGCTTCCTGGTGGCTTGGGGAGCTCGGTGGTGGCGGTGGATGGGTTGATGGTGGTCGGAAACGGCGGCGGCGCTTGGAACAGAGCGCGGCGGAGGAGGTTTGCTTGGCGGCGAGCTTGATTGGGTGTTCGGCTTGGCGACCGGAATGGCGGAGGGGTGCTCCTATTTATAGAGGAGCTGGGGGCGCTAGAGGACAGCGGACAGAGGCGGTGGCGGACGGAATAAGCTCGAGTTGGCCAACGGGACGCGTCAATGGCGGAGCTTGCTGTGGCGCGTGTCATCGACTGCGGAGAGGGAAAATAGGGCGCGGATAGAAAGGCGAAATGACTGGACGGGGCACCGGGCGTGCTCTTTTGACTTTCGGGGCTCGCCGGGGAGGAAAAGCTGGGCGGCTATGGTGTGGATGACGTCGGGCATACGAGACGGGATGGCGGAGCGGGGATTGCCCCGGGCGACGGGACGGGAGGGTTGACGAAGGCGTCCGCACGTTTTTAAGGCGGAGACCGGGCGGTATGGGCGCATGACAGAGAGAAAAGAGAGGGAGCTTCGGGAGAAATCGGGAGAAGAGAGAGAGAGCGAGCGCGGGCGAGAGGAAGAAGACGACGACGGGGACGACGACTGACAAGCGGGACCGCTGGGCAGAGCCGATCTCGCTCGTCCGCGTGGATCCATCGGGCGGCCGAGGAGACAGGCGGCGACGGGGAGGCTGACGTGCGGGCCCCGCGGGATTAAAACCCACGCGCGCGCGGCGCCTGGGCCGAGCAGGCCGGCCGAGGGAATACAGTGTTGGGCTGAGAAAGGAGGACGGCGGCCCGGCTGGAACAGTAGGATTTAGCAATTTTCCAGAGGCCGATTTGAATAGAATTTGGGGTTTTTGATTTTTGAAACCGATTCAAATCAGGTCCAAAAATTCAGAAAAAAATCTGGGGAGTGCTACAGAGGTCTTAGGGCTGTTTTAAAAATATTTTGAGAATTTTTGTTGAGATCCACTTGGCACAAAAATTCCAAACCAATAAAGAGCCAAATTTTTCGAATATAGCTTTTTATTAAAATACTTTTGACGCCGATAAAAATGCGATTATTACAGAAGGGCACCGGCATCTCAAAGTGTTGATGCTTTGCACCGGCAATAAAACTATAGGGCTACTCGGTGAAGGTGAATTCGGTGGATTGCAAAGGAACACAAAGAAGATTTATACGGGTTCAGGCCCTCGATGTGAGGTAATACCCTACATCCAGTTGAGATGTTATTCCTCTGAGGTAGTTTGTGATCAATGATCTTCCGTGTCCTCATGGGGCGCCCTGTCTCCCTTTACATACTAGGGGACAGGGGTACATGATAAGGATCCCAGCCGAATACGGCCAAGGGATTTCCTTCTTAGAGATAGAAACCTACCCGTCTAAGACTATGTTTCCTTATTATACAAGGCTAGGTTTGCTGGGTGCTATCTTATCTCTAATTACATGGTTCAGCCCATCCTCCATCCGAGTGGCCCATATGCTGGTGGTGAGGTACCCGGGGCCCATGGCCTCCACAGTAGTCCCTGAGACCTTCATAGTTGAGCCACAGCAGAGACCGAGTGCTCATCCTCCACGGTGAAGACTGCGCGAGTGCGATGCTCCCGAGTACTCTTTTGTCTGAGTCCTTCTTCTTCTCGAGTCCTGCTTCATGTCAGCTGGCAGCGAGGCTATGAAAGGCTTCATGAAGATATATGAATAGTGTGCGTCGAATAGACGCACCTATTAGGTGTAGTCCCCGACTTTGTGCTTAATTGTGAAGACAATTAAACATAAAGTCAAAGATCTTTAACCTGGAAGTCTTTTCCGAGTAGATTACTACTGGTATATGAGACTCTTCGGTATTATGTCAACCGGAATATGATTTATAGTCTTGCCGAGTAGGAAACTACTCGTATGTAGGACTCTTCGACTTCATGTTAGTCGGAATGTGTATTTATAGTCTTGCCGAGTAGGATGCTACACGTATATGGGACTCCTCAGCATCATGTCAGCTGGAAAAAGGGGTTTATAGTCTTTTCTGAGTGGCGTCCCACTCAGAAGCTAGACTCCTCCGCATCATGTCAGCGGGAAAAGATATTTATAGTCTCTCCCGAGTAGTGCACTACTCAAAAGTTAGACTCTTCAGCGTCATATCGGTTGGAATGATGTTGCTCATGGTAACTGATGGCCACGCATATAGGCCGAGTACCACTTTATGAAAATAAATCCACGGTGTGGTCAGATGTACTCAAGAAAGATACCTGCATCCCCAATTTTAATGAAGACCAGCTTGTGATCCATGTAAGGATATATCCTCGAGACCTGGTGGATAAAACAGATACTCAAACATATATGTTTAGCAATAAGGCTCTCATGAAGCATATTTGTTTACCTCATCGGCTCCTGTTGGTAGCACCAGCGCTATTGTCGGCGAAATGGGACTGGGGGTCCCCCAGTCCCCGGGGACGCGCGGATGCCCGGCCACGTCAGCTCCTCCGGACCCACTTTCTACAGAAGAAACGGCTGGCTACGGTCGGCATTCCGCTGAGCCCCCGGGGCGCCATCAGGTCACCCGGACCCGGCGCCGATCCCCCGGCCTCGGGTGCCGATGACCGGGCCCTAGGCCGATGCCGACTGACGATGCCAAGCCGACTGCCGACGGCCAATACCGATTCACTTGAGGAGCTCGGCGACCAACTCCTCAAATATACCTGCATTAATGGTGAGGCGACAGGGCGCCTCCCGTCTGTCTCCCGACAGCATCTCCAGGAGACAGCCCGACAAAGAACCAACCAGACCAGCCGCCCTCAGCAGGCAGACAGCACGCTCCTCCAGGCGCGGCGCAGCAGGCGGCCGCGGGTGTGCGCGTCACATCCTCGCATTCCAGCCGCCCTCAGCAGGCGGACAGCGGCGACTAGACGTCCTCCAGCGCGGTGTGGCAGACGGGCGCCGACCGGCACGACAAGACGTAGCATATCTCTCTCACCACGTATGACCGGCACTGTGGACTCCCCTTGCCTATAAAGGAGGATCCATGCCACATTTGGAACTAGACACGGAAGGGGAGACGAACTCCAGGAGCCCGGGTCTTCTTCTTCCTTGAGCCCGGGCCCTCTTCCTCCTAAGCTCTAGTTCACTCTAGGAGCCCGGGTCTTCTTCTTCCTGGAACCCGGGCCCTCTTCCTCTAGGGTTCGATTCTCCTTGTAACACAGTAAATACATTCACCCCCACATAGCATACACACAGGAGTAGGGTATTACGCTCCGGCGGCCCGAACCTGTATAAATCCTCCCGTCTCCTCTGTGCGCAACTGTTGATCGTCTTCCCGGACGCCCGGTGCGATTACCACGCTTTGGACGGTCCGGACCCGCATCGGACGGTCCGGACCCTTCTGCTTCACCACGGTTCGGACGGTCCGGACCTGCTTCGGACGGTCCGAACCCCGCAGCTTCCTCTACGTCTTCTTCGCGTATCTTTCTTCTACACCCTGACGCCGGCTTCGCCTGAGAACTACTCCCCTGGCCGAATCTCAAAAGGGGGGTCTCCTGACTTCCCGCCGTCGAGGTTTCATCCTTCGACAGCTGGCGCGCTAGGTAGGGGGAGTTTCCTTTTCAGGTGACACGCCGACGTCCCCAAGACCGGCGCACTTCATGGCAGGAGGCCATCATCCGCGGGACTTTAGCGAGGGGCCCGGCGGCTTCACCCCGCCGGGAGACGTTAGCCTGGCGGTGAGCCCGCCACGCTCCCCGTCTTCCTGGGGGAGCACGGCGCGAGCCCTGCGGGCCGGGCCTCGGGCCAACAATGGCCACAGCGACCTCGACTTCCCCAAGGAACCAAGGTGGCGCGCTTCGCCCCACGTAACTCGTACCAGCAAGGCCTCAAGCGCTATCTTTGGCATAAGGTTCGGGCCCGATCACTCCAGGTTGGGGGTTAGAATCTCCGCCGTGTCCTCGCACGGGTCGGAATGAAATAAATCTTCCCCCCGTGGGAAGGCCCCTTCCTGGTGATCGGTGTTTCCCGATCGGGGCTCGGTAAGCCTGGGAGCATCTTCACAAATTTCGTCTATAAATACATCCTGTAAGTTCCGGTGTGCCCAGGCCAGCGCCGGATTTCTCAAAATCTCGGCGCTGGCCAGGGCCCCATGTGTATACACTTTCATATAAACAGCATTTTAATATCTTTCCCGGTATCCTCCCTTCCGTCTGTTTCCATGTGTTGCGCTCCTGGTTGCCTCGTCCCTTGGGGGGCATAATCGGGCCGCGCCCGTGCGACGGTTGGGGTTCGCGCATTATCATCAGTCCCCTACCGACGAGTAATCGTATCCCGACGTGCTAGGTCCAGGGCATTGTCGAGCTCGCGGGGACCTAAGGGCGCCCTCCGGGAGGCGCCGCGGGTCCCGGCGGCTCCGGCGCCTTGCCTGGCTAGCTTCGGGGTCGGTTCTTTCCGGAGGTAGGGGGTGAAATGGATATGCGTGATCTTTTCCTCCGCACGATCGCGACTCCGAGGACGCCATCGGGAGATGATCGACGCCACGATTCGTAGCATGGAACGGACAGGGGAACGAGCCAAATACTCTCACAATTCATCGTGTGCAGATTACACCAATTCCCGGCAGATTTTAGGCAGGCTTTCCGAACCTCGACGCGGGCTACGGAGCCCGGCCTGGTCGGCTCCTCCCCGGCAACCGGCGAGGCACCGGATGCTCCGTCGCCTGACGACCCTGTCTCCGGTCAAGCTTGGTCCCGCGGCCTCGCGGCGCTCGGAGGGCCACAGGCTCCCGAGGGCGCGGAGGGCCCCCGGACCCGGGAGACGAAGGGGCCGAGCCTACAGACTGAACCAACTCCGCAAGGCTCGCGCTCGGACGCCCGCGGCCCCTTGGGGCCGAGCTCCCGGGGACCTGGGCGCTACGGCGGATCACGGCTGATCGGCCCGGTGCTCGGCGCTCCCGGGGGCGATCAACGCTCCCGACCCGGGATCGTGCTCGCGAAGCCACACTGCCGCTTACAACATCTAGATATGTAACCTTACCTGACTTTACGCATTGCTTATTCTATATTCTTGCCCCATTGTACGGACAGCCTAGGTCCCCGGGGCGAGCTGCGGCGCCCGACCTGGCCAGCTCTCCCCCGACGGCCGCCAAGGCTCCAGGCGCTTCGCTGCCTGGCGACCCCGTCTCCGGTCAAGCTTGTTCCCGCGGCCTCGCGGCGCTCCCAGGGCCACAGGCGCCCGGGGGCACGGAGGGACCCCGGACCCGGAAGACAGGAGGGGTCGAAACTACGGACTCGACCGTCCCGCCGGACTCGTCCCCGAGCCCCTCGCAGCCGTCGCGGACCGAGCACCCGGGGCAGGCAGCTACTCAAGGCCCCGCGAAGGGGACCTGGGTGCGACGACGGTTCACGGCGAGTCGGTCCAGTACTCGACGTTCCCGGGGGCGAGCGACGTTCCCGGCCCCGAGACCGTGTTCGCAGTGCCACGACGCCCTCCGCAATGTCCAGATACGTTACCTTATCCACCTTTACATATTGCTCAATTTGTATTCTTCCCCCGTTGTATGTACAGCGTAGGTTCCAGGACCGGCCGTGGTGCCCGGCCTGCCCAGCTCCTACCCGGCCCCGGCGAGGCGCCGGGTACTTCGCTGCCGGGGGACCCCACGCCCAGTCAGGATCAGACCCTGAAGGGCTCCCAGCGAATCAAAGGGCTGTCCTCGCTGCACCCCCTCGGCCAGCGACGCCCGGGGGCACGGAAGGCCCCCGGATCCGCAAGACGGAAGGGGCCAGAGCTATGGACTTCATCGCTCCGGAAGGCCCGCGTCCGGATGCTTGCGCCCCGGAGACCGGGTCCCCGGGGCGGGAGACCATCACGATCACTGCCCTTGGGGACCGAGCTCCCGGGGCAGGCGGCTGTGCCAGGGCCCGGCTAAGGGCCTCGGGCCCGGCGGTTGTTCACGACTGCCGGCTCCCGCAGTTAAGATCGCGCCCGGTATTCGGCACTCCCGGACACGAGGCCCCGAACACCAGCAGCCTCCAAACAACACCATAAACCAAGGTACGAAAATATAAACTTGATCACATAAATATGCAAATATCCCTCTTGGTACAAGACAGGCAAACCGGAGCGCAAGTGCGAGTGCGAGTCCGGGCAAGCTGCTCCCGGTTGATCGGCCGCTCCTGGTTGATCCGTTCCCGATTGATCGGCCGCTCCCGGTTGAGGATCTTCTCCCGGTCTCGAGAGTTCGCTCGCTCCCGGTTGATCGGCTGCGCCCAGTTGACCGACCGCTCCCGATAGATCGGCACCTCCCGGTTGATCCGTTCCCGGTTGATGGTCTTTTCCCGGTCTCGAGAGTTCGCTCGCTCTCGGTTGATCGGCTGCGCCCGGTTGACCGACCGCTCCCGATAGATCGGCACCTCCCGGTTGATGGTCTTCTCCCTGTCACGGAGAGCTTGCTCCCTCGTAAGGGACCTGAGCCCGTGCGGATAGGAGCCCCTGGCTCCCGGGCGCATAGCTGCTCCCGGTCTCCAGATCTCGCGCCCTCCCGAGGGAGCCGAGCCCGAGATCCGATAGAAGCGGTAGTACCCCAAGCGCAATCGAGGCGATTCGGACGGTCCGATCCCTCGACGGACAGTTCGGTTGTAGCGACTCGGACGGTCCGACCCCTATGCGGACGGTCCGAATCCCGCTCCCGAGCCGGAATAGCCTCAATAAGGCGCGAGTACCCGGACAGCGCCGCGCTCGGCAAACGCGGGTCCGGGGAAATCGTCCCGATATGGTCCATGTCCTTACCCGGGCCCCGTACCCGGGCACATATCAATCATACATATCAAATCACATTCCAGTCCAGGGCCTTTGGGTCCCGGGCACATATTTGAGCCGCGGCACGGATTCTCGAACCCGTGCCACGGGCCCGACACTGAGGTGCCGAACCAGGGCGGCCTCGCCAAGGCGAGTGCAAGCCTAGGAATGCGACACCCGGAATAGGGCGCGATAGCCCGGACAGCACCGCCCCGGCGAGAATGCGTCCGGAAGGTCGTCTCACATCCCATATTCAAGCCCGGGCCCCCGGAACCTGGCATATATCAAACCATATTTCAGTCCGGGGCCCCCGGGTCCCGGACACATATCCTCCTCATTACAGCCAGGGCCTCCGGGTCCCGGCCATATCTGTTCCCAGCGAGCCAAGCTCCACCAGCCCATGGTGAACTAGGTGCACCCTGCGTCCCCTCTTTTCTTCAAGACGTGGCCCTGTTCCTGCCCAGGCAGATCCCGGCCGAGCAACAGGGCCAGGGGCCACTGTCGGCGAAATGGGACTGGGGGTCCCCCAGTCCCCGGGGACGCGCGGATGCCCGGCCACGTTAGCTCCTCCGGACCCACTTTCTACAGAAGAAACGGCTGGCTACGGTCGGCATTCCGCTGAGCCCCCGGGGCGCCATCAGGTCGCCCCGGACCCGGGCGCCGATCCCCCGGCCCCGGGTGCCGATGACCGGGCCCTAGGCCGATGCCGACTGACGATGCCAAGCCGACTGCCGACGGCCGATACCGATTCACTTGAGGAGCTCGGCGGACCAACTCCCCAAATATACCTGCATTAATGGTGAGGCGACAGGGCGCCTCCCGTCTGTGTCCCGACAGCATCTCCAGGAGACAGCCCGACAAAGAACCAACCAGACCAGCCGCCCTCAGCAGGCAGACAGCACGCTCCTCCAGGCGTGGCGCAGCAGGCGGCCGCGGGTGTGAGTGTCACATCCTCGCGTTCCAGCCGCCCTCAGCAGGCGGACAGCGGCGACTAGACGTCCTCCAGCGCGGTGTGGCAGACGGGCGCCGACCGGCACGACAAGACGTAGCATATCTCTCTCACCACGTATGACCGGCACTGTGGACTCCCCTCGCCTATAAAGGAGGATCCATGCCACATTTGGAACCAGACACGGAAGGGGAGACGAACTCCAGGAGCCGGGGTTTTCTTCTTCCTTGAGCCCGAGCCCTCTTCCTCCTAAGCTCTAGTTCACTCCAGGAGCCCGGGTCTTCTTCTTCCTGGAACCCGGGCCCTCTTCCTTCAGGGTTCGATTCTCCTTGTAACACAGTAAATACATTCACCCCCACATAGCATACACACAGGAGTAGGGTATTACGCTCCGGCGGCCCGAACCTGTATAAGTCCTCCCGTCTCCTCTGTGCGCAACTGTTGATCGTCTTCCCGGACGCCCCGTGCGATTACCACGCTTCGGACGGTCCGGACCCGCATCGGACGGTCCGGACCCTTCTGCTTCACCACGGTTCGGACGGTCCGGACCCGCTTCGGACGGTCCGAACCCCGCAGCTTCCTCTATGTCTTCTTCGCGTATCTTTCTTCTACACCCTGACGCCGGCTTCTCCTGAGAACTACTCCCCTGGCCGAATCTCAAAAGGGGGGTCTCCTGACTTCCCGCCGTCGAGGTTTCATCCTTCGACAGCTATAATTTCAACTCAGCCTGCGGGTGGCCCACATGGAGCATGCTACTGTAGGAACTCATATCTTAGTGGCCCAGTGCTAATTGTGTAGGCCCAAGCCCATCTAGTTGGCATCGGCTCTATAAAAAGCGGGGAGAGAGACCAAGATTCCTTCAGCTTCCCCAAATCAGCCAATCTCTTCGTCTTCCACCTTTGCGCCGAACTTTTCGCTTCCCGCCCAGCTAGGGTTAGCTGCTGCTATTCCCCATCTGGACTCGGGCGATTCTAATCCTCTTCGTCTGTTCCAAGCCCCCGATTCGTTTTTCCCCAAATCTTGCCACTTTCAGCCATGCCGAAAGCTTCGGATCTTGCGGGTGCGCCGGAGAGTGCTTGGCCGACTTCAGATTGCGGCTCGGTAAAGCTGAAGCTGCTGGAGAGTCAACTGAAGTTGCCTAGCCAAGAGGTGATTCGCTGGCGGCCGGCTAAGGGTGAGTCGGTCCCAAATCCCCAACCCGGTGAAACAGTAGTTTTCGCCTCTTTTTTCGATCGGGGCTTGAGCCTTCCATCTTCCGATTTCTTCCGCCGCGTCCTTGACTTCTATGGGCTGGAGTTGGTGCATTTGAACCCTAACTCGATTCTTCAGATCTCCATATTTGTTACTCTCTGTGAGTGCTTTCTGGGCATTGAACCCCATTTTATTCTCTTCCGACATCTGCTCCACATCAAACCCCAACCCTCCAAGAATAATATTAGTGTGATTGGGGGGCCTGGTCTCTAGCTGAGGAGCGATGGGAAGAAGACATATCTTGATATCCCCTTGAAATCTTCTCTGAAAGGCTGGCATAAGGAATGGTTCTATTGCGCAGATCTGACTCCCTCCTTGCGCCCATTTACCGGCTTGCCGCCCGTGGTTTCACCACATTGGTCAACAGAGCCATCCTTTGAGGAGATGGGCCAGGCACATCAATTGTTGGTGAAGTTAGATGATCTCAAGAAGGCTGGCCTAATAGGACCTTGGGTGGCTCGTCGCTTCCTGACTCGGCGCATCCAGCCGCTAAAGCTGAGGAGCGCATTTGGCTGGGCCTTTAAAGGCAAAAATGATCCTGACCGAGTAAGCAACGAGTCAGCCAGCAAGCGTGTAGTAACCGAGACCCTGTTCGGTTATTTCTCTGAGGGGGTGATTGCGACCGAAGACGATAATCACCGGGTCGCGGCCTATAGCTTCATTTGACCCCGGACCAAGGTAACCTTTAACCTTCTTCTATGATGAATGCCTGTGGAACTTTGATTGTTCAGCATTGCATGATGTATTTTGTTAACTCGTCCGTAGTGGCATGAAGAGTTTGATGAAGACTCCCGCCCGTTGTCGGCCGTCGCATCGAAGAAAAGGCCGAGAAGCCCCTCTGCTACCCAGCCCGACTTCAAGAGAGCGGGGAAGAAGCTCATCTTGTATCGGGGTGAGGGGGCCATGACACCGCCCGCCGTGGCAGGAAGCCTGAGGATAAAGGACACCGTCGCCGCGGTGCCCAGGCGATCAAGTCCCAGGTTGAGACTTGTGGGTTTGAGCCCAACTTTGCCAAGTCTGGCAACAGCACCGCCGAGGGGCCGGCTAGAGCAGACACCACGGAGGACGGAGGCGCCCAAGCCAGCCACACCGGAACCAGGGCCTACTCGAGCTGATATGCCGCCACCGACTGTGGCGCCGACCAATTCGCCGGCCAGGCTGACGATCGGAGGTAGCGCTCCGCCAGGACCCGGGTCGCCCGGCAGGAAACTGAAGTTCTCCAAGAGGTATGCTGCTTCGGATCTTCTGGAATTCTTGCGTGTTGCTGTAGTGTTTTGATGTCTTGTTTCGTCATGCAGGAAGCGGGCCGATATCGATCTCAAGGCGACCAATCCGACCACTCCCCTTGAAGAGCCTGCCCCAGCCGAGCCGGCGGCTGCGAACACACCCGCTGAGCCGGTGGCCAGCCAAGTCGCGGAGACTGAGGTGGTCCCGACTGCAGGGTCGCCGTCGCCACCCGACCAAGAGGCAGTTGCTGAGGTTGAGGCCCCCGCCCCTGAATCATCGCCCGTCGCGGAGGCCGCTGTCGGAGCCCCCGAACCGGTCCTCGAGGCCGCGAGGGACAGCGGCATGGGGGCTGGGACCCCGTCGCCTTCGTGGTCGCCATCGTCATCGTCACCGCCGCCGGAGATCCCGAACCTGCCTCAGATTGAAGCTCGTCCGCGTAGGATGCCCCGGACATTCACCTGGACAGCACCCGACGGGACCGCGAAGAGCTTCAAGCTTGATGAAGTTGTCGCGAGAAGGGAATGCGAAAGCTTGCTTCGCGCCGCTATCAGCGGGTCCCAGGGAGTCGAGGTATAATTCTTGTGGCAGAGTCGTGGTGATCTTCTCGTTTTGACATCTGACTCCATCCTTGATTTGTTTTTTACCCTGAGCAGAAGCTTGTCGACCGCAACGAGGCGATGACAGAGATCCTGGTCGAAATGGCTCCCCACCTCGCAGAATTGGAGCAGCTCCGGGCATTGAAGGCCGAGATGGAGGAGTGTCACGCGGGGAGGGAGGCCTGGCTGAAGGAGGGCGCCACCCAGCTCAGGGTGGAAACTTGGGCTCAAGCCGGAAAGATTAGAGGTAAGTCCTCGAATGCATGTTCCCGACCGAACCCTTGCGGTATTTCTTCAGCTGAGTTGTTCCTGACTGCCCAGTTGCGTCTTGGCTGCACGGTCGAGTTCTTGACTAATATGTCGTGCAGCCCTTGAAGCTAAATTAAAGACCCGAATAGAGAGAGAATCCCAGCTGAAGGAGGCAGAAGAAGCCAGGGCCGAGCTTGAGAGGGTCAAGGCCGACCAGACAAAGGCCAACGCCGAGCTTGATCGGGAGAAGGCCGAGTTGAAAGAGGCCGTCGTCAAGCTCGGTAAGGAAAAAGCTGAACTGGAGAAGACCGTGGCCGGGTGGGAGGCCGACTATGAAAGTAAGTCCTCAGCCTGACCGTGATCTTAGCCAATCCATTAGTCATTCCATCTGCAGCTGAGTCTAACAAGTTTACTTGCCGGCAGACCTGGGCAGACATGAGAGCCAATGTCCAGGCCCAGTATCGGTTTTACACAGAGGAGATAAAGAGTGATCAAGGAGTTAAGGGAAGCCCTCGTCGGGTCCGTGAAAGGGCTCCTTGACCTCATAGATCCCAGCCCTGTGGGAACCAGTTGCAGCAGGATCCCCCAAATAGAGGCGCGTCTTGAGAATGCACCGAGTGCCTTGAAGAAGTACTCGGATGAGCATGTTGTTGCCGGCGTGGCCCAAACCCTGGCGATGACCAAATCCATATACCCGAGGGCAGGCATTGAAGCCATTGGGGAGGGGTTTGCCGAAGAGACGACGCCCGAGGAGGCGCTGGAGCTGATTGCTTGGGCGAAGCCGACTGCTGAGGTAATTACCCGAGACCTGGGTCTGTAAGGGCAACATATTATGTAGTTAGTATGTATAAACTTTTGTGGAAAACATGTGTAAATATATGTGCGACGCCACCAAGCCTATGTACTCAGTCGTCATTAGCTTTACTTGACCGTGCGGTTTGTGCTGAGTTATTCTGTTAGAACTTAATAAAATTGTTCAGAGTAAGAAGATAGACTCGGGCAAACGCGACAGTTGTAGTAAAGCTTCGTGACTGAGTACGACGAGCTCGTATATTATTGACAGGACATATATACATGCAGGCCCCGACTCACTACTCGGTTGATGCAAGCGGCATAGTGAGTCAGAGAAACTGTACACATGAAAAGTATAAAACTCAGGTATAGAAAGGACGTAGCTGTTCTATGTTCCATGAGTTGTTGATGAGGACACCGTCTTCAGTCTTCAGTTGGTAGGTGCCTGGCCGCGTGACCTCGGCTATAATGAACGGCCCTTCCCAGATTAGGGATAGTTTGTGCCTGTCTTTGGTGGTTTGTATTTTCCTTAGAACGAGGTCCCCGACCAAAAAGGCATGCGCCGGACATTGCGATTGTGGTAGCGACGCAGGCCTTGAAGATACCTTGCCGACTAGATTGTTGCGGTGTCCCTTGTTTCTTCCAACTGATCTAGCTCGACCAGTCGGGTGTTATTTGAGTCATCTTCTGAGTAAGTCTGGGCTTGCGGAGAGCCGAACTGTAACTCTGTAGGTAGCATAGCCTCGGCACCGTAGACCAGAAAGAAAGGGGATTGTCCTGTTGCCCGACTAACCGTGGTTCTGAGAGACCAGAGACCAATGGGAGTTCTTGTTACCCACCGGCCCGCATATGGTTGTAGTCGGTCAAATATTCTGGCCTTGATGCCTTGTAAGACCATACCGTTGGCTTGTTCGACCTGCCCGTTGCTCCACGGGTGTGTCACAGATGCGTTTAAAGCAGATTTGATGCCAAAATCTTGCAGAAGTCTTCGAATACGCCGCCGTGAACTGAGTACCGTTGTCGGTGATGAGTGCGGTTAGGGACCCGAACTGGTATAGTATACCCATGATGAAGTCCTTTGCTCGTGCCGCTGTATTGTTGCAACGGGTTTAGCTCATCCACTTGGTGAATTTAATCCACTGCGACAATAGATGTGTAAACCCTCCTGGCACTTTCTCGAAGGGCCGACCATGTTGAGCCCCCATACTGTGAATGGCCAAGAATAGGGAATAGGTTTGGAGTTCTTGGGCTGGGAGATTTGTTTGTCTTGCGTAGAGCTGGCAACCCTCGTACTTGCGAACAATGTCCTTGGCGTCTGTTACTGCTGTGGGCCAGAAAAATCCCTGCCAGTAAGCCTTTCCGACTAACGTCCTGGATGCGGCATGGTTGCCACATATGCCCGAGTGAATCGACTACAGAATCTGCTTGCCCTCCTCGGTGGTGACGCAGCGCATGAGGACACCGAATGCGCTCCTTCGGTACAGGTCTTCTCTGACTAGTAGGAAGCTTTTGCTTCGATGCTTTATCTGCTCAGCTTGACTGTGATCTTCTGGGAGTTCGTCGTCCAGGAGAAATTTGATAACAGGAGTCCTCCAGTCTTGACATATGTGCAGCACCTCGTCTGTGGCTGGGGTAGGTTCGCCTCTCGACTGCTCCGGCGCCGGTTTTCTTCTTGACGGTTCCATGAGTTGCTCGACAAAGATTCCAGTTGGAACTGCTTCTCGCTTGGATCCCATGTTTGCCAGCTCGTCTGCCGCGTCGTTGTATTGACGCAGGACGTGTGTTATTTCCAGCCCGTCGAATTTATTTTCCAGCTTGCGGACCTCCTGACAGTATGCCGCCATGGTATCGTCGAGACAAGTCCAGTCTTTCATGACTTGGTTTACCACGAGTTGAGAATCCCCGCGCACAACCAGTCGACGTATGCCGAGTGAGATAGCGATGCAGAGCCCGTGAATAAGTGCCTCGTACTCAGCGACGTTGTGGGAAGCCGGAAAGTGGATTTGTAGAACGTACTTCAGTTTTTCGCCGGTGGGGGAGGTCAATATGACTCTAGCCCCGGCGCCGCCGATCCGTAGAGAACCGTCGAAGTACATTGTCCAGTACTCTAGCTTTGCTGTTGATGTAGGCAGTTGAACTTCCGTCCACTGGCCACGAAGTCGGCTAGAGCTTGTGATTTAATTGTTATCCTTGGCTAGAAGGTGATATCGAACGCCATCAACTCGAGTGCCCATTTAGCGATTCGGCCGGTGGCCTCGCGATTATGAAGGACATCCCCGAGTGGAAACGCTGTGACCACCGTGACTTGATGTGCTTGAAAATAATGCACCAGCTTCCGGACTGTAATGAGTAGGCCATATAGCAGCTTCTGAACCTGCGGATATCTCGTCTTCGAGTCGGCAAGGACCTCGCTGACAAAGTAGACTGGCTGTTGTATTTTCTGGATATGACCCTGTTCGGATCGCTCGACCACCAATACCGTGCTGACTACCTGAGTGGTTGCCGCCAGATATAGCATTAGCGGTTTTTGGGGCATAGGTTACGCCAGCATGGAAGGTGATGTAAGGAATTGTTTGAAGTCTTTGAAGGCTTGTTGGGCTTCCGGAGTCCAATGGAAATTGCCCGCCTTTTTGAGTAGCTTGAAGAAGGGCATGCCCCGTTCGCCCAGTCGAGAGATAAACCAGCTGACTGCTGCCATGTAGGCTGTCAGCTTCTGGACGTCTTTGAGGTTAGTCGGGGGTGCCATGTTCATTATTGCGTTGACTTTCTCCGGGTTGGCCTCGATGCCGCGATGCGAGACGATGAAGCCGAGTAACTTTCCGGAAGGCACATGTGTGCAGATTTGAAGAGCTATTTTAACCAGGGGACTAGTGGTATGAACCCTAGTATCGTTGCAAGTGGAAATGTTGCGGTAGAGATTGGGGAGGTTGCCAGGCAAGTGGAAGAGGTGGATGAGCAATTGTGTTATTCAAGAAGAAACCACGACAACCGGGGTGGAAGAAGTTGAAGGAGATGCACAAGTTGAAGGTATAACTGAGTTCAACCCGGATCACATTATTGTCAATCTTGGTCTTCATAATCAATTATCTTGTTGATTTGTAGTTGTAGACTTGTAGACTTGTAGATTGTTGTCTCGTTGAATGTTGACTTGTAGTTGAATGAACAATCCGGATTGTAGACTTGTAATTGTTGTCTCATTGAATGTTGACTTACTGGGTCTAATTACTATCCTAAAAATATCATGCTATTATAAAACATTGTTGTGCACTTAGTTTGGCACTTGTCCATGAGCCATACCTCATTTCTTGTTCGTCCTCCGCCATTGACTGAACAACTGAAGCTTTCTTTTGTTTTTTTTTCACTGTGATCCCAATTCCTTGCACCTTTTCCCATCCCAAGTGCCCAAGGAAGCAAGAAGATGGTTTACTACTCTACTTCAACATGGCAAGGATAGGGATGATAGGGATGGAAGAGACAGAAGTGGTAGAAAATTATAGTAGTGTTTTTACGGTACAAATACGATGTTTTATAGTGTAAATTACACTGTAACTTTTATGTTTTTTCTATGTAATTTTATATCCTATTTTATACAAAATTTCAATTATATTGTAATTTCGTATTTAAGCCATTTTTTAATCTTATTAATATGATTTTACGTGTTTGATATGTTCTAAGGTAAGCCACTGGTTGCTAAAAGAGGTTTAAAACATTTGATTGATTTTGATTAGAAAATATGGCAAATGATATGACATATGGGATTAGCCAGGTGACCTTCGTTGTTCTTGCTGTGTCAAAGGTTAATGCCTAGATGAGAGAGTATATTAAAAATGTTTGTTTGGACTAAACATCTCCAACGCATGGTTTCTTTAGGTGTTTTCCATAGAGAAAACATTGAAGTTACCACCAACACTAGCTCTTGCATGTGACACAGATTCTTTAGATTTTTCTCTCTGCTCTCATTAACTCACCTGCCACATCAGATTTTTAGCTTGTATGGCAGTGTAATTAATACTATGAAAATTATCCTACGTGAAGCAATAGGACTATCATAAGGGCATGTTGGACACAACTTTAGATCCAAAATTTTGTGGAGCTAGATATTCCTAGCTCTAGAAATCCATAAATCTAGATATATGACTACGTCGATAATATTTGGATGAATCATTTTATTTCTATTTTTGATAAAATATAAAGTTTTAAACCACTATAATTTAACATACAAAATCAAAATCCAGTGCTGATCTAGATTTGGAGTCATGCTAAACAAGGTCAAAGTTTGTTATTTCAAAGTCCGCTTTATACATATCTATATGACCTTACAAACACATGATCACAACTGTTGTAAATCTAAAAAGTGAGCATTGTTCCGTATACCCATCTGAGACAAACCTGCTTGAACAATAGGGAATATGACATACTGGAATTGCAATCAACCACCATGAAGACAGGGATGAGGCCAGGTGACCTTTTCATTCTCGGGGTGTTTCTGGACAGGCGATGCTTAGGGCAGTCCAGTGGATAGTATCAAAGGGCAGTATTGTTGATTTTTTATGCCCCTAATATGAATATAGGGCTACTCATCGGATTGAAACTCGGTGGATTGCAAAGGAACACAGGGAGTTATACTGGTTCAGGCTCTCGATGTGAGGTAATACTCTACGTCTAGTTATGGTGTATTTCCTTTGAGGATATATGGTGGTTTTGATGAACTTCTGCCCTCAAGGGGCACATTGCCTCCCCTTATATACTGAGGGATAGAGTTACAAAGTAGGAGTCTCAGCCGGACTACGACCAAGAGATCTCTTCTTAGAGATATAACGTGTCCGGCTAGAACTGTATCTTCCTTATCATATAAGGCTGAGTCTGCCGAGGGTTACTATATCTCTAGTTACAAGGCTAGACCCATCCTCTGTCTGAGTAGCCCATATGCTTGTTATGAGGTATCCGGGGCCTATGACCTCCATAACAGCCCCTAAGATCTTCATAGTTGAGTCATACCTGATGCCGAGTGCTCATCCTCTATGGTGAAAAATTTCCGAGTGCATTGCTCCCGAGTACTCTTTGTCCGAGTGCTTCTTCTCCCGAATCCTACTTCATGTCAACTGGCAATGAGGCTATGAAGGGCTTCATATAGAAATATGAATAGTATGCGCCGAATAGACGCACCTATTAGGTGTAGCTCTTGACTTTGTGCTTAATTGTGAAACAATTAAACATAAAGTCAAAGATCTTTATCCTTGTAGTCTTTCCCGAGTAGTGCACTACTGGCATATGAGACTCTTTGGTATCATGTCAACCGGAATAGTTTTATAGTCTTTCCTGAGTAATATGTTACTCGGAAGTTAGACTCTTTAGCTTCATATCAGCCGGAAGAAGTTTTGCTCATGGCAATTGTTGGCTAAGCATGTAGGCCAAGTGCCACTTTATGGATTTTAACCCAATATGTGGTCAGGTGTTCTTGAGAGATACCTGTATCCCTAATTTTAATAAAGACCAGCTTGTGATCTTTATAAGGATATATCCTCAATACCTGGTAAATAATGCAGATACTCGGATGTATACATCCGACTGTATGCTTAGCATGAAGCATATCTGATTATTTAATTGGTCTCTGTGAGTAACACCAGCACTGTGATTTTAACACAGCCAGCGAGCGGCCCAATAGAGCGTGCTACTATAGAAACTCATATCTTGTAGCCCCGTACCGATTTCGCAGGCCCAAGCCCACTTATCAGCACAGGCTCTTTAAAGGCGGGGAGAGAGAGAAAAGATTCCCTCATCTTCTCCAATCCATCAATCGCTTTGTCTTCTAGCTTCCGCGCCGAAATTTCGCACCTCGCCTTGCTAGGATTCACCATTGCTAGCTCTTCCCTCTCAAAACTCGGGCGATCCCGCTCTTCCGCATCCAGTCCAAGCCCCCAGTAGGATTTCCCCTAAATCTCCTCGCCCCAAACCATGCTGAGAGCTTCGGAAATCCCGGAGATGTCCGATGAGACTTGGCCAACTTCGGATTGCGAGTCAACTAAGCTAAGTTATCTGGAGAAGCAACTGAGATTACAGAGCCACGAAGTCATCCATTGGCGTCCAGCTGAGGGGGAATCGATCCCGGCGCCCCGATCTGGTGAGACTGTTGTCTTCGCCTCTTTCTTCGATCGGGGGCTTTCTCTTCCTTCTTCGGGTTTTTTGCGCCAACTTCTTTCTTTCTATGGGCTGGAGTTGGTGAATCTAAATCCTAACTCCGTCTTGCAAATCTCAATCTTTGCGACTCTTTGTAAGTGCTTTCTAAGTGTGGAACCCCATTTCAATTTGTTTATGTATCTTTTCCACATCAAACCCCAGCCCTCTAAAAACAAGGTCCAGGTGATAGGGGGCTGGTCTCCAGCTTAGGAATGAAATGAAGAAAATCTATCTTCATGTCCTCTTGAAAACCTCCCTCAAAGGCTAGCACAGAGAATGGCTTTACTGTTCTGATATTGAGCCTTCTCTGCCCCTGTTCACTGGCTTGTCTCCGGTAGTCTCGCCCAATTGGTCGTTGGTGCCAACTTTTGAGGAGATAGGCCAGGTGTATCAATTGATCGATAAGCTCGATAAGCTGAAGGGCTCTGGATTGACTGGCCCCTGGGTGGCCAAATGCTTCTTAAGTCACCGCATCAGGCCGCTGAAGCTAAGGAGTCACTTCGGCTGGGACTATAAAAGGAAAAACGATCCCAACCAAGAATATCCGGAGCTAACTGACAAGTACAAGGTGACTGACATCATGCTCAGTTACTTTGCCAGCGAGGTAATTGAGACTGAAGATGCAGAGCGCACCCCCAAAGCCTACAGCGAGAAAAGGCCTTGTCCAGAGGTAACATTGAAATTCTGATTTGATGTCCATCTATGATGAATGCTTGCAAGCGTATATCCTGGATTGTTCCGCAGTATGTGATGTGTATTGTTGAACTTCCTGTAGGAATGCGAGGAGTTTGATGATGACTCCCAAACTCTGTCGGTCGCCAAGTCGAAGAAAAGGCCGTTGAGTCCTTCTGCCGCCCAGCCTAGCTCCAAGAGAGCTAG
This sequence comes from Oryza meyeriana var. granulata, assembly GCA_003991445.1. NCBI lineage: Eukaryota > Viridiplantae > Streptophyta > Magnoliopsida > Poales > Poaceae > Oryza > Oryza meyeriana. Next base: position 223,869 of record RYFJ01003802.1, on the reverse strand, counting down.
GAAGAAACCTGTTGAAGATCTAGGCAAGAAGAGAACCAGCAAGCCGAGTGCCGCAGCCGGGAGTCTGAGGATAAAAGACACCACCAGCGTAGCTCCCAGGCCGCCAAGTCCAAGGCCGTCTCCTCCAAGCTCAAGACCAGCGCCAGCAGGCTCAGCAACATCGAGCCCAAAGTAGGTGCTGCCGAGTACAAAAACAACGGCTTTAGGCTCAGCAACATCGAGCCCAAGGCTGGCGCCGCCGACCACGAGATTAGCAGCATCAGACCAAAGAGCGACGCTACCTCCGACTGCCGCGCCGACTAGCCCAGCTGCCAGCAGCTCTCCACCACCGGCATCTGGAGCTCCTTCGTGGAAGTTCAAGTCCTCCAAGAGGTAAGCAATCTTGAGTCTTGTGGGAATCTTGGTTAATGCAATAATGTCTTGATATTTGATTCATCATGCAGGAGGCGAGTGGACGTAGATCTGAAAAAGACTACGCCAACTGCTCCCGTTGTCGAGCCAGCCCCAGCCGAGCCAACACCGGCAAGTCCATCAACTGAGCCGGTGACTACTCCAGTTGTAGAAACTGAAGCGGTCCTAACTGCAGGACTACTAGTGCCGGCTGACCATGGGGTAGATGCTGAAGCCACGGCTCCAACCCCTGAGCAAGTCCTTGCAGCCCCAGCAGCAGCCGAGTCAGAGGCCAGGACCTTGTCGCTATCAATGTCATCATTGTCTTCTAAGGAAAGAGATCTCCCCAGGCTCGAAGCCCCTCCCCGCAAGTTCCCGAGGACATTCCACTGGCTGTCCCCCGAGGGAACTACGGAGAGTTATGAGCATGATGAGACGGCCGTGGAAAGGGAGCATGAAGTCCTTCTCCGTGCCGCAATCGCCGCGTCCCGAGGAGTCCAGGTATGACTCTTGCCATATTGAGTTCTTGATAGACTTCCTTGTATTGGTCTTCTACTGCTTGACTCTGTTTTGCTCTATTTCACCCTGAGCGGAAGATAGTCGACCGTTCAGAGAAAATGAATAAGGTCTTGACCCAACTCGCCCCCCATCTCCAACGTCTGGGCCAACTCCAGGCCGACAAGGCAAACCTAGAACGGTCTAGCCATGAGAAGGAGACTTGGCTAAGGGGAGCAGTTGACTAGCTCAGGGATGATAATTGGACGCTAGCCAAGAAGATCAAAGGTATGTCTGCATTTGTCTTCTTGACCAAGTCCCAATTGTGCATCACCAGCCTTGTTGTTTCCTGACTGCCCAGTTTTGTCCTGACTGTAATCTCGAATTCTTAAATATTCTGATGTGCAGCCCTCGAAGCCGAGTTGAAGACCCGAACAGAGGAGAACAACCAACAGGAACTTAAGCTGAAGAAAGCCGAAAAGGCTAAAACTGAACTGGAGAAGGCCAAAGCCAAAGTGGAGGCCGACTACGAAAGTAAGCCCTCCATCTGATAGTAACCTTAACCAATCCTTTTATTGCTCCGAGTGCAGCTTTGGCTGACACGTTTACTTGCCAATGAATCTGAGCAGCTGCAAGAGCCAACGCCCAAATCTAGTTCCGAGCATTTGCAGAGGAGATTAAGGTCGTCAAGAAGTCACGGGAGATTCTTGCCGAATCCGTGAAAGGGCTCCTTGATATTATGGATCCTCACTATGTCAGAACCAGCTCCAATACGATCTCCCAGGTGCAGACACGACTTAGCCAAGCTCCGAGTATCTTGAAAAAGTACTCGGACGAGCGTGTGGCTGTTGGTGTGGCCCAGACCCTTGCCATGACCAAGTCGATATACCCTAGGGTAGATCTTGAGGCCATCGGTGAGGGGTTTGCTAAAGATACAACACCTGAGGAAGCACTGGAGTTGATCACCGAGGCTAGGCCGACTGCAGAGGCGATCACAAAGGACCTGGGAATGTAAAAACAAACCATCATGCAATCAGTGTGTGTATAAAGCTTTTGTAAAGACATGTGTGCAATGCTACCGAGTTCTTGGTTTTTCTTAGTTATCATTAGCTTTACCCGACTACATAGTCTGCGCCGAGTTGATCGATAGGAACTTGATAAAATTGTTCACCTTAAAAGCTATACTCGGGCAAACATAACATAGTCATTATAAAACTTCATAACTTAGATAAAACCAGCTCATATATTGTTGACAAAGCACATATAGTACATGCAGCCCCCGACTCACCACACGGTTGGAACAAGCGACGTGGTGAGTCAGAGAAAAAGACTTTATACATATGTATATGAGAAGGTACAAAACTCAGGTATAGAAAGGACGTAGCTGTTCTATATTCCATAAGTTGTTGATTAGGGCACCGTCTTCAGTCTTTAGTCGGTAGGCGCCTGGCCGAGTAACCTCGGCAATAACGAACGGCCATTCCCACAAGGGGGATAGTTTATGCCTGTCTTTGGTGGTTTGTATTTTTCTCAAAACGAGATCCCCGACCAAAAAGGCGCGACCACGGACATTTAGGCTGTGATAGCGACGCAGCCCTTAAAGATACCTTCCCGACTGGATGATTGCGATGTCCCTAGCTTCCTCTAACTGATCAAGTTCGACCAGGAAGAAAGGGATTGCCCTATTGCCCGACTAACCGTAGTTCTTAGAGACCAGAGAACAGATGGGAGTTCTTGTACCCACTGTCCTGCATATGATTGTAGTCGGTCGAATATGCAGGCCTTGATACCTTGTAAGACCATGCCATTGGCGCGCTCAACCTGCCCATTGCTCCGTGGGTGTGCCACAAAGGCATAACAGATGTTAATGCCGAAGTCGTCACAGAAATCTTGGAATACGCCACCCGTGAACTGAGTACCGTTGTCCGTTATGATGCGGTTAGGGACCCTGAATCGGTAGAGTATACTCATGATGAAGTCCTTAGCTCGTGCCGCTGTGATAGTAGCAACGGGTTTTGCCTCAATCCACTTTGTGAATTTATCCACTGCGACGAATAAGTGTGTGGACCCTCCTGGCGCTTTCTTGAAAGGCCCGACCATGTCAAGCCCCCATACTGCAAAGGGCCAAGAGATTGGGATTATTTGGAGTTCTTGGGCTGGAAGATTTATCTGTCTTGCATAGAACTGACAGCCCTCGCATGTGCGAACTATGTCTTTCGCATCTGTTATTATTGTTGGCCAGAAAAATCCCTGTCTGTAAGCTTTTCCGACTAACATCCTGAATGCGGCATGGTTGCCACATATGTCCGAGTGGATCGATTGTAGAATTTTCTTGCCCTCATCGGGTGTGACGCAGCGCATGAGGACTCCGAATGTGCTTCTTCGGTACAGGTCTTCTCCGACTACTAGAAAACATTTGCTTCGACGTTTGATTTGTTTGGCTTCGCTGCAATCTGCTGGGAGTTCAACATCCAAGAGGAATTTGAGAATTCGAATCCGCCATCTTGAGATATGGTCAGTACTTCGTCTGTTGCCGGGGAAGGTTCAGCCCCTGACTGTTCTAGCACTGGTTTCTTCTTGACTGATGGCTCCAGTTGTTGCTCGACAAAGATCCCAGTCGGGACCGATTCTCTCTTGGATCCCATGTTAGCCAGTTCGTTTGTAGCATCGTTGTATTGTCGTAGGACATGAGTTATCTCTAGCCTGTCGAACTTGTTTTCCAGCTTTCGGACCTCCTGACAGTACGTCGCCATGATATCGTCGAGACATGTCTAGTATTTCATGACTTGATTTACCACGAGTTGGGAATCCCCGCGTACAACCAGTCGGCGGATGCCGAGTGATATAGCAATGCGGAGCTCGTGGATGAGTGCCTCGTACTCGGCGACATTGTAAGAAGCCGGGAAGTGGATCTGGAGAACGAACTTGAGTTTTTTGCCGGTGGGTGACGTCAGTACGACGCCGACTCTAGCGCCACCGATCCGTAGAGAACAGTCAAAGTACATTGTCCAGTACTCTAGGTTGTCTGTTGTTGTAGTCATCTGAACTTCTGTCCACTCGGCCACAAAGTCGGCTAGAGCTTGAGATTAGATTGCTGTACGTGGCTGGAAGGTGATGTCGAACGGCATCAACTCGAGCGCCCATTTAGCCATTCGGCTAGTGGCCTCGCGGTTATGCAGGACGTCCCCGAGTAGATATGATGTGACCACCGTGACTTGATGCGACTGGAAATAGTGTACCAACTTCCAGATAGTGATGAGTAGGCCATATAGCAGCTTCTGGACCTGTGGATATTTCATGTTTGAGTTGGCTAGGACCTTACTGACGAAGTAGACTAACCGTTGGATCTTCTATATGTGACCTAACTCTAATCGCTCGACCACCAACAACGTGCTAACTACCTGACTTGTTGCTGCCAGATATAGTATTAATGGCTCTTGGGGCATAGGTGATGCCAACACGGGTGGTGATGTGAGAAATTTCTTGAAGTCTTCGAAGGCTTACTGGGCTTCGGGAGTCCATTGAAAATTATCTGCTTTCTTTAGTAACTTGAAGAAGGGTATGCCTCGTTCGCCTAGTCGGGATATGAACCGACTGAGTGCTGCCATGTAGCCTGTCAGCTTCTGGACGTCCTTCTGGCTAGTCAGGGGTGCCATGTTCATGATTGCGTTGATTTTCTCTGGATTTGCCTCAATGCCGCGATGTGATACAATGAAGCCGAGTAACTTTCCGAATGGCACACCGAAGGCGCACTTTTCCGGGTTCAACTTCATCTTGAATCTTCGAAAATTTTAGAAGGTTTTCTCCAAGTCGGCGATGAGGACTTCTTTGGACTTTGTCTTGATCACCACGTCGTTGACGTATGCCTCCATGTTGCGCCCGATCTAAGTGTGCAAACACCGCTGAATTGCTCGTTGATACATTGCTCCAACGTTGTTTAGACCGAATGGCATGGTGATGTAGCAGTATGCTCCGAACGACGTGATGAAAGAAGTCTTCAGGCAGTCCTCCTTCTTCAGGCTTATTTGATGATATCCCGAATAGCAGTCGAGAAAGCTGAGAAGTTTGCACCCCGCATTCGAATCCACCACCTGATCTATTCTGGGTAGACCAAATAGATCTTTGGGACACGCTTTGTTCAAGTCGGTGTAGTCGACGCATATGCGCCATTTTTCATTCTTCTTCCGGACCAGGACTGGGTTTGCCAGCCAATCCGGGTGGTAGACCTCTTTGATGAACCCGGCTGCGAGGAGCTTGGTTATCTCCTCCCGAATAGCATCTTTGCGGTCCTGTGCGAAGCGCCGTACCCGTTGCTTGACTGGCTTGGTGTCTGTCTTGACATTCAGGGCGTGCTCGATCACCTCCCTTGGTATCCCAGGCATGTCGGAAGGCTTTCAAGCAAAGATATCCCTGTTCGCCTGGAGGAAGTTAATGAGCGTGTCTTCCTATTTGGGGTCAAGTCCGGTCCCGACTAGAGCAGTCTTGGAGGGGTCGGAAGGGTCCAGGGGTATCTTGTTCGTGTCAGAGTCCACTGAAATTCCTGACTTTGCTGCTTTCTTCGCCGGAACTTGATCATCCTCGACTTCGGTTGTAGCGATTTACCGAATGCTGTTGTGTCCGACTGCCACTTCTTGAGCTTGAGCCAACTCGCAGCTTTGTTTCTCGCAGGTGAAGGCTTGATTGACATCACTGCGGAGGGAGAGCACTCTGGCTGGCCCAGGCATCTTGAGTAACATGTAGGTATAGTGTGGCACCGCTATGAATTTGGCTAGTGCCGGCTGTCCGAGTATTGCGTGGTATGCAGTCTCGAAGTCGGCAACCTCGAAGAAGATGTTTTTTGTGCGGAAGTTATCCCGCGTGCCAAAGGTGACCGGCAAAGTTATCTGTCCGAGGGGTGTTGAAGACAGGCCGGAGATTATCCCGTGGAAGGGCGCAGTACTCGGCCGCAGCTCTGAACGAGGAATCTTCATCTTATCCAGGGTTTTGGCGAACAGGATGTTGAGCGCGCTACCTCCGTCTATGAGGACCTTCTTCAGCTTGATGTTTTTGACGATCGGGTCCAGGACGAGTGGATAGCGTCCTCGGTGTGAAACCCGATCGGGATGATCTGCGCGCTCAAACGTGATGGGCCTTTCTGACCAACACAAATACTGGGGGGCGTTTGCTGTAGAGACCGTGTTGACGTCATGTGCTGTTAGCTTCTGCTTTCTCTTGGACTCGTACGCAGTCGGCCCTCCGAAAATATGTTTGATCTCAGCGTGGGGATCCTGATAATCACCGGCTGTGCCCGTATCTAGCTTGTCTTTGTTCTTATCGGCACCAGATGATGAAGCCTGCTCGGAAGCAAACTTCTTGAGCATGAAGCAATCCTTGGCCGCGTGTTTGCCTTTGGGATGAAAGGGGCAAGGCCCGTTCATCACTTTCTGGTACTCGTTATTCTTTAGGGGTCACGACCGAGTACACTCCACGTGGGCCACCACGTCCTCCAACTTCCGCTTGCGGCCACCGGATTTGTTTTGTGATGGCTTGTCATTGGCTTTGGCCTTCTGGTCCTTCTGCCGGGACTCTTTCTTGTCATCGAGGGCCTCAGCGACCGTCTCGGTTGAGTCAGCGTATGTAACGCCCAGAAATTCACACCGAAATTCTGAACATTATCCTTGCCCAGGAAAGCCAGGGTACACAAACCAAGTTGCCATACAGAGTGTCTTACAAACAGAGTAAACTGTATATTACATAAATGCAGCGGAAAAAGGTAAAACGGAGTCTATAAACATCTGGCCAAGCAGCCGCTTCCATCCCACAGGCACCTTGACGGCGGAGCCAGCCTATTCCTCAGGATGATCTTCATCTGACGCGTTCTCCGACACTGGGGGGGGGGGGGGGGGGGGAAATTGGAGCAAGGCTGAGTACCACCCACAGTACTCAACAAATCACACCCACAAATATGCATATGCATAGGGTACAAAGATGGGACAGGGTTTATTTGCGGAAAAGCAGTTGCAAAGGGAAGTAGTTCGCAAACAGTAAAAAGTTGATTTAATTAACAATATTAACTTCCACTGATTAACGTTATACCACGTTAGCCAGGCCCAACCATTCCCAACTGATTGACGCTAAACCACATCAACCAGTCTCCACTGATGAACGCTACACCACGTTCACCAGACACCTCCGGGTACCAGTACACCACGTTACCCGGACTCCACTGATTAACGCTACACCACGTTAACCAGTCACCACCGGACAACGTACCACACTGACCAGCTTTTCCCGACCAACGCTAAACCACGTTGACCAGGCCGCGCTGATGGAAGTTACACCACGACCACCAGGCGTAACTGATGAGAGTTACACCACACTCACCAGTTGCTGACGCCGAAAACCCGCCGGGGGCCGTCCGGCGTCTGGTCGACACGCGAAGGCCTGGGAGATTTGCTTCACTCCAGTGCAGGTCCTAAATTTTGAGGTTCGTAGGCGTGCCAGTCAATTTGACCCTGCAATTGACAAGGAAACAGAAAATATTAGATCCATGAGCCAATCGGCTCGAAGCCGATCTAGACTCGCATCATCGGCCGATGGCCGATACACACTGTAGCACTTATACATCGGCTTAAGGCCGATGACGGCAAGAGCAACGACATAATAATAAACAAGTATCGCGCTAGCCGATCATCGAAGAGATACTCAAAAATCGGCTATAGACTTGGTAAAATAATCATGCAGAATGTTTAAGTAAATAAATCAGATAAATCCTAGCCGATCGTAGTTTAGTGTTACTGATGTTGCCGTGAAAATATGCCCATGCCCGGGCCCTTGCTTGTATCGGCTCCTGAAGTTTTCACCCGCTGTCCGGGCCCGTGCCCGGGTCCTCACCTAAGCTCGTGCCCGGGTCCTCACCTGGGGTCGTGCCCGGGAACTTGTTTGTACTTGTGCTTGGATCGGCAGAATAAACCAATCGGCTAGCCCTTAACCGACCGTAACAATAATACAGGCAAGAATATACGATAGAGCATGTAATAACGTAAATGATAGATAATTGATGAACCAGCCGACTATCGAACAGAGCGATTATAAAATAAGACAGTAAATAAATGTAGTCGGCTTCAGCAGATAACTTATCGGCTAAGCGCTCCGATAATACCATCGCATAACACCCATCGGCTCATCAAGAGTAAAGCTATTATCGTCAGTCTAGTAGATCGGACCCAACCGTTGTAGCACAGACCAATGATGATAACGATACTTCAATGAGCCAATAAATGTAATGCGATCGTGATGAAGATAACTTACCGGCTATACATTCCGATAAGACACCTGCGCATAAAGCATCGGCTTAGCAGGATCGGTTTATCGCTAGCAGTTTAGTAGGTCGGACCTAACCGATGCAGCACAAACTGATGATAAACCGCCCCCAGTAAGCCGATACGATCTACGCATGCGTGATGTGATATACCTAATCAATCTATGAGGTCAAACTGAACTGATGCAGCCATAGATAAACTAAATATATCGTGGTAAGCCGACTACCATAAACCGGCTAGAATATCGGACCTAACCGAGGAAGTCCTAGCCGATTGGTAGCCGGGGTGACGAGACTTACCCTCTCGCAGGAGTTTGGACCTAACCGATGCAGCCCGGCTCGAGAAGCAGGATCCCGTCAAAAGGGTGGCGATGCGCCGAAGTTTGTATTGATCGTTGTGATGATTTACAAGGTCCTCGGGCATACGTAAATATACCCCGAGTTACATGAGTCCTTATAGGACACGGTATATGATTTCCTAATTATAACAGAAAAACGCTAACAAGGCCTGACCGGACACGAGGTCAGGTTTCCTAAGAGAGATAAATCGTTTCCTAATGAATATAGTAATTAACTGCCACGCGCGGTCTTCATGACTCTTTCTCGGACTCGGCCTGCTTCTTGGACCAATTTCTGTTAACTGACTGCAACCGTCCTCTTGACCGAATCTGATTCAGGGCCTTACCAAATTTTGGCGTTAACACCAGTCTCCACCGATTAGCGTTAAACCACGCTAACCAGTCACCCCCGGTCAACTCAACCACGTCGACCGGACTCACACCTTCCACACACCAGTTTGATAAAACAGGATTAATTATCTAGGGTGAGACTAATCACGGCGAGTCTTGGCCAATGTGCCCATGACCGCGGGCGCGGCTATTCGAATAGTTTTACTCTGATCAGAGGTGTACAACTGTACCCACAAGACACAGCCCCCACACACGTTCCCGTGTGCCAGTACATCACCACGATGTCCCGTGCGAGGCTGTGACAGGACCGTTCACGCAACCCCTCCCTAACCATCCACACCTCGCTGAGGTTGCACCTACCGACAGGGCACGCCATATTGGCCAGGCTACCCCCCTTGCGCCACGGTGAATCCGGTAGCCGATCAACCCTACCCCGGGCCGACCCAACTCCATCACGCCCACCCTCTTCTTCGGTGCCTAGGAGAGGGAGAAGAAACGCTTCAAGCCCAGCCGTTGCCCACACTGGCTTGTGGCAAGTACGGGAAGTTGCCCAAGTGGTTCCCGCGAACCGGTCCTTAATTGTCATGGGTGTGACAAGCAAAACCATACACCCACAGCCCACCATTTAGGTCAAAATTTTAGGAATTTAACAACAGCCTATCCAAGGTTCCATTTTTTCGACATTGAGTCGAGTCATACAAAAGAAAAAGTATTTAATTCCCATGTGAGCTATGTTGCTAAGCATGGCTAAGCATTCCTAAGAATTGTAAACTAGTCACATTATTACCCAGGTGACAAGGATTTAGTTATCAAAACTAAGGCTGAATCCTAACATTGTATAGGCAATACCAATCCACATGAATTATTAAAATAATGCAGTTTATTTGCGTAAACAAAGCAATTTAACGAAAAATGGGTACAAATTGATCAAAGTATCAGTGCGACTTGCCTTGCTCCGGCTCAAGGTATTCGGCTACGATCTCGAAAAACACAGGAGAATTACCGGCGTTGGATTCTACAACAAACAATACATAAACAATTAAAAACAGTACATGGGGCAATCAAACATGGACTGAAAGTATTTTTAATGGATTCTTGGCATTTTTCTGGATCTAATGAAATTTGAATGGACTTAATCGGAGTTCGTATGAAATAGTTACGATTTATTGAAGTTTTTCTGCTATTTTCAGAGTGAATATAATTAACCAGTGATTTAATGCGCATTAACCGATTAATGACGTCACCAGACTGGGAAGCCGGCGCCGACAGGCGGGCTCCACCAGCCAGTGGCGTGCGAGAGGCAGGCGTACGGCGGACCAAGTCCACCGCGGCCGAGAGCGGGCGCACCACGTGGCGCCACCGCGGGCAACCACGCGGGCGAGCGAGCGGGCGGCCCCGATCTGCCACCCGGCAGATCGGACGGCCCCGGGGAGCGGCGGCCGAAGCCAGCCGTCCCGAGCGGGAGGTGGCGGCGCGCACGCGACCCGATGGTCAACGACGGCGACCACCCGGCGCGGCGGCGACCACACGGAGTGCGGAAAGGAACGGGAAAACGAAAGGGGTTCTCACCGGCGGCTCGCGACGGCGAGCGACGGCGTGAAGACGACGGTGGCGACGAAAAAGCGGCGGCGGCCTCGGGACGACGTCGGCGACGGAACTCCGACGGCGGGGAACGGGCGAGAGGCGATTGCCGAGGTGTCCTGGAGGATGAGGAGGACGGGAGAGGAGTTAGAGCGGAGAATGGAGACACGGCGCGGCAGGAATCACCGGCCGGAAAGGAGGCGGAGGGCCGATACTCACCGTGCGCGCGGGCGGGGCGGTCCGGCGAGCTTCGGCTTCAACGGAGTGGCGGCCAAGGTGCGGCGCTTCGCGGCGGAGGTGCTGGCGGTGGCGGAGTGGCCTGACGGCGTCCGGAACGGCGGCGAGCGGCGGCCGAAGGCGGCGAAAACGGTGGAGCTCGGGTGCGCGGTGGCGACGGGGTTCTGGGGCACTGGAAAGCTCGGCGTGTTGGGGAAAAGATGGAGGAGAGGGTGGAGATGGTTTTTATACAGTCGGCCGGGAGAGATCGAGGCCGAACGGCTCCAATCGCGCACGGGAGAGTGGACGGCGGCGTGGGCATCGTGTGTGAGATTCTCGGGAGAGAGGGGACGTGGACGCCGGAGAACTCGGGGGAGTGGGGCGGACTCGGTCCGCGACCGTTTGAACGAGTGGAGAGCGGGGGATGAGGTGGTAGGCGGCGCCGGATCGGACGGCTCCGGGGATTTTCCCCTCCGCCCGGTTCGGACGGAGGAGGAAGATGATGCTGACAGGCGGGCCCGGCCTGTCGGCGGGTGCGCGGGCGCGGGCGCGAGCGAGGGCGCGGGCGCGGGCGCGAGGGCGCGGGAGCGTGGGCGCGGGCGCGACGAGCGAGGGCGCGGGCGCGAGGAGCGCGGGCGCGAGGAGGAAAAGGCCGGGGAGGAAAACCGGCCTGCGGCACAGTGCTGGGCCGGCGGCCCAGCGATGGAGAAAAAGAGAAAACAGAGAAAACAGAAGGGAAAAGAAAAGGAAAAAGATTTCCAGGACGATTTAAATTCCGATAAGCGTATTTGATTTATTAAAAATAGTTCCTGTGCTCTGTAAATTCCACTAAAAATCCAGTTAATGTATTTTGGCACAGAGAATACAAGAAAAATATTCCCCGCCACGATAATTTATTATCTTGCATTTTACACCATCAATTAATTCCTCTAGCCATTTTAAAATTCCTTTTCTTAGGTATTTTCTCCGGTAAAGTTTCTGTGTGGCTAAACTCAGGGTGTGACAGCGTACTTGTTTGCCATATCGAAGAGAGCCCTGACAGAGACTGGCAGCTTCCGAGTAAATTTGGCGATGAACGAGGCGTCTTTGACTCTCTTACGGAAAGCGGCGATGATGACCTCGTCCTTGATCATTGGGATCGAGTTGTGCTTCTCAGAAAACCTTTTGATGAACTCACGGAGAGTCTCATTCTTCCTCTGGTGTAGTTGATAAAGATCGTGCTTGGAGGATGGTCCCTCGTAAGTCCCCTGAAAATTAGCGATGAATCGTTCCCGGAGTTCTCCCCAAGAGCCGATTGACCACTTTGGGAGCCCTGTCAGCCATGTCCTCGCTGAGTTGGCCAGGGCGACCGGGAGGTAGTTAGCCATGCCTTTGTGGTCGCCTTCGGCTGCTCGGATAGCCAAAGTTTAGACCGTGAGACAGGACTCAGGATTGGTCTTGCCGTCGTATTTTTTGATTCCTGTAGGCTTCAAGCCCGACAGCCAGTTGACCTGCTGTAGTTCTTCGGTGAAGGCGCCTTCATCTGCATGAGGGCTCCGGCTCCGACTACGGCGGTGGAATCGCTCGTGGTGGAGGCCGAAGCGCTCGTTTTCATTCTCCAGTTGGCGGCGCTCATCTTCTTCGCGTTGGCGGCGCCGTGCTTTGATATCCTGGCGGAGATCACGTTGCAAATAGCTTCGGAGATCTTGGTTGTTGCGGCGGTCGTACTGGGGATGCCGCCGATTGTTGTTGTTGGGATTACCGAGAGATATCTGGCGTGATTCCACGTGCGGCTGACTGGAACCAGCCGCCTGGCGTCGCGCTGATGCGGACGAGACCGCTGTTGGAGAACCCGACCAATGGGTCGGTACGAGAGTGTCACCCGACTGCTGGTGTTGCTGACAAGCAGCAGCGGTGATCATAGCCTTGATCTTCACGATGGTTGGGGTGGCCTGGTGATCAGGCCCAAACTGGAGTGTATCCAGTAGGGTTGAGGCGTCCACGACGTTCTGTTGTAGCGTGACGAAGACGTCGTGGTCGCTGACTCTTGTTTGGAGGATCTGTTGCTAGGCGGTTTGTCCAGCCCTGCATAGCTCGTCATTGCGAGCGTCACGCTCGGCCTCCTGTTGTTGCTGTGGGCCTACTCTTCTTGCTGCTCGCGTAGTCGGCGCACTTCTTGGGAGGAAGTATCGTCCTTGGACGCCATGAAGATCTCGCGGGGCAGTAGAAGGCTTGCCAAACTATTGTTCGAACTTCTGTCTGACCTAGAATCTGAGTCGGAGTAGTTAATTGGTGTGATGACGACTCCGATCTCTCTAGATCCAATCTGGAACGGCTCTAGGCCATATCCGAAATGAACCGTAGGAGATTGGGTCTACCGCGTCGGGTGTAGATTGTGGATGTCTGCGGCGTTGCCGAGTCTGCATGGGAGATTGATGACTTCTCCCTTTCCTAGCCCGACCCGGGCCAGCTCAAGGCCGAGTCCAAGCCGAACGTCGAAAGAGAGAGTTGTCCCGAGACCCGGGCAGGGGAAGATCACTGCAGCAAGTCAACGAGGGTTGCTGCAGCGCCGAGTGGGCCAACTGGCGTGGAGTCGACTGGTTTCCCGGCAGACCAGATCAAGTCCGAGTCGGCCAGGCTAAGATTGCCGAGCTTGTCGGCGACGAAGTCGAGGCTTCCGAAAGTAATGGTGTCTCCAGGGAGAACTTGCTGCCGTCGACTCCAGTTGTTGGATCCATCGAGCTTGTTGATGTAAATCTCACCGAAGCCCCTACCTGGCGCACCAACTGTCGATGTTTTACACTGGTAATATGAATATAAGGTTACTCGTCGGATCGAAACTCGGTGAATTGCAAAGGAACACAGGGAGTTATACTGGTTCAGGCTCTCGATGTGAGATAATACCATACGTCCAGTTATGGTGTATTTCCTTTGAGGATATATGGTGGTTCTGATGAACTTCTGCTCTCAAGAGGCACCCTGTCTTCCCTTATATACTAAGGGACAGGGTTACAAAATAGGAGTCCCAGCCGGACTACGACTAAGAGATCTCTTTTTAGAGATATAACATGTCCAGTTAGAACTATATCTTCCTTATCATATAACGCTAAGTCTGCCAAGTGTTACTATATCTCTAATTACAAGGCTAAGCCCATCCTTTATCCGAGTGGCCCATATACTTGTTATGAGGTACCCGAGGCCATGGCCTCTATAAATATATGAAGATAAAACAGGATATTAAATGTTTTTTTAGACCTAAACTCCACAATGTATAGTTTTACTATTGTACTTCCAATGCTCCACACAGAATTTAATCCATAGAATTTATTGTTGTGACATGCATGTAGGCGTAAAGCTGATGTGGTACTTGAGCTAGCTCAGATACAAAGTCCAAGATGGTTCGACCCAGAAAAATACACCAGAGCGTGCCAGCGGTGTCCACAGTCTATGCAAATACTGTGGTCCCTATATAAATATTTATTTTTTTCTTCCTTTATAAAAACCACCTAAAACCTACTCCCTCCGTCAAAAAAAACTTACTCCTAGCACCCAATGCACGTTTAGTAGAGAGACAAAGTTACAAAAATACCCTTCATAAATAAGAAACTAGTAACTGTAATTTGGTAGGTAAGAAACATTAAAGAAATAAAATTTCTCGATTTTTGAACCAAAGGTATGTAAAAAGGTATAAATTGATTTATTTGAAATAAAATTTAATTTTTAGGAATTTATTTATTTTAGGATGAAGGGAGCATGTATTGTGAAGATTGGCCCTAAATATATACATGTACTCTCTCGCCTCTAGAGGCTATCTTAAGACTAGGTGATTTCTATAGATAAAAGGCATATAATAAATATATAGTTCAAAGGTTTACGAAGGAGTCAATAAGAGAAAATTAATTACATTTCCCAGTGCATTTTTTGTTCGATCAAATCATCGTGGAGTTGTCGTTAAAACTGGACTCCTCTTTTAAAATATAAGTATTTTTTTACGTTTTCTAAAATATATTTGAACAAAGAATATCCAGATATATTTAAAAAACATAAAAATATTTATATTTTAGAACAAACATGTAGTTTATTTAGGTTTCACGGTCTCTTCTCGTTAACTCCGGTACCATATCAATTTTTTGGCTTATGTGGCAGTGCAATTACTGGTACGAAGTCTATCTTACGTGGAGCACTGTGAATCTGGCACTGCGCTCATCACTCATAATGTTCTATCGTTAGAAGACTTTATCATCATCACTTTGCATTAATCGGCCTGCCATTTATATTACTCCCTCGGTTTTTAATTTTTTATCGTTTTACTTTATCCTAATCAAATATTTATATCTTTAATCATAAATTTATAGAAATTTATAGTTTAACATTATAGGATTTATATTTTTAGAAAAACTTTTATAATATATATTTCATATGTTCTTACACTATACGAGTTTCTAGATAGAAGTAGTCATATTTGACTTATGATAAATTAAAACGATAAATAATTTAAAATGGGGGAAGTACCTCGATGAGAATGCTCAACAATTCAACTTTTAACTATTTCCATCTATGCAGGGACGGATCCAAGGGGTAGGCTTTATCAGGCTCAAGCCTACCCTCCAATTTTTGCAAAAAAATTTTAAGTATATATGATATCTAAATTATAGATGCATGGAGGAGGAAGAAGGGAGCCATCGGAAGCTAGGAGGAAGAAAGGAGCCATCGGGAGGAAGAAGAACAGGGCAGCGATGATGATTGGGCCGGATTAAGTGATTGGCCTATTTGAAAAACCGTCACTTAGGCCCATTAATATATTGACTCCTTTAGGGTTGGAGACTCACCTCGCGTGTTGCAGGCAGCAGCGGCGGTGGCGGCGGCAAGCAGCAGCGCGGTTGGCGGCGCCAAGCAGCAGGCGCGGTGTGGCCGGCGGCGGCAAGCAGCAGCAGGCGCTTGCACAGGCAAGCAGCAGGGGCAAGCAGCAGCAGGCGCAAGCAGCTCCAAAGGCAACAGAGTCAGTGATATTCTTTTAATCTTTTTCAATCTTTTAATTCTAGACTTCTAGTCTCTACTCTCTAATATATTTGTCTATTAAGGGGATTTATAATTTATAAAATATATTGGTAGATCTGCAAATTGCAATGGAGAAGAAAACAACATTGCTTAATTACTATACTAGCAATTCAAGTGACACACCCCAAACTGATGAGAGCACAAATAGACCAAAGAGGCATCGAGTAGAATTTGATCCTAATGAAATTATTGCCGATCCAGCAAAACGAATATAAATAGAGGATTATGCTCCTGAAATTAGAGATCAAGTGAGGAGGGCATATTTGTTGAATGGTCCTAATAGAGCACATGGGCATAATTTTCCAAAGACATTAGATGGTAAGATTTGGAGATCCTTTCAACGGAATTAGTTTGATAAATTTGATTGGTTGGAATATAGTGTGGAAAAGGATGCTGCATTTTGTTTCTATTGTTTTCTTTTCAAGAAATCAGCACAAGCCAACACATTTGGAAATGATGTTTTTTCCAAAGAAGGATTCAGTCGTTGGAAAACAGCTTTGGATAGTTTTAATAAACATGTTGGTGGTCCAAATAGTTTTCACAACATTGCAAGGGGTGAATGTGTTGACTTTAAGAACCAACGAGTAAGTGTTTCTAAAAAAATTGTTACTTTCTCTAAGGAGTACGAAATTTCATACAAAATACGTTTGACTGCTTCTTTAGATTGTACAAGATATCTCATATCACAAGGGGAAGCCTTTCGTGGACACGATGAATCATCTATTTCCATAAATAAGAGAAATTTCAGGGAAATGTTGGATTGGTACAAAGATAAGAAGGATGATGTGAAGGAGGCATTTGACAAAAGTGCTGGGAATGCACTTATGATTTGTCCAGAGATTCAAAAGGATCTTGCAAAATGTTGTGCACAAGAAGTCATGGATGTGATTAAGGGTGAGATTGGGGATAAGAATTTCTCGGTTCTTATTGATGAGGCTAGAGATTCATCAAAAAAAGAGCAGATGGCAGTAATTGTGAGGTTAGTTGTAAATCTAGTGTTTTATTTGTACCATTTATCCATTATTCCATTGTTCTATTATTCTAACCTTCTAATTCCTTATTGTCTTGGCTGCAGATTCGTGAATGATCATGGAAAGGTTATGGAAAGGTTTCTTGCAATTAAGCATATATCAGATTGTACATCTTCTGCATTGAAGGAGTATTTGGTTCAGGTACTTTTCCTCTATGGTTTACCTATTTCTAGGCTACGTGGGCAGGGATATGATGGAGCTTCAAATATGAGAGGTGAATTTAATGGCCTTCAGAAACTAATTAGGGATGAGAGTCCATATGCTTTCTATGTTCACTATTTTGCTCATCAATTGCAATTGGTTATTGTCACTGTTGCCTAAAGTAGTACATCTATTGCTGAATTTTTTAACTATATTCCCTTGATTGTGACTCAAGTTAGTGCATCTTGCAAGAGAAAAGATGCATTACTTGCTAAATATCAAGATGTGTTGTTGGACAAGTTAGAGAAGGGAAAGATTTCAGCTGGGACAGGACTGCATCAAGAATCATCCATAGTTAGACCTGGAGATACTCGATGGGGATCACATCTGAAAACTTTGCTTCGTATATACCAAATGTGGGAGGCAGTGGTGGATGTTCTAGTAATTGTAAGTGGAGATGCTCGTGAGCACTCAAGTCATGGTGGAGCTGCAGGTTTGGTAAAGAAGATGGAGTACTTTGAATTTGTATTCATCATGTATTTCTTAATATTCTTATTGAGCATCACAAATGAGCTGTCAAAATCTTTGCAAAGGAAAGATCAAGATATTGTTGAAGCTATGGGTTTGATCTTAGATGTAAAAGAGCGCCTGCAAGATATGAGGGACAATGGATGGGATCTATTGTTCGAGCAAGTCAAAAACTTTTATGAGGCATACGATATTGATGTGCCAAACATGGATGATCTCATTGGAGTTATCAGTCAATCTGTTCGGAGAAAACACAAAGTGACTCAATATCATTATTACAAAGTTAACATTTTCAATGTCGCTATTGATGCAACTTTGCATGAAATGAATCATCGGTTCAATGAAGTTTCCTCCGAGCTAGTGGTATGTATGTCTCGCCTTGATCAAAGAAACTTCTTCTCTAAGTTTGATATTAACAAGCTTGTTCGACTTACTGAGATTTATACTGAAAATTTTACAATAGCTGACCGGCTATTGCTAAGAAGTCAGCTTCAAACCTTCATTCTCAATGTTAGAAGAAGTGAGCAATTTAATGAATGTCATGATATTTTAAGTTTTGCTCAGCTGATGGCTGTAACTAGAAAACATAGAACCTTTCCATTAGTGTATCGTCTCATTGAACTGGCATTGATTCTCCCTGTTGCAACATCATCTGTTGAGCGCATATTTTCAGCAATGAATATTATCAAGACAGATTTGCACAATAAGATATCAGATGATTGGCTTAATGATTTGATGGTAAGCTACATTGAGCGAAAGATATTTAAAAGTATCGATAACGATATAATCATGAAGCGTTTCCAAGCCTTGAAAACCCGTAAAGTATCCTTGCCTCATGAACGAATCGCTTCGACTTAGTGGTATGTTGTTTCTTTTCGTTAATACTTGCTTACTCCTACCATTCATTTGTTACTAATTTTGCTAATTTATATGTACAGGTGGATACTCAGTGCGCACTTCACTCTTTGCTAAGGTCTAAAAGAATTCTCTTTTTACTACCTAATACACCTAGACAAGGTACTTCTCTCTTGTGTATATTTTTCTAATTGATGATATATTTATTAATTTTGACTTAGACTTAGACGTAGACTTCGAGCCCATCCTCCATTTTTATCCTAGATTCGCCACTGCATCTATGCACAAAACAAAATTGAAGAGGCTGATCACTCCACTTACTGTCGATTTCTCTTCCCATAGAAAAGAATTAACGAAAGTGATGTAGACAATAGTGGTTCTTATACTCCATTGAGAAAAGAATAATGCGTTGAAAAACAACAGCTTTAATTAGTTACTTGGATTACGCTAGTGTGTACAGTGACGCTTTGTGAGATGCGGACATTCTATTCCTACTTTCTGGTCATTATTGTCATATAAGACAAAAACACGCGAATACGTTTATTGTAATGTGAGGAAAATAAATATCTCAGCGGCTCAGCCAACCTAGCCAACCTCTTCATCACCTTTCTAGTCATTAATAGGTATATGTGTCAAGATCCTTGAGACCACTTTCTGAAAAATATGTGTTTTTAACGGTCTCTACCTGTAACTGCAGGCAGAATATATCTTAACCATTTATATTTTATAATATAATAGATCGTGTGCCAAAATTTTTTCAAGCCTAAGGCTAAATTAGTGTAATTTTCATAGGTTTTCCTTTCTTCATCTAAATTTTCAAATTTTGAAGTGTTATTTTAATGGGTATTTAGCCTTAGAAATAGGACTCTAGCTCTAAATGCTCTACTCCTAGTTCCGCCCCAGATAATTTCTATTTATACTACCATCTTAATTATTTGTAGTAGAATAATTTTTATATTGATAGTAGAACATATAAATCAACGGTTGACATCACTTTTACTGGTGATAATACTGGTAGTAGAATATATACTACTAATTGAGACCACCGTAAAGGTATTGGAAAACAGGAATTTTCTACTTGTGAAATTTTGGCGGTTCAATGGAGCTAGAAAGACATCAGGTATTCACATTCCCTCATCATCATGTATTTGGAGCTAAAATACAACTGCAATAGAGGAATCCTTTTCTTCCTTGTTTTTATATATTTTGCTTGAAACGGAGGTGTCTCTTTTTTAGAACGTTATAGCGAGCTATACTGCATCTGTTTAGATTGCCCATATTTTAATTCAAGGAATGGAACATTTAGGGTACTTAACTTCCAGTTAGTTAGTCTCTACGATTAAACAAATGGTGCAATATGTTGTAAGCACCTTTGGTACGGCAGAATTATATATGGGCACATACACTATTACAAAATTGATTTTTCGTAACATTAGTTATTTCAAAACGGTGGCGGGCCGAAAAAATGGCCGTTTGCGGTAGATAGGCCGCAGGGGGTAGGCTGTGACCACCAATGAAAAAGAATTATCGCTACCGGCTGCTAATATGGCCCACCTGTGAAGATTTTAGCATTTTCATAGGCGGCCCATGTTACACACTGCCTGGCTTTAACGCTGGTGGCGCGTAATGTGGACCGCCAGCAAAAATGGGTGTTCTTTTCATTGGCGGTCCCTTTAAGTGGCTGCCTGCTATGGTTGCCATGGCAGGCGACCACTTAAATGAACCGTCAGCGAAAACCCCTCTTTATATGCAAAATTATAGGGGGGATGTTTTCAACTCGAAATCTTTGATGGATTTTAGCAAGCGGCACTGTTTACTGGAGCCCAAGATTTCTCTCTCCTACAAAAGCAAAATTATAGGGGAAAATGTTTTCAACTCGAAATCTTTAGTGGATTTTAGCTTCTAAGGTTAGATCCTTGTTCCATTTTTTCTGACCTATGGTGGCTAGTGGCTGGTCTGACCGCCACGGAAAATATGTTTTGGCCGTCACAGATATACCTTTTCGTAGCAGTGATAACTCTGGCCACACCGATGGTGTATTGACTCTATGATGCATAATTACTTACATATAGAGGTGTGCAATCACTAGGAATTTAACGAAGCATAGATCTATTGCTTGCCTCTTATCTCCTCGACGTGTGTTAAATGAGGCGTACCCGAGGATGTATGTGTGCGTGATGGTGACTGTTGAATAGTATACAGAGAAGATGTACTGTGAATAGTTGATAATTGCATTGAGCCTCAGGGGCCGGTATATAGGAGTACAATTGGTAGAGATAAGGAAGGAATCAATACAAATCAATCCTATCCTTATATATCTCTAACTATCATATACTCTAACATCCCCCCGCAGTCCAAGCGTGAGCAATGCGGATGCTTAGACTGGAGAAGAAACCGACGAGAGTGCTCAATGCTGATAGCCTATTGTGCCGAAGTCGAGGTAGCCGAAGCGAAGGGTGTGAAGTAGCCGTGGTCGAAGTAGTCGTGCGTAGAGTAACCATGGTCGATGTAGCCGAAGGCGAGTGTTGATGACGAGCGATCTGCCAAGCCGTGGGGCGCAAGAGGCGCCATGGAGTGGTCACGGGCACCCAGGATGGCGCCATGGACCAAGGTAGCATGAGGACACGCCGAGGATGAAGACGGTGACGTAGTCGCAGCAGTCGTGGAGAAAGATGACGCTAAAGAGCTGACGCTGTCGAAACATTGAGGATGAGATGTCACACCGGGTTTGCCAGGCCTAGGGACAACTTGGGACGAACACGCGCGGCGCTGTTGCCAATACCATGTGGGCGAGGTAGGAGACCATCATGAACCTTGAGCCATTGTCAGAGGAGACTAGCAGAGAAGGCCTACTAGACAATTGCGGTGCGAAAACGGCGTAGAGGGAGAATTGCTGGAGCAGCATGCAGTTGTCAGAGAAGAGCGAATGTAGTTGAGGAAGAGCCGATGTCGGCGACGAGGCGTAGTGGTGGACGAAGACGAAGGTGAAGTAGTGGGAGACCGACGGCCTGAATGGCAATGTTGGTAGCCAATGCAGGGGTAGCTGGACCACTGGCCTAGAGCGGCATCTTCAAGAAACACGCGGCGATGGTGCTCGATGAAGTTAAGGACCTCGAGTGGCTGACAATGACCAGTACGGATGATGAGGATGTCGATGCGCAAACGGTGGTGAAGATGATGAGAGCGGCGATGCTGTGGCCCAAGGGCGACACAGTTACAGCTCCAAGTCGGTACAACGGTGAAAAGTCCACTGGCTGTGAGCCCATGCTGAAGAGGGCGTCTCTTAGTGTTGCAACAGCCAGTGGACATGGACCACACGCAGCGACATTGCGGCCCGAGAGGGCGACGCAACGGCAGCCCGAAGCTTGGCGTAGAACACGTACTCGAAGATGATCGGTCACATGATGTCGTAGCCAGATGCTTGATCGGTTGATCAGGCCGACAATGCGCGGGGCCAGACGACAAAGATGAGGAGTCGATGCCGATGTCGAAGTAGAGACGCTGAGGTCGATGAGGCGGTGGGCAATGCAAACCCGATCTCTGATTAGGAGAAAAAAAACAATACAACAGCACAGTAGCAACACCCACCAATGCACCATCCAACCCAACCACCCACCAGTGCACTGTGCGGCCCAATCCATGACCAGCTGCCAAGGCCTCTTCATCAATCCCCTATGTGACCATGTGAGCAGACACCACAAGCAGAGAGGCAGAGACGGGAGGTAGGGAGATGGGCTGGTGGCCGGTGGCGTGGAGGTCTGAACCAGAGGAAGCAGACGGGGGAGTCGGCAGGGCCTGTGGTAGCCGGCGGTGGAAGCAGGGCCCCATGATGTCGGTGATGGTGGAGATTCACGAGGCGGCAGCCCTGGGATGAAGTAGATTGGCTCGGGCGGTGATGGGAGAGTAGACGGGGGAGCCAGCGGGGATCTTGGCTGCCAATAACCTACAAGGGAGGACGGCCGACGGAGAGCGGGAGGCAGAGCCGGCCTGAGGGGGACGCGTCGACGGGTGGAGGAAGCTAGCAGGACGGACAGCGTGGTCCACGACAGGGCTGAGGAAGATGGGCGCGATGGCGTGCTCCAAGCGGTGTCCTCCAGATCAGATCGACCCCAAGCAGCATGGCTTGATGATTAGATCAGATCAGATCGGTCGTCGTAGAGGTATGATTCTTGTTGCTGCTTGACGTGAATCAACGACGACGATGAACGATGAAGAACGAAGCCCGCCCAGAGATCAAGATCGATCCCCAGCAAAGATGACGAAAAAAAAGAGAACAAAACAGGTAGCCGCCCCCGGGGGATCGATCCCTCCGAGGATGACGGAGCAGTAGCGTGTGCGATAGATAGGTTCTGAGTGATGGCTAGGTTCTAACCCGCTTTGATACCATGTTGAATAGTATAGAGAGAGAAGATGTACTATGAATAGTTGATAATTGCATTGAGCCTCGGAGACCGGTATATATAGGAGTACAATGGATAGAGATAAGGAAGAATCTAGAGATATGGAAGGAGTCTATATACATCAATCCTAACGGTGACTTGTTCTGTGTGCGTGTCTTTCACCTAATAAATTAAAAAGGTACACTAGTAGGAGAAAAATGAACTAAATGTACAAAAGTACAAATAAATAGAGGTGTGATCACGTAAACATTTTTATTAACAGTGGTCAAGCCTTAACAAAAAATAAAGATAGAGTACTGAGTACTTGTTAAAGTATATGTTCCTGAGCTTTCTAACAATATTTAAACACCATCAATTTAACGGAATGTATTAAGTTTGTTGTTTCGAAATCATGGTCAGGCTATAAAAATCTAAAGTAAAGATATAGTACATTTATTACATGGCATTACAAAGCATGAACTTAATGCTAGTAAGTATGAAAGGTGAGTGCTTGCTCCATATGCCGTGCTAAGAGGAAATTAATTTATATTGGTCCCTCAACTATGGGTATAGTCCAACTTTGATCCCTAAAATATATAGCCATCTATTTTGGTCCCTCAACTCTAAAAAATGCCACATTTCATCCGTTGGTCCAAATTAGGGTTTTTTTTTTATAACATAGCACCAACGTAGTCCACATGAGCGAAGGATGATGACACCACCGTACCAATCAATAATTGATAAACAAACAGCAAAACTAAGAAACTACTGTAACCTACATATCAACCTTTCTTTGATTTTCTCGTTCTCCCCCTAATCGTATATATGATTTATTTTAAAATTCTAACTAGAATATCATATGGCACCACCTCGGTTTAGTTCTAGGGATGTAATATAGACGTTTCAAGAATTAAGAGACCGACTTTAGCCGGTTTCGTAGTTAAGGGACGAAACTGAATCAAAGCTATAGTTTAGAGACCAAAAATTGACTTTTTCCTATACTTAGAGTAATGAGACATACTGCAATTCCAATCAATCACCGTGAAGATGGAGATGAGTATAGTCACGACCGTGTTCAAGGCAGGCGAGTACGACTCATGTTTTTGTTCTGGTAAGAGAAGCCCTTTATGTTCCTTTCGAGCCTCCAAATTTCCTACTACTATTTCCATGGGCACGGAAACAAAATTGAAGAAGTCGACCACTCCACACTTACGGCCAATTTCTCTCCCCATTTTGAAAGGAGTTGAAATTGATGTAGTCAAGAGTGGTTTTACAACATCCAAAAGAAAATAGAAGATTCGTGTGTCCCCCTTATGTGCAAAAGATCTAGTTATTACCTGGAGTACGCTAGGATGTACAGTGATATTTTTTGCGAGTATGAACATTCGGTTCCCATTTTTCTTTCTTGTCTTAGAACGTTACACTAATCTACTGGAATGGAGTACAAGAATACGGTTGCTGATATGGGGTGTGTTAAAAAAATAGATATAAATAGAGACACAGATTTTTACGTGAAAAATCTTTACGGGAAAAAACCACGGACGCTGACCAACAATGATCACTGTTAAGAAGTTAATTACAAACACACGGGAATAACAACAGAACGTTACACGTTCTCTTGCGGCTTACAAGAAATATATAGAAAAATAAATCTAAGAGTTCTAGTAGGAATAGACTAGAAGTTTTATTAGAAAACTATTTCGAAAATCTAAATATAATACATGCTAAAATTCAGATCACGTATTTAATAGTTTGCGCTCGTACGCGAGTTGGACAGCCTATTGGGACGTCAAGAATGCGGTTGCTTATATGGGGTGCTGCTAGTTTGCGCTCCCACGCGAGTTGGACTACTGGCGCGCGGTCGGGACATCTGCATGCAATTTATGCTTAATTAATTTTTTCTGGTAATTAATTCACAATTAAATGATGCTTAGCTCAGTTGGTAGGCAGCGCTGTCAGCAGCTAGCCATCGGCCTGGGTTTCGATTCCAGGTGCTCACCACGTCCCAGAATTTAAAACTCCTCTTTGCTATCCCACTTTCTTTTTGGTAATTAATTCACCATACACGCGCGGCAGGAGAGCAAGCTCGGACTCCGGCACATCTTTTCTTTCTAATAAAATTAATAAATAAGTAGTGGAGTTCAAAGTTTTAAAATATAAATTGAAAGTTTTAAATTTTTGGTTGAAAGTTTCAACTTTTGAGTTCAGTTTTTTAAATTTGAGTTGAAAATTTCAACTTTTGAGTTGAGTTTTTAAATTTAAGTTGAAAGTTTTAAAATTTGAGTTAAAAGTTTCAAATTTTAGGTTGAAAGTTTTAAAATTTGTATAGAGTTTTCTTATATTTTCTGTAGAGTTTAAAATTTTGAGACCAAAATTTCAAAAATTGAACCGGAAGTTTTAAAAATTGAAATGAAAGTATTAAATTTTGAGTTGAAAGTTTATTTTTTTTTAATTTGAGTTGTTCGGTTGAAAAAGTCTTTCTTATAAAATTTCACTTGAATTTAAAACTATATAAAAATGACATAAATATATTAAAAATTAAAAACTACCAAAAATACTTTTAAATAGTATAACGTAATTGGTCCATATGTTGATATGGCCCATGCCGATAACAAAGCTGGGTAGGCACACGCTCGTACGGGCAGCCGCATTTCCGATTCGGACTTGGCATGCAGCACCGAGCACTGGTGGCGCGCGCGCGAAACAACTGTTTCGGCTGATATGTGCGAGGACGATTGATGATTAGAACCAGCTAGTATGTATGAAATCGTTACTTACATAAAGGAAAATAAATACCTCAGCTAAGCTAGTTAACTCCACCGTGCTAGTAGTAACAACTACTCCCTCTGTTCTATAATATAATACAAAGGATTATGTTTTTTTTTTATCAAATTGAGGTTACAACTAAAAGACACATATACCCCTAAAAAGATAGTAGGTTGATAATAAACTAGTATAAAAGGTGGTGGGTGGAGAATAAATTAGTAAAAAAATTAATAGGTAGAAAATAAACTAGTATTAGATAGAGGATAAAGCACTCACTCAGGATCATAAAATTTCTTATATTTTAGGATAAATTTAAAGAACAAAATTTTTTATATTTTAAGACTAAGGAAATATATAAGTTATGTGATACTTCACGAAAGAAACTACTTCCTATGAAATCCATGTTCCAAAAGAGCTCAAGATACAAGTTACGTATTCATATTGCTTTGTTCATCAATTATCATATATTTGGAGCTAAAATAACTGCAACAGAGGAAGAGTTCCTTTCTTATTTTTTTTATGTTATAGAGAGAAATATTACATCTGTTTTAAATCGCACATATTTTAATTCAAGGCATGTACCAGTTTAGGATGGTTAATTTCTAGTTCGCTAGTCCCAATGATTAAAAAGGGCTACAATGGAGGGAAAATAAAAGAGTCGTAATCATGTAGATTTTTTTTTTAAAAAAGTAATCATATCTAAAAGGAAGAATACAAAGTACGTATACATATGATTGAGCTCATCTATTCCTTTCCTAATTAACATTAATTAATGATTTTTTTAGAAGGGCTATTGCTCTACCTATACGTTTTAGGGCATGTACAGTGGAGAGACAGAGGTACGTCTATAAGATGCTAAAATCTGGCATAGAGACAGCTAAAAGACAGTTCATACAATGGGGTGTCTATTTTAGTGTCTTTAAGCTGTTTAATGCTTTGTATGTGGCTAGGATCAATCATGAATAGTATTTTGTATGCCCTTATGTTGCTATTTTATAAAAGTACTTATCAGGCATAAATTAGATTAACATGGTAATAATATTTATTTATAATAATGAAGATATACTATATAGTATATATAATTGTATCATTGTTTTGCTAATTTTCTCTCTTTCCATAGCGTTGCCATATATGACTGATTAGGTCCTTCTTGAGTTGCTTATGTGTCGGCTGAGCTTTGATAGCGGAATTCCTCCGAAGAACCTCTGCGAAGCATGGATTCGGGTTGTCGCTTGTACGCACTTCTGATGGTAGCACTAACGTCGCACTCGCGCTCTCGTTCACATCCAAGGACACTCTAACCAATTCCTTCTCATCTTCCACTATCATATTGTGAAGGATAACACAAGCTTGTATTATGTTGATAACATCCCCTTGCTTCCATAACCGTGCAGGGTGACGAACAATATCAAAACAAGATTGCAAGACGCCAAACGCGCACTCAACATCTTTCCTAGCACCTTCTTGCATCAATGCAAATAATTTGTCTTTATCTGACTGAGGTGCCGTTACGGTCTTCACAAATACCGCCCACTCTGGATATATTCTGTTGGCAAGATAGTAGCCCATGTCATACTGTGTTCTGTTTACCACATAATGAACCGTAGGAGCTTCACCTTTTATTGCTTGAACGACTAGTGGTGACTTGTTTAATACGTTGAGGTCGTTTTGAGACTTGGCAGTACCAAAGAAAGCATGCCATATACGAAGATCATGAGATGCCACTGCTTCGAGGATCATAGTGAAAATGCCTTTGTCACCACGTGTGAACATGCCTGCCCAACCTTTCGGGCAATTCTTCCAAGCCCAATGCATACAATCGATACTGCCCAACATTCCTGGAAAACCACGAGCCTCATTTTCTTGTAAGATTTTTTCCATCTCTTCGGCTCTTGGAGGACGTAGATACTCATCACCAAAACATTCAATCACTCCTTCAGCAAATTTTCCCAAAATCTCTAAATAAGTGCTTGCGGCTATCTTCAATACCTCATCAAGTTGATCAACTGATGTGCCATAAGTTAGCATCCTGATAGCTGCAGTACACTTTTGAAGGGGTGAATGGCCATCCCTACCAGTTGCATCGACTCTTTGGGTAAAATATGGAGACCAATCCCTCATAGTGTCCACGATGCATAGAAATAGTGGCTTATTCATTCTAAATCTCCTCTGAAACATCTCGTCAGTGTAGATAGGATTTGCGGAAAAATAATTAGCGACAAGATCATCATGAGCTGCTTCTCGATTCCTAGGTATGTACCTTCTTGGTCCGCTTCGACGACGGCGCTTGCAAGTTGACTCTTCTTTATCGAGATCAGTCCTTAGCTCCTCTCCAATCTCGTTTATGAAATCTTGTAAGATTTCATCCTCCGCTAAAAAATCTTCTGTGGTGAACACTTCTATCGCATCAATGAGAGCATCATCTTCTACTGCATCTTCCTCATCCAGCGCAGCATCTTCAACTGCAGCTTGCTCATCCGACACGACTGGCTCCATAGGATGTGGAATAAAGTAATGGTTTTTCAGTGGAATGGGAGAACAGCATGTCCCTGGTTGCTTTTTATAATAGTACGAAATAGCACTTGTTCACATGCTCAGGCAAGTCAACAAGTTCACACAATCACGTACAGGTCAGTTCACATCATGCAATGGGTCAGTTCATACTATACAATGGGTCAGTTCATACTATTGTGTATAGGTCAGTTCACATTATGCAATGGGTCAGTTCACACTATCCTCAAACCAATTATATCTATGTGCGAGTTAGAATGTGGCCATAAGAGTGGTAAATGAAAGAATTAAGCTAACCGTAACCAATCTAAAATAGTAACACATAGCTGAAAAAGATAAACCCATATGCATTTGTGTCATTCAGTTTCCAGAAATTAAGTACTGGTAGTGTTCCCTTGCGACAAATCAGCAAATTTGCCTCACTTAATATGCTTATAAAAATGATCCAGAAATAACAAGTGCAGTCATGCTATTGATCACTAAGAAAAATCTTCTGCAAGCTGCCGTAGATAAACTAAAATACTAGATTTCATAGACAGGGCAGTAGATAAACTCAAATCCAAAATACTAGATTTCATAGACATAGGGCAGTAGATAAACTGAAATTGTATGAGAATCCATAAGCTTCATGGAAAATTACATTTAATTAAGAGTTAAGAAATATTACTTCAAATATCAGTTCATACCTAATTATATGCTCTCAGGGAAAAGCATCTTCCTGAGAGACTTCATTGCTGCAATTCGCTCAGCCTTTTCCTCAGCAGACATTGAACTTGAATCTTGTGAGATGAGATTATTATAAGCTTCCATCATCTTTGATTCTCTCTCAAGCTTCTTCCCCTCTACTTCAAGCCTTTTACCCTCTTTGGTCCTTGGGCTGTAAGATGAGCAAGTTTTATAGTCTCAACCTTCTCTGACGATAACTTTTGTTGCAGTTCAAGTATCTTCATACGGTTTGCATTGGCACTTTCCTGAATTTTACCAAATATGTCAAGCTTGTCCACATCAATTGCGGATTCCTTTGAATTTCCATCATCTTCGGAGCTAGATCCTTTGGCCTTGCCTTTCGCAACTAGAGCAGCCTTTTTAGCTGCCTTCTGGCCCAATGGTCGCTTAGGCATTTCTTCTACACCTTCATCATTTTCCTCCCCTTCTCCTTCAAGGTGATACCCATTCCGTTTATGTGCATTCTTCAGCTCTTCATTATATGTTTTCCACTTTGGCACATCTCGGCACATTTTCCAAACCTCAGTTAGGCCAAAGGTTCCTAACTTCAAGTTTTTGTTGTCTTCCACATAGAACCTGTGGGCTGCTTCAATCCACATTAAATCTGAATATCCGCTTATAAATACTCTTCGAGCCTTCAAATAAGCACATTCGAAGAGATCAACCCACTTGTTAATCTTGTGCCAGCGATCCTTGCATTGCTTCAGATTTCTTTTCCTATATGCTGGGGTGTTCTTGTTGTATACTTCAAGAACATCACCCCAGTATTGATTTCCACCCCTATCGGCACCACAGGTAGAGTCCGTTGAATTTTCTATCCAACAACTCATCAATCTACCATCCTCTTCCTCTGTCCAATTTCTCCGCTTCTCAGTCCTAAAATTTTCACCGTCACTGTCTCCAAGTTCAACTTGCTACTCAGGTAAGATTTCTACTTCTGGAGTACCACTTCCTTCATTGTTATTAGAAACCGGTGTATTGACATCAATGCTGTGATTAGGTGGACCAACCAAATGAAAATTTTGAGCCTCATTACCAAAGTAACTCATGAATCCACCGGATGGACGTGGGCTGCTGTTAATACAAATGAGTGTTGTCAAATTTAACAGGACAAATCAGAACAGTATATAATAACCACACACCTAGCTAAAATCAGAAAGAGATAGTGACAGACATATCTAATTAATCAATTTGCAAACAGATTATATAGTAACCACATACAGTTTTCAATGATAACAGATATCAAGCACAAATAATATTCATTGTTCATCCAATTTTGAATGATAACATATTACTGAAACATATCACAAACAGATAGTGGCAGACCATGGTATTTCAGGGCTCAGGTGTGTCTGTCACAGCAAACAGATCACTAATCCATTTATCAGTTCCAAAACAGTGAACAAACTATATTATAAACAGAGAAAATTTTATCGAAGATTATAGATAGCTGACCACCTAATCTGATCTTGGCATTGTAATTAGCAATATTAACACAAATTCTATAGCAAGTGATGGATAATAAACATGTTATTCACCAACTCAGAAAGCAAATTGGAAGAACATGTCATTACCTCGATGGATCCCAAGCTGATGCACGCCTGAATGAAGGAGAAATCGATTCAATGCCGGCCTCCCATCAAGGTGCAGAAGGGGAAGGAGAGAAGGGAAACCTGGCCGATGATCCATCTGTGCCGGGGAAGCAACCTCCGGCAGTTCCGCCACCTCCCCTGGAAAAGGCACCTCCACCAGGTCCGTAGCTGCGCCCATCGGTAGCCGCCACGCCAGTCGAGGAGACGACTCCGCTGCCGCGCCCGACAGTCGCTGCAACCCGGCCGCCGTGGCTTGCCGCCTGCCCCAAGCCGTTGCGCCCACCATGGCTGTTGTCCGGCTCCATAAGGCTGCCGTGGCTGTTGTCCGGCTCGACCAGGCCGCCGCGCCCGCTGCCTACCCCAAGCCACCCGCCGCCTGCCCCAACACGGCCGCCACGCCCGCCGCCCACCACAACCCGGCCAGCGCTGGCCACAACCCGCCCGCCTTGCCCGCCCATGTTGTTCCTACCCGACGGCAACATCTCTGGGACGACGGCCGTGGGGGAAGCTAGGCAGGCACTGAAGACGGAACGACTGGGAAGCCGAGCGCGCGGGGGAGAAAATTGCAGCGTGCGCGGGACTGATTTCTGGCACGCGCGGGAGCCATTTCCCGAGAAGCCGCGCGGGATCCCACTCGACGACGACTCAAAGAGACGGCGGTGGTACAGCGCTCCTCTCGTCGTCGTCGAGGCCTCGGCTTCAGCATCGAGACGCAGCTCTCGGCATCGCTTCACCAAGCGTCGAGGAAGCCGTCGCCCAAGCGAACAGGGGGTATTTTAAAAAAAGACACGACCTATATACGGCCTGTAGCGACGCGTTGTACATGCCCTTAGACGAGAAGACATGAAAATATTACAGCCACCTATTACGCCCGAAGCAGAGCGAAGAATTACAGACATGTAGATTATGGCATAAATTTGTTATTTTGAAGTAATGATCTCAACAACTATTTCATGTTACATTTGTGCAAAAGTCAGGAGATGATGTACATACTTCTCTGCATAAGGTCATCGACAGGATCGTTGTCAATATCATTGAACATCCCGAACTGCAACCTACGACCTCACTAGAACTTGCAGCTTGCCTTCTGCTCCCTCTATTCCAAAATATAAAATCTCTCAAAATATAAGAATCTCTAGGCTGTGTAGTAAATATTAATGTTAGGTCAAAAGATTTAATTTAAATCACTTCAATAGTTAATTTTTAAATTTTGAATGGCTTAGATTCCCTTTCCAAGCATCTGATTTATTTTGGAATAATTAAAATGATATGAATCATGAGAATCATTACAGAAATGCTTATATTATGATAGAAAATTTTAATTCTAGAAATCTTTATATTTTGAAATAGAGGGAGTAGCTACTTCATCCATATCGTGGTCAGATAAAGTCATCACAAAAGTTTTCAGAGATCTCTCAATGAACAAGTCTAGAGTTATATATAGACAAAGTCAAACAGAAAACAAATAACACATCACCTCCATCTTGCATTTTCATCAAAAGTGAACATTTTCATCTGACATTATATACGTCAAGCATAATATAAAGATAAAGACTTCTAAAAAAACTCAAAGCACATAACATTATATACGACCATGAAGTTTAACTGAAAGGTTAAAATAGGAAGGATTTCATCAATCAAAATAAATAAAAATTGTTTTCATCTTTACAAGTAACCCATGCAAGGTCAAAACTTTATACGGGTTCGGACAGCATCATCATATATGATAGATCCATTGCTCTTTGCCTAACTTAAATTGATCCTGACTCTCACATATTATTTTGTGGAATAACTAAGATTGACACTGCCCCTGGACACCTCATCGGTGTCTGTTTGTAAGAGCCATCTATACCGGTTTTAGAATTGGCTTTATTTTATCGGCAAGCTAGAAGGACTGGTTTTGTAACCAGTACTGATGGTCCTCTAAACTAGCATTAATGTGTGGGCATCAATATCGGTTTTTACTCGACCGTGTCGCGTGTGGGTTGGAGGACGAGAAACCTCTATCAGTGTCTTTTTTTTTCTAACAGACACTAATAGAGGGTCACATTTAGTAAGTCCTGTGATAGCATGATTTGGTTCTCTATCAAATTACTCTTATCAAAATTTGCGAGCACATAAATATTTACAATATGATCACAACCCAAGTACCCTATCAAGAATTTGCGCTACGAACTGTTGGTAATGTTAGATATTTATCTCACGCTACTAAATATAGTATTAAACCAAATTCACGATACCCCGTTCATCTTTTTCCAGGCGAAATTAGCAAATGCTTCTATCAAAATTAACTTTGGTAGTATAGACAATCAAACCACATCTAAATCTCTAACCCATCTCCTTACCGCTGGAGTATTTTTTTCCACAAACCAATCCCCCCCACCCACCCCCAAAAAAAAAAAAAACCACCAAACAACTTTGGTACTCACACTGATCCATAAGATAATCTCACCCAATCCAGCCGCAGGGGCTGACGCCTCCGAAGCAACCCAGCTCATCATAAATACTGCTCTTACAACGAAGCAGCAGCTGCACCTGTAGACAAAACCATTTCACAAGTTGCTGGAGAAATGGCGCTTCATGTCCCGTTGCCGGCCACCTTCCGCTACGCGCTGCTCGCCTTGCCTCCTCTCATGGCGGCCGCATACTACAACCGGAATCGCGGAAACACTGACACCCCGCCAGGTCGTCCTCCACGCACCATAAAGATTTCCGGTGCCGGTGGTCAGGGCGGCGTAGGCCCTGCAGGCCGGAAAGACAGTGCCATCTGAAATTCTGAATGTCTGTACTTGCTACCCGGCCAAGCAAGATGGCGGCGGTCATCGCTGGGCACTCGTTGGACGAGAACTGTAAGCCTGCAAGAATAATGTTGTTGTCTTTCTTTTTCCTGTGCTCTTCTGATGTAATGAACTACTTGCCTACACTTGTGTGCTTAATTTTCTGATGTAATGAAGAACTACGTGCCTCACTTGTGTAAATATGTCTGATGTTCCCTTTCTTTAACTAAAGAGCTGGGAGCGCTTACTGGTGATCAACCTTGAGATAACCTTAATTGGAGCACGTCCTGATGATGACTCCCTCTCTTTTAAAACCTGTAAAAATGGAATTGCTAAAGACAATGAGCCCGTTAAAAGGAAAAATCAGACCTCTACGTTCCTCAATAAAATCCAAATTACATGAAACAATTAACGAGCGAGTTCACTTCGGTTGAAATCTTACGAAGTTTGATAAATTTATCCTAGAATTTTGAGAATGTGTTGACACGGCGTATTTAATAATGGGTGTGCGCATGTGTAGATGTACGTGCTTTTTCTGTGTATGTTTAGGCATCTTCCATCTAACCAAAAGAAGTACGAGTATGATGAACATCTAGCCATATTTTGCAGTACGGGTATGATGAATATCTTGCAGATTTTAGAGGGCCGGACAATCTGCACAGCTGGTATGGACCGTCCGGCCAATTAATCGCACGGATGACGGTGATAGCCCGACAGTGATTGCTAGGACGGATCTATCGTGAGGCTATGGAGGCTTCTGTCCCCTACCCGTTGGATCCCTATAGAAAACAAGAAGAGAGAAGGGGAGAAAAGGAGAGAAAGAAGAGGAGGGCTAGAGAAAGAAGGCAATAAGACCCCCTATTAAAAGCTGCATCTGTCCCTAATGATAGTCGGTTCTATGTAGTAATAGAACACGACATAGGGATCAGCATTGGCTTTTGAACCAGCAACTTCTATTAATGCTTGTTTTTAACTAGTACTTAGACTATCACTTATGCTAAATGTAAACAATAAGTCTACTTCCAACGGGAGGTTTCATTCTCATTAATTAACATGTCACATAAGATTTTCTGATGATATGGTATCAAATATAAGAAGAGAGAGGATGAATCAGTTTCATGTAGATAAAATTATGTGTACACGGATATCAACTTTTAATGAGTCATGAAATTAAATGTTATTTAGAGCCTATAAAACCATACCATAAAATTATGCATTGGAGAGGTAATTTCAAATACCATTTTATTTTCTTATTGTTTATGTGTCTATCTTAGAAACATCAATATGAAACCTCCCATTAGGATTAGCCTAAGTCTCATAATATGTTTGCACGAAATACGCGCATGCAATTGGAAGGATGCAAACCGGCTGCCTCATCCTCCACACATAGGCCACTGATCATCTCACCTATAGTGACGTACGATAATATTGAGATGTTTTTTTTTCCTTTTGACACTTTTTGCTCAAAATTTTTACGAATATTTAAGTATCTTGATTGACTTCAAGTAAAAAGGCTAACACGAGAACTACAACTTTCATATAATATTTGCTCCATCTGAGTTTGTATGGAAAAGTGATAATTTGAAGAAGATTAGGCTCCAAACATCCGATATTTATAAAATATCGAACGGTATTTCGTCACATATAGAAAAATATTTCAGATGTTTTACCACTTGATAAAAAATGTTTCAATAAAAAATTTTCAGATGTTTCATCACTTGTAAAAAAATATTTCATCGTTTAGTAAAAAATGTTTCAAGTAAGTGCAACATTAAAAAAATTTGATTGTAACACCAAAACCCTACTAAATGCAACATATGTATTTTTTTGTTAGAATATAATCGTCTATAATCTTGTTGTAAAGATTCAATTGTAATAAATACAACGATATAATCAGATTGTATATCGGATAAATAATTGAGAAGAAAAAATTATTTGAAG
Source organism: Oryza meyeriana var. granulata (assembly GCA_003991445.1). Lineage (NCBI taxonomy): Eukaryota > Viridiplantae > Streptophyta > Magnoliopsida > Poales > Poaceae > Oryza > Oryza meyeriana. The sequence goes on along the minus strand of RYFJ01003802.1, from coordinate 188,914 downwards.
AAAAAAAAGAAGGTGAAAATAAACCTATAAATTATAGACAAATAGATGTAGACATGTATGTATGGATTATGTGGGAACTCGTGGAGGAAAGAAGAGAGAGAAACATAGTGTACGCATGCACATGCAGGTAGCAGGGGTGGGGCCGCCCATGCAATGCAGGTAGCAGGGTGGAGCGGGCGTCCGATTTTTGGGAATGGATCGGACACCCGACCCAAAGCATTTGTACGTTTTTCTTTTAATAAAAGTTACTAATTTCTAAAGGCGAGATGCCATACCATGCATTACTAGTACCAGTATATGGTGCTTATGTTACGACAGCCGGTTCATCTTAAGAAGGGACCGGCTATTCTTAATATGAATTATATTATCGCAGTCGATTTAGATTTGGATTGACGTTTGTATAGTATTAACAGCTTGAAAATTTTGCCTCTCGTCATTTGCTTTTTAGTTGATTAGCCGTAACTCAAATTTGAAATTTAAAACTTAATTTTAGAGTTGAATTTGAGGGTTTTTTTATCGTATTCTATTTTCATGCATTAACTTTTAAATCGCTAATAACACATATATAGAAAAACTTTATGCATGAATTATTTGTGGTTGCTTCATTTATTTTTCTATGACTTATCCGCTTCACTTGCATCCAATCGGACCATATCTTCGCTACCTTCTCACCAAATGTTTTCCCTGTCTAAGGTGTTTTTGTTGTTGGATTATCTGGGAGCAGTTGTGGTAGCCTAATTCGTACATTGAGGAGTTCCAAGCTAGTAAACTTCAGGAATACAAACGACAGCGAGAAGATGGGAGTCCATGACAACCGCGATAGCCACACACGACCAAACTCCGCGTGCGTTGCATTGACCTCGCGATTGACGAGTCGTATCCCACAGAAAACCACCAACGACTACGATACTCGCTGATAAGATAAGATACTACAGTCATGGAACTAACCGTGTATAGACTATAGACTGCGCCGCGCTCGTAGTTAGAGGCTTAGAACAATGGAAACGTGCGTTGCCTGCACTCATTCAAACCATTTGCTGTCATGCTCACTAAATAATTTATTCTTTCCTTGGATTATCTGGGAATGTGTTGCAAGTTTCTTAGGGTATCTAGTACTAATACGGGGACTGAAAAGTAGTCGTCAGGAAGTCTCCTCAGATGCGTGCAAAGTGCATTAGTTGACTATAGAGAGGTAGCTAGGCTGCTTTTGGCTTGATGATGATGAGTTAGAATAAATGGGTTAAGTGTTCTGTGTTTAGCAGCCAACGTAATGATCAGTCTGACCCTGTGAGCCATTCCACACCTGTGCAACTGCATGGAAGATTGTTGCATTAGTATAACTAGCTTTCTGCTGGTTTCTCTCCTGCGGAGTGTACCACGAGATATGTAATTCCATATGATTTTTCGGGAAAAACAAAGAGATGTAATTTCATTCTAGCGCTTTTCTGATGCAGTATAAGCTGTTGGAATTATTAATGGGCCTAGGACCTAATTAAAGAATAATTTCTAAAAAATTTTTAAAAGCCCACCTCATTAGAGGTATACATGCGAACTTTAATATCACCTTGAGCAATGTGTGGTGGAGAGAACTAGAGAAACACACGCGCGCGCTCACCTTGCCTCACCGGGCTCGAGGGGCGTGCACACGCATCATATGCGTGAATGGTCCGCCAAAATTTAGCCTCTCATGCTTACGCAGACGCAGCTTCCTTTTGCAGTTTTGGTTTTGCTGCATCTAACGGATATTCCGGTGTTTGTTTTGGAACTCATCAGATTATTCAGTGTGTTAGACTAGTGTGGAGTCTGGATAGGTTACGCGCGACTTATCCGGTTCGACTACGGGAAGGGCGTTCTGATCACACGTATTATATATACCAAATCACCACTTCCATGCAACACACGGGAAAACAATCTAGGGTTTTGTCTCTCCTCTGTACTGCGTCGTCCATACATCATCTATTCCGTCTTGCTTATCGGCGTGTACTGGCGATCGGGAGAGCAGATCTCCAGAACTGTTGTCCTTGTGAAATTCTGCAGTGGGAGAGGGCGAATAAGGTTTTTGGGAAGCGCTCTGGGTGACTGCTCGTTGTTTGTCCGCCACGGCTTGTCTTTCTCTACGTTCGGGCGCTACGCATACATGTCTAGATTGTGTGAGATGATTCTGCTAACTTATGCGGTTGATGTCATAATTTATTTATGGAATAAATTATATCTACATGTGCTTATTTTTCTAACAATCCAAAAAACTTATTATAGGGCTGGATTTGCCCATGCACTGAGACTAGATAAATTCAACGGTGTGCACTTCAAGAGATGACAGATTAAGGTCACTCTGTGGCTTACGGCTATGAAAGTATTCTGGATTAGTACTAGCAAACGTGAAGGAGTTCTTACTGCTAAACAACAGAAGGAATTTGAGGAAGCCACTACTATCTTTATAGCATGCATTCTTAGCGTTCTTGGTGATCGTCTAGTCGAGGTGTATATGCACATGACAGATGCTGATACACTGAATAACAAATTTGGTGCTACTGATGCTAGCAATGATCTATATGTCATGGAGTAGTTCCATGATTACAAAATGGTTGACAACCGTTTTGTGGTCGATCAGGCTCACGACATACAGACTATCACTAAGCAACTCGAACTCTTGAAGTGTACCTTACCCAACAAGTTTGTGGCTGCGTGCATTATTGCGAAACTACCTCCTTCATGGAGGAGTTTTGGTACTGCGCTCAAACACAAGAGACAGGAGTACTCCGTTGAAGGTCTCATTGCTTCTCTTGATGTTGAGGAGAAAACTCGGGAAAAGGATGCTGCGTCTAAAGGTGATGGTGGGAAGTCTAGCACCAATGTGGTGCAGAAGCCATCGAACAAGAACAAAGGGAAATTTATCAAAGCCCATCAGAGCACCAACTTCAAGAAGATGAAGATTAACAACAACAATTAGGAGGAAAGAACTTGTTATGTGTGTGGCTTGCTGGTCACTTGGCCAAAAAGTATCCATAACGCAAGGCAATGAAGGCACCTGCAGGACAGACTTCTATATCTGTCAACGTGACCATTGGCAACACTGGAGATGGGATCGGGTATGGTAATTTACCTACTGTTCTTTCAGTTACTCAGTCTACTAATTGGTGGGTTGATACAGGAGCCAATGTGCATGATTGTGCTGACATCTCGTTGTTTTCTTCTTATCAGGTCACTCGGGATTCCTCCGTTCTAATGGGGAATGGATCGCATGCTACTGTTTATGGTGTTGGCACGGTAGATCTGAAGTTTACTTCGGAAAAGATCGTGCAGTTGAGGAATGTGCAGTATGTCTCTACTATCAACAAAAATCCCGTTAGTGGTGCCCATTTATGTAGAGACAGGTTTAAGTTAGTGTTTGAGTCTAATAAAGTAGTCGTGTCTAAACATGGATATTTTATTGGTAAAGGCTATGAGTGCGGAGGCTTGTTCCGTTTATTCCTTTCTGATTTCAGTAATAAGTCTGTGAATCATATTTGTGACAGTGTGGATAATGAGGCCAATGTTTAGCACTCACGTTTATGTCATATTAATTTTAGTTTGATGTCTTGACTTTCCAATATGAATTTAATTCCACGTTTTTCCATTGTCAAAAGATCTAAGTGTCATAGTTGTGTGCAATCAAAGCAACCTCATAAGCTTCACAAGGCTGCCGAGGAGAGAAACCTGGCACCACTAGAACTCCTACATTCAGATCTTTGTGAAATGAATGGGGTGTTGACGAAGGGTGAAAAACGATATTTCATGACTTTGATTGATGATGCTACTATCTTTTGCTATGCGTACTTGTTGAAAACAAAAGATGGGGCTCTAGACTATTTTAAAATTTATAAGGCAGAAGTTGAAAACTAACTTGACAGAAAGTTAAAAAGACTTAGATCAAATCGTGATGGAGAGTTCTTCGCAATCGAATTTGACTTATTTTGTGAGGAATATGGAATTATACATGAGAGGACGCCTCTCTATTCTCTCGAGTCTAATGGGATTGCCGAAAGGAAAAATCGCACGCTCACTGACTTGGTGAATACCATGTTAGATACTGCAGGATTACCCAAGCCATGGTTGGGGGAGGCCTTGCTAACATCAAATAATATATTAAATAGAGTTCCTAACAAAAATAAGGACAAAACTCTATATGAGGTATGGATTGGGAGAAAACCACCACTCTCTTACTTGCGCATATGGGGATGCTTGGTGAAAGTCAATGTAACAATAACGAAAAAGTGCAAGCTTGGGCCTAAGATTGTGGATTGTGTCTTTCTAGGATATGCTCACCATAGCATTGCCTATAGATTTTTAATAGTTAAATCTGAGGTACCTAACATGCATGTTGGTACAATTATGGAGTCTCATGATGCTACATTCTTTAAGAGCATTTTTCCAATGAAGGATACACATAACACTTGTACTCAACCTTCTGAAATAATTTCCAGCTCAATCACACCACCTAAACAATCTAAAAACCTACATAAATCTGTCACTGAGGAGGATGATAGTGAAGCTCCTAAGAGGAGCAAGAGACAAATAATAGCTAAGTCCTTTGGTGATGATTTCACTGTGTACCTAGTGGATGATACTCCTAAATCTATTTCAGAAGCTTATGCATCTGCTGATGCAGACTACTAGAAGAAGGCTGTCCATAGTGAAATGGATTCTATTATCACTAACGGGACTTGGAAGGTGACAGACCGACCTTATGGGTGCAAACCTGTAGGTTGTAAATGGGTGTTCAAGAAGAAAATTAGACTTGATGGTACTATTAAAAAGTACAAAGCTCGGCTTATAGCCAAAGGCTATACTTAGAAAGAAGGCGAAGATTTCTTTGACACTTACTCACCTGTTGCTAGACTAACCATAATTCGAGTACTACTTTCTTTGGCTGCCTTACATGATCTTCTCGTTCATCAGATGGACGTTAAGACAACTTTTCTTCATGGATAGCTAGATGAGGAAATTTACATGGAACAACCTAATGGGTTTGTAGTAAAAGGTCAAGAAGGCAAGGTGCTAAAATTGCTAAAATCTCTGTATGGTCTGAAACAAGCTCTTAAGCAGTGGCATGAGAAATTTGATAGAACAATAACATCTGCAGGCTTTGCGGTCAATGAGGCAGATAAATGTGTATAATATCACTATGGTGAGGGTGAGGGAGTTATTCTGTGCTTGTATGTCGATGACATACTGATTTTTGGAATAAGTATTGATATGGTAAACGAGATCAAATCATTTCTATCTCAGAATTTTGATATGAAAGATTTGGGAGTAGCTAATGTTATCTTGAACATCAAGCTAATAAGAGGTCGGAATGGGATTACACTCATGCAGTCCCATTATGTGGAAAAAGTCTTGAACCGTTTTTGTTACATTGATAGCAAGCCTTCTCCAACACCTTATAATCCTAGCTTGTTGCTTCTAAAGAACAAGAGAATAGTAAGGAATCAATTGAAATACTCCCAGATAATTGGCCCACTTATATACCTAGCTAGTGCGACTAGCCCTGATATCTCTTTTGCTATGAGCAAATTAAGCCGATTTATTTCTAAGTCAGAAGATGATTATTGGCGTACGCTTGAGCGAGTTATGCGTTATCTGAAGGGTACTATGAATCTTGGACTTCATTGCACTGGGTACCCGTCAGTACTAGAGGGCTATAGTAATTCCAATTGGATCTCTGATGTCGATGAGATCAAAGCCACTAGTAGATATGTTTTCACACTAGGTGATGCTGTTGTTTTATGGAGGTCTTGCAAACATACTATCTTGACTAGGTTTACTATGGAAGCTAAGCTTACGGCACTAGACACTACTGCTATTGACGCTGAATGGCTGCGTGATCTATTAATGGATCTACCTGTGGTTGAGAAGACTATGCCAGCCATCCTTATGAACTGTGACAATGAAACTGTCATTACTAAATTAAACAGTTCTAATGATAACATAAAATCGTCTAGACATGTAAAGAGACGATTGAAGTCTGTCAGGAAATTGAGGAACTCCGGAGTTATAACATTGAATCATATTCAAACATCTAAAAACCAGGCAGATCCCTTTACTAAGAGACTATCACGGAATATGATAGATAATGAATCGAAGGAGATGGGTATGAGACCCATGTGAGTTATACTATGGTGGTAACCCAACCTATGTAATTGAAGATCCCGTGAAATAGGACCTAGGAAGAACAAACCATTAGTTAATTGGAGGAGAGTACCTTTAACCCTCTCTAAGCGAAGATGTATGTACTCTCACAAGCTGCAAGGCAGGTTGGTTATGCCTTAATATGTTCTATTGGTTTTAAATAGCAAAGATGCTGTCCTGTAAAGTATTCTTGAAAGAGCACACCTATATGAGCCTGATTGTTAGTTGCAGTCTATAAAGATTTTGGGTGAATCTCCTAGGAAGCACATGAAAAGACTGAGGAGTATGACTTATATGCTCCAACTGAGGAGTAACTGGCAGGTGGCTTTGTATCAGTTAAGTTTCTGAGTGAAACTTGCTCGCACAAAACTTGCAATTCAAGACTTAGTCCATTGTTTAAGTTGTGAGTAAATGTAGCTTGGAGATCTAGATGGATATTCAACCTTAACCGGTTTTCATCGAAATATTGGTATAAAAACAGTACATTAGAAAAAGGCAAATCTCTGTGTGACTTTGAGATTTGGTAGGGGATTGTTAGAATTGTTAGTGGGCCTAGGGCCCAATTGGAGAATAATTCCTAAAAAAATCTCAAAAGCCCACCTCATGAGAGGTATGCATGTGAAATTTAGTACCACATTGCTTATTCTAGGAGAGGGAGACCTCTTTAAAAGGGTGAGTGCTCTCCTAACCACTTGATTAATATGTGGTGGAGAGAACTAGAGAAACACAAGCGCGCAATCGCCTCATCTCGCCGGGCCGGGCATAGGCACGGGCACGGGGGGCGCGCACACAACATGCACGTGAATGGCGGCTTTCTTTTGCAGTTTTGGTTTTGCTGCATACAACGGATATTCCGGTGTTTGTTTTGAAACTTATCGGATTATTCAGTGCGTTGGACTGACTTGTCGACGTGCACCGGCAATCGAGAGAGCAGGTCTCCGGAACCGTTGTCCTCGTAAAGTCCTACACTGGGAGAGGTTTCAGCTTGCATCAACAAATGCGAGAAGTTTCAGCTGTGTTATACTAAAGCTTTAAAAGCAGTTCAGCAAGTTACATAAGATAGATCCAAACTCAAGACGGAGACTTGGAGCTCAACAACATGGTACTGGAGCTTGTGCCAACACACTAACAGCGCTATGTTGATTGATCACCTTCTATCTCTGAGAATATATGCTTGATTCTGAGTATCTCCGTACAAACTTGGCCCATTTCCCATCGGTCTTTGGGTGAAATCATGGAGCAAGAGAGTCCTATTCTCACCAATGGAACTATGCAATTCTGCATCACTTGAGTGGCATCAATTTCCTCTTGTATTATCGTGGGATCAACAATCTGGTAAGTATTGTTTGGAAATTCTTTAGCAACAAGTTCACGCAGGCTTGTACCATCATTGAAAATTTGATCTGTCAGACTAATGCCTGTTACCATTTCTATCAAAAGCACTCCGAAACAATAGGCATCACCCTTGGTTGATATCTCATTGCTCATGCCGTACTCTGCATTTAATTTAAATTATTATAATCTTCATAACTAGAAACTACTAGTGTAGTCTGGTATAATTATATTAAGAAAATACAGAACCAATTATTTATGAAGTAAACTGCCTTACCTGGTGGGATGTATCCGATTGATCCTTTTGGGCAAGCCAAACTTGATGAAATATCTTGATGTACATTTGATCTGTTGCACAGAAATTTTGCTAAACCAAAGTCACTGACGTACGCAACCATATCGAGATCCAAGAGAACATTGCTTGGCTTCAAGTCACACTGTATTAGTGGGGATGCACATTGGTTATGTAGATAATCCAAAGCAGATGCTATGTCCAAGGCTATATCGATTCTTTGCCTTAAAGTTAGAACATTTCTTTCACTATGATCATGTTTCTTGGTATGCAGCCACATTTCTAGGTTCCCGTTCTGCATGTATTCAAACATCAAGGCTTTGAAGTCTGCTCCAGTAGAATCCACTGAAGAGCATGAAGTAATGATTTTTACTAGGTTTCGATGGCGGACATTTCGTATGGCTTCACACTCTGCAAAGAAGCTCCTGTGTGCTCCATATGTGTCAAGGTTAAAGATCTTGATGTGGACTTGATCTTGCTGAAGCTCCAGATTGCCCTTGTAAACCATTCCAAATGATCCTGATCCAATCAAGTTAGCAGAAGAAAACCTATTTGTGGCCTTCACAACATCTTCATACGTAATCCTTTTCATATTCTCATTCTATTGTTGCAGATGTGGCTTTACTAGCTTTGGCTTCCTTGAATGAATCATCAGAAGAAATAAAAAGGTCGTAGTAACAGCAACAACGGGTATTACTATCTTTAAGGCTAGAATCAAGGACTTGTGCACCCTTTTCCTGTCAATCAATGCTGAACAAACTGGTACACCTTTTATTGGAGCCCTTGTACACAAATGAATGTTTTCCATCAATTGATACGCACTAGCATTGGCCAAAATGACCACCCCTCGGAACTTTCTGCATCAAAATTGTTGAAGAGATAAATTGAGATTATCCTCTAAATATTTGAAGGATGTTAGGAACTCTGGAATTTTTCACTGACAAGTGTTTTGAGAAATATCATCTTATTGATGCCTACCAATGTTGCCAAAGATTGTGGAATTTTTCCTATAAGGAAATTGCTTTGCATCTCAAGAGTCTCCAGAACCACGCACTGACCCAGAGTGGGTGCGAATATTACCGAGTCAACCTATTTGTGGTTTGGAGATGCTAAGTTTTTTGAGCATTAATGAGTACTAACCCACTTGTGTGTTTCTTCTGGTATTCTCCCTGACAAGTAATTGTGTGACAAATCCAAATCTTCAGACAGAGAATAAATTCTAAAAATATTTCTTGGTATAATTCCATACAGTGAGTTGTGAGCAAGGTTGAGTGATCGTAGTTGAGTGCAATGAACTATACTCGTAGGTATGCTTCCACTTAAGTTGTTCCCATCTAGATACAAATCAGTCAGCTCAACAAGGTTACCAATAGCATCAGGTATTTTGTCTGATAATCTGTTTTTCCCAAGGGCTAGAGTGACCAAGTTGTGCAAATTTCCAATAGTTGGTGGTATATTACCACTGAAAAGATTGAAATCCATATATAACTCAGTGAGGCTCTTGAGATGGCCTATCCCTGGCGGTACAAACCCAGAAATTTGGTTGTTGCTCAGAGACAATGAGCTGAGACTATTAGAAAGATTACCGATAGAACTTGGTAATTTCCCATCAAGATTGTTCTCATCCAGCATTAGTTCAGTCAATAAGGAGCAATTCGAGAGAGAAGACAGAAAGCTCCAATCATCTGCTTGTAGCATGTCGTATGCCAGATCAAGGCTCTTCAAATTTGGCAATGATCCAAAGAATGGTATGGGCCCAGTTAAGCTCAGTTTGTTAGGGTAAGTATCTCTAGGTGGGATGCATTGAGAAGTGAAGCTGGGATTGAGCCACTTAACTTGTTACCTTAGAAGCTCAATTTCTGAATATTTGGGAGCGTGTAACCAATGTCCAAGGGCAACCTTCCAATGAGTGAGTTATTTGCCACGCCAAGAAACGTCAGAGACGACATATTGAAAAGCGATAGAGGAACTGACCCAGACAGATAATTTTCTTGCAATGTCAATACCTCTAGTTTTTCAAGACGACCTAAGCTCTCTGGGATGCTTCCAAATAAATTGTTCCCTGTAAGACGAAGATCAAGCAAGGAGGAAAAAATTCCTAGAGAGGAAGGTATTGTTCCAGTGAGATGGTTGTACGTTAACGAAAGATATTTAACTTGTGGGGAGGGGGAAGTGGAGGTGACAGGAGGTATAGATCCAACAAAGTTGTTCTTTTGGAGGCAAATTGCAATCAGTGATGAGGTGTTGAACAGGTCCTTTGGGAGCTCTCCAGTAAGGTTGTTGCTCATGAGCCGAAGTACTTGTAGTGACAAACTGTTTGCCAAGGACTTTGGAATTCTCCCTGTGAGAGCATTGCTCCCAAGATCAACATATGTTAGAGAAAGTTTGCTCCCCAAAGATGGTGGTATTTCACCGGTAAGTCTGTTGCTAGCGAGGTTAAGTATTCGCAGCTCAGGAAGATTACCCAAAGCAGGAGGGATGCTCCCATGGAGTTTGTTGTTGCTAAGGTCTAAGGTTTATCTCTTGAAGGTGCACGCATTGACTTAGGCTAGGTGGTATCTCACCATCAAGGGAATTATTTCATAAACCTAGGATTTGAAGTTTAAAACATGAAGTGAGTTCAGATGGGATATTACCTTTCAAGGAGTTCATGCTTATGTTGAGGATGCTGAGTTGGCTCAAGAGGCCGTGTTCGGACGTTATTCTGCCATGGAAGGTGTTGTTTGATAGTTGGAGCCTTGTAAGAGAGGTTAGGTTGGAAATGCATGGTGATATGTAATCTGTGATGCCTTCTGATGAGAGATCAAGTGCAGTGACACGGTGGGGAGATTGTGTACTGCCAGTGACCCCATGCCAATTGCAGAATTCCATGGATGTGTTGCTCCATGAGGCTAAAACTCCAGCTGGACCTGAGAGCTGGGACTTGAAGCAAAGGAGAGCATGTCAATCATTTTCAGTTTCATTGCTGATGACTAATGGCAGGAAGCAACAGACTTGGAAGATACAAAGAAGCCAAAGAAAGCAAGAACACCATAAACCCAAGGAGGTCATTGCAGCCGAGTTTAGATGTGTAAGGTAGCACCTAATGAGCAATACAGAATATGTTGGGAGCTGGTAGGATCCATGGATATGTGCTCTTATAATTCAGAACTGTTGTTTACTCGGTCCTTTTGCTTCCTGCTATTAATTTTTTTTATTATTGCTTAAATTATTTGGGAGTTGTTGTGGTTTTATTGTACAATATGACGCTACAAGATTGTTGTCAGGATGTGCATATAACAATAAGACGTACCATTGGAAATTGCAAATAAAATATCTGTCCGTTGGTAGTCTTCCATCAGCAATGGTTCTTGTCACCATTTAAGCCTTTAATTGATATGTTTTTTTATGGAAATTCTAACGGGCCTTATCCAGCAGTTATATATAATGATGATAAAAGAAAGTTATGTACGAAAGGATATTACTACCTCCAATGGAGGTAGTACATCAAAATTGTAAACATTGTAACCAGTCAAAAACTTCAGGATTATTCATCCATTTCTAAAGATTGGAACCAACGATCTACCGCAGGTCTGATATTTTCAAAAATTCTTCCATTTCTCTGGTTTCAGATATGCCAACATGCTAGGAACATAATTTCTAAGAAACCCTTGTGCCAAAAGCGAAGACGCACCAAAGCAAGCATTTGAAAAATCTCCAAGTTTGTATTCCACCTCAAGCCAATCCTTAGCCAACACCTCCTAAAATGACAGAAAGAAAAGATGCATAAGACTTTCTCTTGTGCCAGAAGAACACGATACTACATAAGAGATCAGTATTATTTGGGGCGCAGTTCTTCCTGTCAAGCATGTCTCTTGTGCTTAACCGATCAGACAATAACAGTCAAATTAAAACTTTAATCTTCATAACACATTTGGTTTTCCATAACCAAATGAAAGGTCTAGGTAGGGAAAGCCCTATGAAGTTGGACTTAAAATTTCTGGGAAGAATACCTTGGAGAGTTACATACAGAAGACCAATCATCTCCTTTAGAACCCCGTAATTGCAGATCATTAATTTCATCTTGCAGCAACTGAAATTCAGCATATACTTGTGCCGTCAAAGGTAACCTAAAGGAGTCCTCAAGCGGTTTGGCACACATTAATTTAACAGATTCTAATATGTTAATTGCATGAGAGCATAGACTTGCATACTTGTGACTCTTTATCTCATTCCAGATATCATCCCAAAAAGGAACTGTGGTTCCAGAGATGATAGAATATTGTGCTATTCCCCTAAATAAATCTGCAAGCTTGATAACATCTCTCCACCAAAAGGAACCTTTATCGAAAACCAGATGTGGGACTTTATGATCATAATAGGACTTTTAGGTTAATCTCACCCATGGCAACTCAGCTGCCTTATAGAACTTACTCAAATGTTTCAACAGAAGGCTACATTTTGTAATATGGGATTGATGATACCCAACCCAGCAATTCCTTATATGCCACTGAAATTTCACTCAATCCCTTATATGCCACTCTCAATGACATGTGGGGCCTGGACCCACATGTCATGTAGAGAATGTGTGGCATATAAGGGAACCATCAATTTTTCAATGGCATATAAGGAATTTGCACCTTGTTCGAAGCTGCCAATAATTTTCCCTAGGATGATGCATCAGGTCCTCTCCACAAAAAATTTCTTACTGATTGTCCTTTCCACTATTTGTAGGTACATTTCATAGATGTAGATATTGATAAGGGTATATGCATATTAGTCAAGGGTATCTTTGTATTTTCCCAATGTACTGCTCTTTGTCTCTCCGAGAGCCTAGTCAATCAACAGTTTAATCCTCAAATTTCTCTCCTCCCAAATTAACATGGTATAAGAGTAGAGATTCTAACCCTAGTAACCAGATCTTGTCGGCGGTGGCTCGTCACTAGCGGCCACCACAGAGCAACCTCCTCCATCCTCAGTCCATCGTATGTTGCCATGGCTCGTCGTCCAGCTCTGTTAGGCGCCTTGTTGTTCTCGGCCTCCGGTTTTGTACACCGGAAACCTCTCGCGTTTATGGTATACCAAATTCCTGGATCAGTAGTTTGGCATACATACCCACTTAGCTGGTATACAGTACTTGCATCATCTAAGGCTTACAATACATAATATTACAAGGGTTGCCCGACTGGGACCAAAATAGACCAAGCACGGACGAATACATTACAGAACTTCCAAAAGATTAAGGTGCGGAAGCGGATAGCACCACCCCACATGCAACGTCTAGGGATTCAAACCATAAGGCGCCTCCTTATGTTCCTCCTCCTCCGACAGGAAGCACTCATACGGATCGTCCTTCTCGACTACTTCTAAAAAAAGAAATTAATCAACGATGAGTACTGTAACGCCCCGGTTTCCGGGCCGTTAAAAACTATTTTCGTAAAAACCCTAATTCCAAAAACTTGGATTCTTTGTGTGTGCTTAAGGACTAAGTGCCGTAGATCTCAGATCCAAGCTCCCTTTGAAACTCTAAATCCTCGATCCCAAACTCTTTTCGATTCCGAGACTCGAATTTTGCAGTTCGATTGTCTCTCCCAAAACCCCCTCGGAAAAATTCAAAATCTAAACCCCCTTCGAATTCCTTCGGAAGCCTTTATTCACTTCTCCCAAAAATACCCGGGTTCGAATTTTGCAATTCGAAGCCCTCCGATAAAACTCTTCGAAAGTCAACTTTGCAGCCTTTCAGCGAAATCTCTTCATTTTGCTCCTCTCAAAAATTCAGATTTTCATCGAGAACTCCCTTCCCGCAACTTGCCAAATTTAAATATTTCCAAAAGTCCTCAAATCCCAAGAATTAAATCCCAATTTCTAATATTCCCTCAAGGTATTCCAATTCTATTCCATTACAAAATTCCCAAAGTATCCCTGAGAATCAAGTTCCAGTATTACATCCAAATCCAGTCCCCTTTGGAATCTCCTTCTTTCTTTTTCCAAATATATCCAAACCCAGACAAAAACCTCAAAAAGTGCTCTCCAGAAATTTTGGATTTAATCCCATTAGAAGTCCTCCAATATTCCTTTTAAAATCCCTTTTTGAGATCCTCCAAATATCCTCTAAAAACAATCCTCTGGAAAATATCAAAGTCCACTGTGTCTTTGGGCCGTCTCTCTCTCCCTGGCCTGAACCAGCTCGGCCTCTGTCGCAGCCAGCCGAAGCCGGGACCCACCAGCCAGGCCGCCAGCCGCGCCCTCGCGCCGCGCCCTCGCTGCCCGCGCCCGCGCCCTCGCTGCCCGCGCCCTCGCTCGCTCGCTCCCGCGCCCTCGCTGCCCACGCCCGCACCCGCGCCCTCGCCCGCGCTCGCGCCCGCGCCCGCGCTCCCGTGCCCGTGCCTCCAGCCGAGTCCCCAGACGCCGACATGTGGACCCCGCACGTCGGACCCGTCCCCTACCTCCGCTCTCTCTCTTTTCTCTCTCTTCTCTCGAATCTTCTCGCCCATCCTCGAGCCGGCGGCCTCCTTGCGCACGCCCGTCACCCCAGGCCCGCACACCAGTGGCACGGAGACCGAACACGCCCGCGGGCCCCCACGGACAGTCGGCCGTCGTCGTCTTCCCGTCGTCGATCTCTCTCTGCTCTCTCTCTCTCTTTCTCTCGATCCTTCTTCCCAGCTTATCCCGACACGGGCGACCGCGCCCATGTCTCCGTGTCTCGCGGCACACCGAAGTCAGCCGCGCGTCCCGTTGCCATACCCCTCTGCCTCTCTGTCTCCCTTCTTCGTGTCTCGCGGCAGCACGAGGTAGCCCGATGACGCGAGCCACAGTAGGCCGGCGCCATTGATGCGCCTCGCCACTCGAGCTCGAGCTTATCTCCTCCCGGCATCCGCCCTCTGTCCACTAGCGCCGGAGCTCTTCTATAAATAGAGCAGCCCTCCCATTCGTTCGGACACCAAGCAACAAGCCCCAACCCGAGCCGAGCTCCCTCTATTTCTCTCTCCGCCACCATTAGAGCTTCTCTGTACCCCTCCAATTCCATCGCTCCCGAACCCAATCGACCAAACCGCCGCCGCCTTTGTGTTCCCCGGAGTGCAGCGACCTCCTCCCATCTCTCGCCGGCGCCCAATTGGCACCGAGAGAGAAAGCCCCAATTTGGCCGCCGCCGCCCGCCATTGCCGAAGCTTCGGAGTTCACCGTCGCACAAGGTAGAGACCATCTTTCTCCCTCCGTTCTCCTCCCCGCAGAGCACCGCCCCAACCGTGTCCATCCCCAAGCTCCCGACCTCTCTCCGCCACCACCGGCATTCCACCGCCGCCGCCCATCCTTTCTCTTTCTCCGTTGTTCCTGTTGCTCGTCGCCGGCTGCCGTCGACCACCAATTGGCCAATCCGAGCCGGCCACCTCTTTCCTCATCCTTTCCGCTCCCCGCCGCCCTGTCCCTTTTTCCCGGCGCGCCGCCGCTCGCCGAAATCCTCCCCGGCCGCCGCTAGCCGTCGATCTCTTCCCCGGCCTCTCTCTCTGTGTCTCTGCAAGTGGGCCATGCCCTCCCTCTCTCTCTCTCTGAGACTTACATGTGGGTCCCTACATCTTCTCTCTCTAGCCACTGACAAGTGGGCCACCATCCTCAGTTCCTCTCTCCAGCCACTGATCCAGGGCCCCACCTGTCAGCCCAATTTCCAGAATTAATTCTTTTCCCAATAATTCAAATAATCCTTTTCTTATTCCAGAAAAATCCCTAAAACTCCCAAAATTCATATCTTTGCAACCGTAACCCCGATTGAGCCCGTTCAAGTCTCTAAACTTTTCTAAAAATAAGATTTACCTCATGGCACTATTAGTTATTAATAATAGTATATTATTTCTAGGGTTTTGTGTGTGTTTCTCGCGTTCGCGTGTAGTCGACACGTTGGAAATCCATCGGACGTCGGATTCTAGCGAAGATTGAAGACGAAGTCTGAGGCAAGTCACTCCTTGACCATATTGCTCCTAAATTTAAAAATGTTTTGTTTGCAAAATTGCATTGCCAGCGTGCACGATAAATTGATTGGCCTCGGTTTGCGTGTCGAACCGACGGACCTGCCCAGTAGTTGCATAAACCCTGTAGGTCTTTGATACCCTATTTCCTTGTCGCTCCACCCCGTGGTACCTCGGTGACCGTGCTCTCTGAGCATGGATTCCGATGATTCCACTCACAACACAATTGTTTGTCGATTTGGGAAAATTTGGGTTTCCAAAGTGGTTTAAAAACCCGACATGCGATGTCGGCGAGATTTGCGAAACAAAATTTATTTGAGAAAGTTTCCGCGGTGCAAAGTGATCGCCTGTGTGGTGGCACTTCGTATTCGCATATAAGGACCGATTCCTTGGGGAATTGCACTGAGCATGTCACAGTGCGACCACACGGGTGGTATGGGACACCCCTGGCTGAGTAATTAGTGTTCCCAGGATGGTTCGGTTGCTAATAAAGGTGGGACTGGCTGGGTGCCAAGAGGGCGATATACCCCCGTCCCTGAGTACAGGAAAGTGAGTTCCTGGTACTTGGTTGAGTGTGAGCACCCGTTTATAGGGCAGCATGCTATCCTGGGAAGGCTTTGGAAAGGCTTTGTCGCGAACCTCCCCACCTGATTAGTGTGGGAGTAAGCTCGCGTCGTGTGGGTAAAGCGTACAATCTTTGCAAAGATCAATGAACTGTTCGAACAGCCGTGCCCACGGTTACGGGCAATGTGAGGTGATTCCTCTAGCGTAGATTTGTTTGCAAGTGTTTGCGAAAGAGATTTGTGGTATGGGAATCGTTACCAGAATCGGCCTTTGTGGCTGATGGATGACCTGAGTGGTCTAAAACGGGGCTGTGTGACCCGGGATGTCGATTGGCATCATAGTTAGGCTTCCCGAGTGGAAGCAATTTAAGTTGAGATTAAGGATGGCTTGGAGAGCCATCGAAATGAGTTATGAGATGAGTTACGAATGGCTCGAGGAGCCACTGAGATGAGATGAGATGAAATGATGTCCCGGATGGGACTAAAGTGAAACATGAGATTACGTCCTGGTGAGGACAAAATTGAAAATAAAGTAATAGATGTTGATACAGTGGAAGCTGCTGGAGGGCAGATCCACTAGGACCGCTGTCGTGATCCGACAGGCGGTATAAGAATATTTAAGATCAATTAAAATCTGGTTAGTCCGCTTGAGTTGTTGAAAAGCAATTCGCGGACAGGATCGAGCCGAGAGCCTCCTTCCAATCACATTGAGACAACCCACACTTAGGTTTTCAAAAGTGTTTTCAAATTAAAATGGTTTGCGAAATAAACCCCAGCCTATCTTTGATAGCCTGCATACTCACATTTTCCGTGACTTGCTGAGTACGTAAGTACTCAATCCATTCCTTTTCTCTCCTCCTTCAGGAAGTATGAAGCTGAAGTGAAGACTAGGGTTTCCTTCCTAGTCCCAAGCCGTTGCTTGTGGATTGGGTTCTCTCTGCGCTATCGTTCCGCTGCTGTGGTTCTGTTTGCTGGTTGCTGCTCAGGGCTTGCCCAAGGCCGCAACTTGTAAAGGTATATATATGTATTTATGTATTTAGTTATTTGCTGTGGTACATCTCCGTTGACCGCGGGTACCAGCAAGGATTCCTGGGACTGGTACCAGCATCGTGGTTCCGTGGGAGTTGGTTCACGCCAATCTTCCACGGCGCTTTCCCTCTGGTATCGCTGCAGTTGGTGCCAGGGCGGGAGGCGCTACAAGTACAAACGTACTCGTAAGCCACCACTACAAGATGCATTACTGCAGGATTGGTTCAAAGGTAGCGAGGCTTATTTGCGTAAAGCAATTTTCACAATTCAGTTCATAGATCCTAGACCTAGTAGTTTTGACTGAAAACATCGTTATGTTGAAGTTGTTAACTGATAGCGAAAATTTTCCTCTCCTCCCCAAGCTTTCTTTGGTTCGGCTCACCCTCGCGTCCAGTTTTATTCCATTTCCCAAATCTCGACCCTCCCATATCCCAGGAGAGTCCGTATACCAACATCCCATCCTAATCTAAGCAAGATTTAAAACTTCTGAGGTTAGTCAAGTGTATAACGAATCTCAGTGCTCCTTTAACCGCAAGCACGGCTATTCGAATAGATTGTGTATACTCGCACTGCGGTGGATATACGTTTTACCTGCACTCCGTGATGCACCCAACACATGAGACTTATCACGGCCCGGTCTTCCGGTTTCCCTCACATCGCGGCACCCACTCCAAAGACTATGAACCTTCATGCACCCCTAGCACCCAACGCCTCGAGCTGGTGGTGAGAGGAGTCCTAGAATCCGAGAAATCCAGGCAATGCACTATATATATATATACTTAGGGTGCATTTTAGGTTTGACGTCATTAATCACAACAACACAGCACTTCACATCATCATACACTCTGTGTACAGAACCAACCATGACTGGGGTGCCGCTCCACTCGGGTCACCTAATCCTCCAAGTCTATGCCCATACGAAAAAATGCAGTTGTACTCTATTCATTTCCCGCATAGCTTCTTGACTCGGTCCTTAATTAACCAGGGTTGGCACTATCCTTTTTATAGAACCACCCAATTCGGTCCGTGCCGCCCCAGTCAAAATCAGTTTTGTATCCTTAAGCTTTTGGTTTTCGCAAACATTTTTATGTGAGATATGCGGAGTGGCGCTTATGTCTCTACTCATTTATTGATAATTACCCTACCCAGGGCAATCGTCCCTTCTTTACCCTTGGACTTGTCATGAGCACATAATAAACAAACAACTACTTAAGCATGACTAAGCATTGTCATTATATGACTAAGGACTGAACACAATGCGGCAATTAAGGTACGGGGAAACAATACCAAGGAATGGCTAAAGCAATTATGTGCGCAATTTAAATGTAGCATGCATTTTGTTTGCAACCAAATCATTTCACACATAGGATCAACATGATCATGGAGAAGGGCGTAGTGACTTGCCTTATTTAGTTAAGGGTTCCTCCTCGGTGGCAACGAACTCATCCTCGCAAACGTACCCTAGCGGAGCGGAAAACTAATCAAGCTACGATCCAGAAATAGGTCATAAATTCTAGAAAAAGGTAAAAATACCAAACTAGTGCCATTATCGATCTTGATTTTAGAAAAATTTTGGTGAAAGTTTCATGCCAATCCAATTTAAAATGAGGGAGTTATGGTCGTTTAAAGATTCAAACTTGAATTAAATCAAATTAATTGAAAAATCTTACTGTGCATTTGTTTTTCCCCATTTTTCGAATTGTTTTTCAAAAGAAAATCCCTGAGTCAATGACTAGTGGGCCCCCAACCCCTTTTTATGGGAAATTGATTATTTTCCAAAAGGAAAAGCCTCCAGTTGCTGACAAGTGGGGCCCAGGTCAAAGTCTGACCGGCCAAGCGGCCCACTACCTGACCTGGACCCACATGTCATCCTCACAGAGCCTTTTACCGGTTTAAATAGGTTTTTAAAGTGAGCGGGACTCGGTGGTGGTCTCTCGGCTCAACTCAGCTTGGCAGGATGGCCTGGTGGGCTGGCCTAATGGGCTAGCCTGCCTTGCTGGGCCTGCCAAGGCCCAGGAAAGATTTGGGCTTACTTTTCACTAGGGCCAAAATTTGAAAAACCTTTTTCTTCTTCTTTTTCTTTTTCTTTTTCTTTTATTTGTAAATTAAAACAAGGAATTTCATAAAGTGGGTAGGGAGGTTTACAAATACAGGTGTAAACAAAATTATTATTGTTATTATTATTTATTTATTGTTATTTCTCTATTGTTAATTTTTTAAAAAATTAAAGGGATTTCCTCGGCACTGGTACGGCAGCTCCCAAGAATTCGACAAAAGCCAGCATGGTGCAGTTTTCGAAAATCATTTTTTTTTACTGGTGCGACTTTGTTATTTGAAATTTTCCTTTCCTTTGAATCCCAAAACTCAGGATATTACAGACCTACCCTCCTTAAAATAATCTCGTCCTCGAGATTGCTTACCCTAATTAGGAAAACAGGTGAGGGTACTTGTCCTTCATGAAATCTTCTCGCTCCCAGGTGACCTCCTGCTCTGTGTGATGACTCCACTGAACTTTGTATAGCTTTATCACCTTGGAACGCATCCTTGTTTCCGCTTCTTCCAAGATCTTGACTGGTTGTTCAAGGTAAGTGAGATCTTGGCTCAACTCAACTGCATCTAGAGGGGCTCGTTCTTCGAGAACACGAAGACACTTCTTTAGCTGAGATACATGAAAGACCGGATGGACATCAGAGAGGGACTCAGGTAGATCTATCTCGTAAGCAACAAGCCCACGACATCCTATGACTTCAAAGGGACCAATGTAGCGAGGTGCCAACTTGCCCTTAACCTTGAAACGTTTTGTCCCTCGCAGGGGTGACACATTCAGATAAACGTAATCGCCTGAATTAAAGGTTAACTCCCGTCTTCTGTTATCAGCATAACTCTTTTGTCTTGCTTGAGCGGCTTTCAAACGATCTTTAACTAGCCTTACTTTTTCTTCGGCCTCCTTTACGATATTGGGTCTAAACAACGTTGCTTCCCCAACCTCGGACCACGTAAGCGGTGTGCGGCACTTCCGGCCATAGAGGACTTCGTTTGGAGACATCTTTAGGCTAGCATGGTAGCTGTTATTATAGGAGAATTCTGCGTAGGGTAGGCATTTTCCCAATTTGTAGTAAAATCCAAAGCACAGGCACATAACATATCCTCCAATACTTGGTTCGTCCTCTTCGTTTGCCCGTATGTCTGCAGGTGATAGGCCATGTTGAAAGCCAAATGACTTCCCAGTGCTTCATGGAACCGTGCCCAAAAATGGGAGGTGAACTGGGTACCATGGTCAGAGATAATCCATTTGGGTACCCCGTGAAGGCACACAATTTTGGATACAAAGAGCTCGGCCAGTCTAGCAGCGCTATAGGTAATCTTTACTGGGATGAATCGGGCCACTTTCATGAGGCGATCCACTATTACCCAGATGGAGTCATAGCCTGAGGTGGTCCTGGGTAGCCCTACAATGAAATCCATGCCTATTTCATCGAACTTCCATTCTGGAGTTTTTATGGGCTGCAAAAGGCTTGCCGGGCACTGGTGCTTGGCTTTCACTCGTTGGCACACGTCGTAGACTACCACGTGGTCTGCTAACTCTCGTTTCATTTCGGGCCACCAATATATTTGTTTCAAATCTTGGTACATCTTGGTGCTACCTAGGTGAATAGAGTAGGCTGAGTCATGGGATTTCATGAGAATTAATCTCCGGAGGCTGTTCGCGATGGGCACAAACAACCGTTCTTTATACCATAATATCCC
The DNA here is from genome assembly GCA_003991445.1 of Oryza meyeriana var. granulata. Classification (NCBI taxonomy): domain Eukaryota; kingdom Viridiplantae; phylum Streptophyta; class Magnoliopsida; order Poales; family Poaceae; genus Oryza; species Oryza meyeriana. The sequence goes on along the minus strand of RYFJ01003802.1, from coordinate 167,843 downwards.
TTACTTGTCGATTGTGAATTCGACGGCCTTTCCCAGGTCTAGTTGATGTTTGATCTCTTCTACTTCTGCATCGCCTTTTTGCGCTTCCTTTATTTGGCCAGGGAGTTTCGGTTACATTTCCAAGTTGGCAATGCTCCCCTTTGTTACCAATTGGAGGTTCAGGTACGCCAGGTCCTTCTGTAATCCTTCTGGTAATTGATGGTCGTCCAGCATGAAGCATGCCGGCATCCGGCTGAGTGCATCGGCCACTACATTCGCCTTACCAGGATGGTAATGAATGCCTAGGTCATAGTCCTTGATCAACTCTAGCCACCTTCGGTGGCACAGGTTCAAATCTGACTGGGTAAAGATATACTTGAGGCTCTTATGGTCCGTGTGTATATCACAGTGGTTGCCGATCAGGTAATGCCGCCATATTTTTAGCGCATGAACGATTGAGGCCAACTCTAGGTCATGTGTGGGGTAATTTTCCTCGTGGGGCCTTAGTTGGCGTGAGGCGTAGGCCACTACCTTGCTATGCTGCATCAGTACGATTCCTAGGCCTTGGTGGGAAACGTCGCAATAGACCTTGAAGTCTTCCTTATTATCTGGGAGAATGAGGATGGGAGCAAAGGTCAGTCGTGCTTTTAGTTGGTCGAGGCTGTTCTGACACTTATCTATCCATTCATATTTTCTCTCCTTTTTGAGTAGTTGCGTCATTGGCCTAGCGATTTGGGAGAATCCTTCAATGAGTCTCCGATAGTATCCGGCCAAGCCTAGGAAACTCCTTACTTCCATCACAGATCTAGGAGTGGGCCACTTGGTGACGGCATGAACCTTAGCAGAATCTACCGGCACCCTCCCGCAGAAACAATGTGCCCAAGGAAGCTAACTTCCTTTAGCCAGAACTCACATTTGCTATACTTGGCATAGAATTGGTGTTTACTTAATTTATCCAGAACTATTCATAGGTGCTCTGCATGTTCCTCCTCAGTTCTAGAGTATATTAAGATATCGTCGATGAAAACGATGACAAATTGGTCGAGGTATTCCATGAATACCTTATTCATCAAGTTCATGAAGTAGGCGGGGGCGTTAGTTAGGCCGAAGGCCATGACCAAGAATTCGTACAGCCCATATCTAGTGGAGAATGTTGTCTTGGGTATATCTTTAGAGCGAATTTTCAACTGATGGTAGCCGGAACAGAGGTCGATCTTTGAAAATACCGTAGCCCCTTTTAATTGGTCGAAGAGATCGTCGATGCAGGGGAGGGGATATTTGTTCTTGATCGTGACCTCGTTCAACGAGCAGTAATCTAGCACATCCGTTGGCTACCATCTTTCTTTTTCACGAACAGGACTAGGGCCCCCATGGAGATGAACTTGGGTGGATAAAACCTTTCTCCTGCAACACCCTAATTTGTTTCTTTAGTTCTTCTAGTTCATTTGCTGGCATCCTATAAGGTCTTTTGGATATAGGTGCAGTTCCGGGCATTAGATCTATAATGAACTCAATATCCCTATCTGGGGGCATGCCCGGAAGTTCCTCAGGGAAGATGTCAGGGTATTCCCGCACAATAGGGGTTTCTTCTAATGGCAAGGCGGCTAGGAACCCTTTCTGATCCCCTGCGACTTGCTGCAGTGGCCCCACTTGAACCTTCACCGCATCATTCCCTTCCGAGTTGAGAGTTATGGTCCTACGTGCACAGTCTATCACTCCCTGATGTTTAGTTAGCCAATCCATCCCTAGGATGATCTCGAGGTGCTGGGAGGGTAGCACTATCAAGGTAGTAGGGATTACTACTCCTTGGAGCTTTAATGGTATCTTCTTACAGGCTCTAGATACGCTAAGATCACCTCCAGGTGAATGAATAATCATGGGTCTAGCCAGCTGAGAAATTTTCAGGTTATGGTTACAGATGATCTTTGATGATATAAAAGAATGAGATGCACCGGAATCAAATAGTACAAGGGCAGGTATAGAGTTAATCGTGAACATACCAATTAGGATGCCATAATCTCTTGCGCGTCTTCGGCGTGAACATGGTTCACGTGGCCTCGCGTGATGGACGTCATGGTCCTTGTCCTCACCGGGGTTTGTTGAGTCCCGTGTGGCGCGGCAGGCGTGACGGTCCCGCGCACGGGAGTAGCACTGGTCGGGAAACGAACTGGGGTCATCCTCGGTTGCGGGTGTTCCTTGGAGAAGTGCCCGGTCACACCGCAATTGAAGCAGCAGAGATTTGCCCTGCCTAGTGCAGGGAGAGTGGTACTCGGGGTACGGAATCCCATCACTAGGCGCGATGTCGGGGCTGTAGTTACCGCAACAAGGTGAGGCGTCATTAACCTCGAGCTGGTGGTGAGAGGAGTCCTGGAACCCGAGAAATCCAAGCAATACACTATATATATATATATACTTAGGGTGCATTTTAGGTTTGACATCATTAATCACAACAGCACAGCACTTCACATCATCGTACACTCTGTGTGCAGAACCAACCATGATTGGGGTGCCTCCCCACTCGGGTCACCTAATCCTCCAGGTCTATGCCCATACGAGAAAATGCAGTCGTACTCTCATCATTTCCCGCATAGCTTCTTGATTCGGTCCTTAATTGATCAGGGTCGGCGCTATCCTTTTCATAGAACGACCCAATTCGGTCCGTGCCGCCCCAGTCGAAATCAGTTTTGTATCCTTAAGCTTTTGGTTTTCGCAAACGCTTTTATGTGAGATATGCGGAGTGGCGCTCATGTCTCCACTCATTTATCGATAATTACCCTACCCAGGGCAATCGTCCCCTCTTTACCCTTGGACTTGTCATGAGCACATAATAAACGAACAACTACTTAAGCATGACTAAGCATTGTCATTATATGACCAAGGACTGAACATAATGCGGCAATTAAGCATGACTACCCTTGGACTCTACCTCTCTCTTCGCCGTGTGGCTGCTCGCCCAAAACGGCTCGCGCGGGGTGTCGCTGGGCCGGGACCTAGGGTGGCCGGCGATAGAAGGTCCATAGGGACCTCTGCCGTGTCTAGGCGGCGACGCGCAGGCCGCGGTGGCCTAGGGCAGTGATACGATGGGCGGTAGCGGCACGGGGTGCTCGGGCTTAGGCGCGACGGCGGCAAGGTTGTGATGCGGAGGCCCGCGGTGGTATCCTAGGGCCTCGGGGGACACAACACAAGGCCACTGTGCTACCTCCTACGGCTGGCCGAGGTCGTGGGGTGGGATGACTACACGAGGTGACGAGTGCGGCAGGGAGCAGTGCGCCTCCACCACAAAAATTGGCCCGGCCGGCTACGTGTCGGCCAGAGGCTGACCTCGGCGGGGCTCCGCCATGGGTAGGGGAGGGTTTTCCCCCAATTGGCTGAATGGATTCGTGGCCCACAGGGTTTGAGCTATGGGGAGGAGCAAGGGAGTGCGACAGCGTGACCATGGTGTTGGCGGCGGGGAAAAATTGGCCGCGGGGAGGGAGGGGGAAGGTGGGCGGGAGTAGCTACGACGCCCCCTATGCTACCCCCTGCGAGCGGCCAAGGCCAAATTCCTGGTGGAGACGGTGCTTCAGCGTTCGCGGCCGTGGCGGGGCTGAACAGAGCATATGCTATGCGCACGCATTTGCGTGTGCATGCGTGCGCGGCGGCGTGTCCGCGCGGCTCAAGCGGCGGTGCCGAGGCCATTGTGGCCTCAGTCTCATCACAGGCAAGTGTGGGGAAGGGGAGACAGAGGTCGCGCTGGGTTCTCACCGTGCGGCAACCAGGAAGTGGCACACCGAGGCAGTGTCACAGACAAGCTACGGGCGGCGGGGTACCGGTCGGTGAAGGTCGAGCTCGTTGTTTGTCCTATGCCCTGTGGTGGCAAGCGGTCGAGTCGGTGCGTGTGGTTCATCCCGAGGCCCGCAGTCGACCGCGTGTTCGTCCAGCTGCCGGGTTGTTTCAAGGCGGTTGATGGCACAGGGTGGTGAGGATGGATAGGGGGGAGAAAGGATGGGGGGGCCTCGACGCAGGCTTAAGTAGACACCGGCTTGCCCGTTCCCGTCGCGAGGAGCCAACCGGGCGAGGCCCCTAAGTCGTCACGCCATTAAGGCGCAACTTCTGCTCGAGATCCTCGCATTTGGCACAAACACGCGTCGAGGGGCCACAGCAGCAGTGTGAAGGGAGGCCGAGAATGAGTGGGAGAGAGAGCTGCGCGGGATGGGCAAAAGGGGTTCATTCCTCCTTCTCTTCTCTCTCTCCGACAGGCACGACGCATGGCAGGAGCAGGTAGGGGTGGACCGCGGGCGCAATGATTGCACCCCATGCTGATGGCATAGGCGAGTGGGTGCACGAGCAGGAGGGCGCAGGCGCAGGCGGCGCGGTGGCCGCAGCGTGTCACGACACGGCCCATTCTGCCCGCCTGGCTGCGTGCAGCGGTGCGCGAGCGTCGCGGTTCGGGTCCATGGCGTGGCGCACGGGAGCAGGTAGGGGCGGCGCACCTAAGGAGTAGGTGGTGAGCTGCGGCATGTGGCTCCGGGGCTCCTGACTTAGGGTTTTCACCCGGCGCGGCGGTCTCCGGCGGCGGCGAGGCACAGCGGGGCGGGGAGGAGCGGTCACGGCTTCACCGGTGGCGAGACTCGGCCGAGTGTTCGTCCAGGAGCGGTGGCAAGGCAGCGCAACGGCGGGACTCGGCGGTGGGCTCCTGGCTCGGCTCGGCTTGGCAGGCTGGCTTGGCAGGCTGGCCTGGTGGGCTAGCCTGCCTAGCTGGGCCTGCCAAGGCCTAGGGAAGATTTGGGCTTACTTTTCACTTGGGCCAAAATTTGAAAAACCTTTTTCTTCTTCTTTTTCTTTCTCTTTTTCTTTTATTTGTAAAATAAAACAAGGAATTTCATAAAGTGGGTAGGGAGGTTTTCAAATACAGGTGTAAACAAAATTATTATTGTTATTATTATTTATTTATTGTTATTTCTCTATTGTTAATTTTTAAAAAAATTTAAGGGATTTCCTCGGCACTGGTATAGCAGCTCCCAAGAATTCAACAATAGCCAGCATGACGCAGTTTTCGAAAGTTAGTTTTTTTTTATATTGGTGCGACTTTGTTATTTGAAATTTTCCTTTCCTTTGAATCCCAAAACTCAGGATGTTACAATCGTGCGTCCACCGCCTGTCATAGCACCGTCCATCCTTGTCGTTCTCACCCATCGACACCATATCTAGTCCACGCTGTCACTGCTACCGTCCACCGCTGTGCTTTGCCACCAATCGCAGCAGGCATATCATGGGCCTTCCTCATTGCTTGTGGCTCGGGCCCCCCGAAAGGGGCCTTCTTTGCCTTCCACCTAAGCTACGTAGGAAAGGCCAAAGCCAATCCTAGGGAACAATAAAGCTTCGTAAAGTTTTTCTGTCTAGGTACAGGTAGTCCGCATCTTCACAGACATGTCTATTTCACCAAGTTCACAATCTGTTGTGCCTGATTCACCGGTGTGCCTACTCTTCTCGGGCTGTCGATACAGCCATGCGGCCTCACCCCTACTCATGGTTCCTAGCCATTGTCTGTGCTGTTGGAAGTTAGCTCGTTAGTTACACTGCTCCTACTTGCTTGTTGTTTTTACATCCTTGGGTAGGCTCAAAGCTACAACTTGAGTTAAGGTATATATATTCTACTACTGATTAAGGATGACAATGATTCATAATTGTTACCGTGCATACCAGCATCACAGTTCCGTGCGAGACTAGGGATGGCAACAGGTCTGCCCCCACCGGGTTTTAGCACCCTGTTCCTGTCCCTGTAGTAAATGAAATCTCCCATCCCTATCCCCATCCCCACACACGGGGGAGGTTATTTCCTGTCCCCATGCGGGTGCGGGGCACCCATGCAGATGCCCATACCCCGTGGAGACGGCAGCCTAGAGAAGGGGACCAAGGCGTCCTGAGTCGGCGGCGGCCTAGAGAAGGGGATGGCGGTGGCCTGGAGTCGACGGCGGAGGCACTGCTTGGAGACAACGACAATGAAGGAGGCGGCGTAGCTCGGCGTGGCTTGGAGATGCCGACAGAGATGGTGGCACGGCGATGCTAAAGGCGGCGCCACAGGCGGTGGGCGACGGCCGGCGAGGGCAGCAGTGGTGCGGCCCGGCTGGCGCCCTGGCAGCCTCGCCCCCTGGTCGCTGGTGGAGAGAGAGTGAGAGACAGAGAAAGAATAGGGGATTATGGGAGAGAGACTACAGAGCTAGGGTTTCATCTGTTTACATATGGACCTTTAAATGGGCTATTATTTACTTATATGGATTGTGCACTAGGGGAGTTATATGGGCCCCATGGGGATACAGGGCCGGGTCCCGATGGGGGGACCATTTTGGCTGATTTTATCTCTATGGTAATGATTTTATCCTATTTGTATATCTTAATAGAGTACTTCCCCATTGGGGATCAGGAGTTCAGGGCCCCATTGCCATCCCTATGTGAGACGGTTCGCATAGTTTTCGTATGGCACATTCATGAGATGATTCATAACTGTTACCTTGGATATAGCTTGTGGTGATTGTGGATATAAACATATGATAAGATTTTGAGACCAAATAGCGACAAGACGATGCTCAGCCAGCTACGGGTCATTTGATGCCAGCATCCATTAGGATGTACTTTTCCCCGTTTTCTTGTAGCTTGCGAGCTGTGGCACTAAGTGTCTTGCAGCTTTGGTTAATGTTTGCCTGCTAAGAGTCGATATAATATTTAGGGAATTATCTCTCTCCAAACGCCCTCTCTTCTCATCAGCAACAGGTCTGGCCGGCAGCTATGGCCTAGCTCATTAATGCCTTTGTTCATACCATAAGCATATCAGAAAATTTCAGAAACATGTAGGTACAATTTCTGAGTAATTTTTTCAATATTTTTTTACGACTTCGTGCATTATTGAGTGGTTAAGAATTGAGATCGACACACCACCAGCTTTTCGTTGTTTTGCGTTGACGACGAGTTACATTCCAGAGTAAAAACGACCAACGACTATGGAAGATAATTCAATCCAGCCAAGGGGTAGGTAGCTTCGCTAACGCCGCGGGTGTAACCTTTCTCCGAACATGGCGCATAAATACCCCAAGAATGAGGACTGCACTGCACGAGTCTGCCTGTCAGGCTGAAAGGGAGCGTTGCAGAAATGGATCTTGCCCCATTGCTGACCGGCCTGGAACCTCTCGTTGCACTGTATCATAAGATTTGCCAAATTATTCACCCCCACTGTCCCGGGAGATGAGCCGCAGCATGCTCCTGTGCACCGCATACATGACCCACCGTGAGCTGCCATAGTGGCCACCCAAGCTCTGCAGATCCACAAAGTGAGTGCAGCTAATATTTTCATTTTTTTTTATTTCATTTATTTTACAAAGACTTCATCTTTAAAACAATTAATATGTTAAAGGTTAAAGGTTATAATAGTAACAATTAATACGTTGAGCTTAGTTTTATATTAATATAAGTGAGATGGATTTAAAAATAAAATCTTTTTAGGACAAAGGTAGTAATATATATTATATATGGTTGCCTATCCCATGATATAATTACCACGAGATCGTCATACACGATAGTACAAAGCTTCAAGCTATACCAGATTAGCAGATTAGCGAGTTCTATAGTTGTTGAGTTCGAGGCTAATTCTGTTTGCTCCTTAGCTTTGCAGTCTTGCAGAGAAATTCAGAGCCCGATCGGTGGCCCGAAGAAGGAAGCCACCACCATCTCCAGCTGTTGTGTTGCCAAGCACCTGTGTCTTCTCTCCTTCCAGTTATGTTATACTACATGAATACATGATAAATACTGTGTTTCCCTGCCAAAAAAAAAAAGAAGTGTTCCAGACTTCCAGTGCTCCCTTAGGGCACGTACAGCGAGCGTCTTTTTGTCGTCTTGGTGATGGCCTTTTTTCAGAAACCCCCTCAGCTCAGCCGAGAGACGGGCACCTCGTCGCCTCGCGAGGCGACGGCCCTGTCCCGTGCTCCGATGCGGAACAGACGACCGCAGCTCCGATGTATGGCCTCGTCTCCTCAAGGCGACGGCGCGCTCGGATCCCGCACGGGCAGCAGCCAAGGCGCGCACAGCAGCAGTCGTTTTGGGCACGCGCGGGATTTTTCCGCGCCAAATCCATCTCCACCTTCATATATCCCCGCGTCCTCACTTTCCCCCAAATCCATCTCTACCTCGCACTCTCGTCTCCGATTTGGGTTCGCCCGAGATGTCCACATCGGCCGCAGTTAGGAAGAAGAAGGGCTCGACACCGTCGGCGTTGGATGCGGCGACGACTGTGGCCCCAACCCATACCCTCGGTCGCGGTGGTTTCTCGGCGCCCAGGGCTGTCTCCCTTGGTCGTGGTGGCTGCTCGGCGCTGACGGCTCTCTCCCTCGGTCGTGGTGGTGGCTCGTCGCCGACGGCCCGCTCTCTCAGACGTGGTGGAGGCTCAACAGCAGCCGCGACCCGCCCAACCACCGGTGGTCTCGGCAAGGGCGCGGCGACGGCGCCATCCTCCACCGATGGATCCAGCGTAGGTGCCTTCCCCAGCTCTTCGTCGTCCATGGATGCATTTCCGTTCCCCCCTTCACCATCTCCAGCTTGGTGGGATGCGGCCGGCGGTGAACCCTCTTCTCATGGATTTGGGCGTTCGACAGCTTTGGATGCATCATGGTAATCACTAAAAACTCGTAGATCTGTGACTATAAGTTTGGGATTATTTCAATTTACAATCCTGTTTAAGATGCAGTAGAAGAATAGTTGAAGAATATCCTAGTTAATATGTAGTGGAAGATGCAGGTATTGTGTGCTGGAAATGTATGCATTTTTCTGTGATTACTCCACAATATTCTACCTGATAGTAATATACAGCTCATTAGTCTGCAAATGATTTTATCCTACCTGATAGTAATATACATCTCATGCAAATAATGCCAAGTATGTAATCACAATGCACTTGCCTCTTTATATCTGTTTATGTGGTTTGATGAATGAATGTGGCTTCCTGTTATGTCCTTATCTCAGCAGCTCTACACCACTGATTGTTGAATTGAGCGTTTGAAATCAGATTTATGGACAGGGAAGTCCTTAGATGAATTACTTTTGTTATACAGAGCTAGTAAATCATTAGTTTGCAAATGATTTTGTCCTACCTGTAGTAAATTACTTTAGTTTCAATTACTAGTAATAGAAGTTTTTAGCTGCCGTGTGTTTGCCCTGTCAAAAAAATTATTCAGCTTCTATTCCTTGATTTACAGTAATTTCAGTCACTATCTATGTTTGCTCCTAATACTGTCAGCCATTCTGAAAACTGCATGCTGATAATACTACCTATGTGTTGCAGGGATAAACACCCACGTCCATCTGGTGGTTTCATGAGCTACTTCGGTAATCAGCCACAGAACTTTCATTTGGTTGGTGCACCTATTCACAACAGCCCTGCTAATAGACCAATGTCCAACGAAGCAAGTTCACCGCCTGAAGTGGAAATCTTGCTTGAGCAGCCTTATAATGACAATGACAATATTAGGACTGAGAGGAGGATCCTATGGACAGAGGATGAGGATCTTAGATTGATGAGCACTTGGATAGAACATTCAACAGACTCTACCTGTGGAGCCGATAAGGGTGGTAAAGAATATTGGAGTGAAGTTGTTGAATCTTACAACAAGACTACCCCGGCACTTCGAAAAAGAAATCTAAAGCAATGCAAGGATAGATGGCACAAGATTAACAGGTGGATAGATCTCTTCGAATGTGCTTATGTAAAGGCTCGCAGAGTATTTACAAGTGGATATTCCGATCAAATGTGGATTGATGCAGCCTACAAGTTCTATGTGGAGGACAACAAAGATGCAAAGTTAGGACCCTTTGTTGGGATTGAGGTTTGGAAAACTTGCCGAGAAGTGTCAAAGTGGAAAACATACAATGAAGAGCTGAAAAATGCACGTAAAAGGAAATCATTTCACCTTGATGAAGAAAGGGAGGAAAATGATGAAAGTTTGGAAGAGATGCCAAAGCGACCAATGGGTCAGAAGGCAACTAAAAAGGCAGCTCTAGCTACAAAAGGCAAGTCAAAAGGCTCCAGCTATGATGATGATGGTAACTCAAAGGAATTTGCTATTGATCTAGACAAATTAGGTAGATTTAGCAAATTCCAGGAGGAAACAAATGCAAACCGCATGAAGATATTGGAACTGCAGCAGAAGCTATCATCTGAGAAGCTTGAGACCATAAAACTTGCCCACCTTACTGCACAAGAGACCAAAGAGGGAAAGAAGCTTGAAAAAGAATCAAAGATGATGGAGGTTTATAACAACCTCATCTCACAAGATACAAGTTCAATGACCGATGCAAAAAAGGCGGAGCGAGTTGCTGCCATGAAGTGTCTTAGGAAGGCCCTTTTTCCTGAAAATATCTAAATATTTTTAATATATTCTCTTATCTAATTTGCCTCAAAGAATAGTGTCTAAATGTACTGTTATGTAATTTGCCATGAAGCTTATGGATTCTCATACAATTTCATTTTATCTACTGCCCTGTGTCTATGAAATCTAGTATTTCAGTTTATCTATGGCAGCTTGCAGAAGATTTTTCTTAGTGATCAATAGCATGACTGCACTTGTTATTTCTAAAATTGCCATTTTATATTATATAGTCTGGACCATCCTCACCCTGTTCAGACGGTCCAGACTGTACAAATTGCCATTTCACATTATATAGTCCGGACCATTCTCACCCTGTTCGGACGGTCCGCACTGTACAAATTGCCATTTCACATTATATAGTCCGGACCATCCTCACCCTGTTCGGACGGTCCGGACTATATAAATTGCCATTTTACATTATATAGTCCGGACCATCCTCACCCAGTTCGGACGGTCCAGACTGTACAAATTGCCATTTCACATTATATAGTCCGGACCATTCTCACCATGTTCGGACGGTCCGCACTGTACAAATTGCCATTTCACATTATATAGTCCGGACCATCCTCACCCTGTTCGGACGGTCCGGACTATATAAATTGCCATTTTACATTATATAGTCCGGACCATCCTCACCCAGTTCGGACGGTCCGGACTGTACAAACTGAAACTATATTTTCATCCAGTTAGCATCATGAGTCATTGCTTTATTGTCATGCGAAACTAAATATTGTCATGCATATGGGTTTATCTTTTTCAGCTATGTGTTACTATTGGTTAGAATGTCCTTGGATGTGAACGAGAGCGCGAGTGCGACGTTAGTGCTACCATCAGAAGTGCGTACAAGTAACAACCCGAATCCATACTTCGCAGAGGTTCTTCAGAGGAATTCCGCTATCAAAGCTCGGCCGACACATAAGCAACTCAAAAAGGACCTAATCAGTCACATATGGCAACGCTATGAAAAGAGAGAAAATTAGCAAAACAATGATACAATTATATATACTATATAGTGTATCTTCATTATTATAAATAAATATTATTACCATGTTAATCTAATTTATGTCTGATAAGTACTTTTATGAAATAGCAACACAAGGGCATACAAAATACTATTTATGATTGATTCTAGCCACATGCAAAGCATTAAACAGCTTAAAGACACTAAAATAAACACCTTATTGTATGAGCTGTCTTTTAGCTGTTTCTATGCCAGATTTCAGCATCTTATAGACGGACCCCTGTCTCTCTACTGTACATGTCCTTATGTAATCAGCTGCCTACTATGTACATGTTTGATGGTTGATAATAGATTTTTCCGATGCATGTTGGTTCTCCGTTCCTACTGATCGTTTGCTCAAGGCAATTATCCGCATGGCTACCTTTTCTTTCTGACATTGGAGGCTGCATTACTTGTGTATATACGTTACCAACACTTCACATGAATGCCTGCCAAGTATTTAAGTCCTTGGACATAACTACAAAAACTTGGAAGTATTCTATTTCATCCAGAGTACCTCATAGCTACAACTCAGTGCAGCAGAGCCTATATGTATACATATAATAGTACTTGCTAAGTTCGTATTCCAAAAATACGTATCTGGTTCAGCAGAGCCTGTTGTATATGTAGTGTATGCCAAGTTTGTATTACAAAAAAAGAGTGAAGAAACGGAATTAACATATTCTATACAGATTAAAACTGGATAAAAAAATTAGGGATAATTGTGTTCTTACCCTTGTTTCCAATTGTAATTGTGATTTTACCCTTCCTTTTTAGACTTTGTGATTTTATCCTCACTTTTTTGAACTGAACAGTCTGTTTGCCCCTGGCTTGGATGTCCGTTCGATGGGCCCAGATTAAGTGAATTAAAATAAAGAGAAAATTGACTGAGAAAATGCAAAAAGACATTTCTACCCACCACCTATTCAACCAAATCCACTGCCCACTCTTGATCCACTCCCAACCCTCGACCTCGACTTCCCGACCCCCTCCCGAACCCGGCGATGGCGTGTGCCGGAACAAGCGGCAATGGCGGAGGCGGCACACGATACGGGCTAACGTGGAGCAGGTCGGCGAGGGGCACTTCACCTCTTCTAACCGGTTCCCCCTCTCAAACCCTAACCAAGTGGCGGCCTGACTACAGTGACGACCAGTCGGCGAGCAAGTGACGCTTCACACAGGGGAGGGCCGGCGTGGGCCTACGAGGCGCACAGGGCCTGGGGCGGCGGCGACGGACGTGGAGGCCAATAGAGAGGCCAATAAACCAGCTACTGTGCCTGCTTGGAAACATCTTTATAAGGTGGATCTCCTTCTGTTGCATCTACTAAAATATCCTGAGAGAGATCTAGAAACCTGGCTTTCCTCTTTGTAATTTTCTTTCTTTTGCTATGTACATAAACTCTTTCTCTTTATAATATATTAACTGCGGGGGTCTCCCCTGCAGTGGTTAAAGTAAAAAAAAGACAAAAATAGGGTGCTCTACTTGCTGCCGCTCTACCTCGGGAACAAGAGGATGCACCGCTTGCTTCAGGCACCTCACCTCCGCCTAAAGAACAACCTCCAGCTTCAATCTCTATTTCTCCTCTCCTTTTTTTCACCTTTTGTCTTCCTCTTGATCTGGAGATTTGTGGCCTCAGGTGATGTTGTTTTCACCATTTTTTGCCCCCTGATCTGGAGTTTGTGGCCTTCAGGTGATGTTGCGATTCATAAGTAGGCTGATAAATTCTGATGGTTGCTTCTAGATCCAGGAACTGATCTGGTTACCGTCGGGAATGCATGGAGCATAGATTGATTCTTACTAGGGGCAAACATGGGCATTTCATGCCTTTTTACTACTGAGTTAACATCATTAAGGGGACTTAACAAATAGGGGCAAACCTGAGCTTCAATTCAAAAAAGTGAGGGCAAAATCACAAAGTTTGAAAAAGAGGGGTAAAATCACAATTGCAATCAAGAATAGCGGTAAGAATACAATTGCTCCCAAAAAATTAAACAACATCTGTGACAACTAATGATCGCTGATAGTAATAGCAGCTCATCATGTATAACTACATTGGTGTAGAGACAAGAAAAGCCTAATAATGGGACTATTGTTCCAAGTTAAAATGATGGAAGGTTGTTTAGTAGCTAGAATTCAGACATCTCTGAACCAAATCCACCCAAGTACTTCTCAAGTTTGTGGTTAGCATTTGCATTGAGCTATCTTACTAGCATTACAGTCATTTTAATTGGCTAAAACGATTACAGTTACTATTACCAAGCAACGATCTAATTTATATTCTAAGGAGTTAATATAGAAGGTAAGCACACAACTATTTTAACGGGATCAACTTGCATACATTTCACAAGCCGAGGCACTTGAATAGAAACAAAGAATGAGCGAGTAACAAACAGGCAAGAAGAAGGAGTGCTACAAAGGAATTGAACTTAAAACCATATTGATTTACAAGTTACAACCAACTTTGCGAATTTTAAACCACAATTAAAGTTTCTAAAGCATCAGCTTAATATCCTACACAGGCACTATTTTTAGAATAATCGGCATCTTCTGAGAAATTGAGCATAGCATCCACATAGGTTATGCACCCAGAAAATATGATAGGAGTTAAGCTAGTCAAGAATAGCAAACATATATGCATGTCTCCAAAAGACCAAAATCTAGATCGAGTATGTACCGAGGAATTGGGGCGCATGAAACTTCCAGAACTAGTGGAAGCAGTGCTTCCTAAAGAAATCCAGTGTAACTCATACAAGTGAATTCATCTGTTTAAAACAAGATGCACCCGATCCATGCACCCAGTGACATCTCCATGTATCATGCAACGAAAGGATGCTGCTTTCCTGAATCCTCAGTATGGTATCATCAAGCTGAAATTCAAACAGTATCCACGAACTGAAGTGCAGTCAGAACTGTTTCCTTTTGCTCCTGAACAATTTATCTCTCTTCGAGTACACATAAAAGAAACCGAAAACAAAAATTCCAGACATGGAAACTGACAACCAGGGAAACGGTGGATCTTTGAAGCAAACCAGAGAAGCCTCCAGCTCCTGAGATGCCTGATACACCAAAGTGTGGATGGCATACAGATCATGATCTGAAGATCTCAGAAAGTACATCGCTTTATTGTAGTCCAGGCGGGACATGGCTGAGACCACCTTCTCCAACTTATAACTGAGCAGATTCCATCTCTGAATGAATTCACCATGCCTTTTCCTCCTAAGGAGTATACTCTCCCCGCCATGGGCAGCCATCGACTCCAAAACATCAACGGCGCTTGTGATTGTGTAGTTCAGAGTGGTTAGAAGAACATTCCGACGGGCTGCATCTTTCTGCACAAAAGAAAGCGATTTGGTTTCTGAGAATGGCCCAAATGGTGTATGTCCGGTGCTCCAAGTGTAGTCAACGACGGTAGCATTGTGCTCAGGGCTCCATGACTGGTGTGTCGGTGACACACCCCACATGCTCTGCAGTACTGAAGCGATGATCGGCCGGTCAAGATTCTTGGTCATTGTAATCACATGCCGACCATTACAGCTGTAGTCACTGACCGTCTGTGAGCTCCTTGTTCTCACAGCAATCACCATATCACCAAAAGCCATGGCCTGGTGGTACCTATCTAGCAACAGAAGCTTATCATAATCCAAATCAAACACAAACACTGGCACAACCTTGTCATAGTCATCATTATCATGAACACCAGCCACTCTATGCAACTCTTCCAACGAGTCAGACAGCACCTGCCTAATCCGCTTGGAGTCCAAGTACTCGCTCACTATCAGCGTGTAATTATCAAACAAGAACCTGGATGTAAATGAGGTTGTCGACCGCGCAACTGCAAATGAGCAAATTGGGCAGTCAGAGTACCTGATCCTGTGCAAATCAAACTTCAAGCTCTGCCCATCGTATGGCAGATTTCCATCACGGATTGACTGTTCAATTGAACTCCAATCAAGCCCAGACGGATCCCTCTCGTGTCCATGGATGTGAAAAAGCTGAACAAGCAATGAGCTCTCATAATGCACCGGAATTCTGAGAGAAGGCACTAACAAGGACTTGTAAGCACTGAGAACCAGCGAGGCAAGATCAGCGACAAGTGCCTTCTCTGACTTGGGCCGGCCGTGGAGTGCAGCGAGAGGGTGGAACTCGCCGCGGGGGAGCACACCTTCGCCGGAGAGCGCAGGCCCGTAGTCCACCGGCCCTGCACCCAGGTCGATCCAAATGTAACGCTCCTTGCCAGCCCACACAGGGGCGAGGCAGCGGGAGAACCCAGGTGAGTGGGAGTCAGCGGAGGACGAGGCCGCGGTGTAGGCATACGGGCGCGGCTGCGGACCGAGGTTGAGCAAGTAGATGTAGACGGACGGGGCGGAGCCGGAGTCGACGAGCGTGCGGTAGTCTTCGGCGACGAGGTCGTCGACAACGGAGTAGGGAACGGAGGAGAGGGCGGTGGTGTGGAAGGGCGCCGGGGAGGAATCGAGGTGTGCGCGAACGGCGGCTCCGGCTCGGGACGCGAGCTGGGACGACGCCGAGGGGGAGGCAACGTCGAGGTGGATCTTGTGGGAGAGCGCGAGGCGGTGGGGGCGGCGGCTGGAGAGGAAGCGCGAGGAGGAGACAGCGGAGTTGACGAAGGACTCAAGGAGGCGGCCGGCGGAGGACGGGAAGGAGGCGCCGGCGAGGCGGACGGTGACTGGGACTTGGGCGGAGAGGGAGAGGAGGCGGGAGGGGAGGAGAGGGGACGGGACAGAGAGCTGGCGGAGGAGCGGGGCCGGGAGGGCGCCGAAGGTATCGTTGCCGGCGGAGGGGTCGCGGGCGGCCGCCGCCGCCAGGAAGGAATCGAGGCCGGCGAACGCGGCGGCCGCCCTGGCGGCGGGCGTGAGCGAGGAGACGACGAGGAGTAAGGGGAGGAGGAGATGGAAGGGCGGGGCTCGAGCCATGGCTTGTGGCCGGCGAGCGGAGGAGAGCGGCGAATGCTGAGTTCAGTCGAGGAGTTTAGATCGATCTGAGATGAGGAACGAGACTCTCAGACGACGACGATCTGCACAGAGATGAGGATCTTCTGTTGCACGGAACATTGAATGAGTGCATGTGTTCGCTCCACCGTTCAACGGGAAGACGGCAGGTGGCCTATTGGCCTCTCATCTTGTGAATCGAGTATTCGATTTTAAAAAAACATATTTATGCATCTCAACTATTTAAAAATTTAGAGTTGCTTCTGTTAGAATTTTTCACCGCCGTCCATGTCGTCAATGCATCATTGCCCATTATAACATCCACCTCTGCCTATTTTGTTTCGTACAAAATAGCACATACAAATCTATTATTTTTATTAATCCTATTGGTCTTGTTGGTTTCCTCACTAAGAGATTAGCACACAAGTCAGCCTTGCACAACAGTGAATCTTGTTGGTTTCTGTGCGTAATTAACAAGTTAGCACAATATGACTAAAAGTTTGTTTCACTACTAAAGCAAAAATCAAGCGAGACAGAGTAGGAGATCGAAGTTTTTCTCCATCTTCCAGGATACCCCTCAAACTCCTACTCAAGTGCTCAATCTACAGTGCTTCTATGGCCTACTAGGATTACTTGCTTGCCAAGCTTTGCCATGCCACCGTTGTAGCCGCTAAATCATGGATGCTACGTTCGCAAGAGTCTAGGGAAGCCACCGAGGACAAGAAGTATGATGCCACCCCGAAGCTGCAACCCCATCGTCGAGCACCTGTGGGTACATCAAGCTCACCGTGCTTTGCTTCACCCCTTCACTGCGCCGACCACCAGACCTTCGCCATCTTGCTTTTGTCGGTGAGCCTTCGTGCCCGAAGCTTCATCTCGACCCATGGAGTCAATTTCCACGCTCAATTTGATTGATTAGCAACCTAATTCGTGCATGCCAGAGCTCCATATAATCCACCTTGGAGGCCATCATGGACAGGTTGTCTCGAAGGTTCTTGGCGTCAACAAGTTAGTAAATGAGAATTCCTAGCAGTCGTAGAAGCTCATGCACCAATTTGGCCAAATACTAGCGCCCTTGTGCCACCCTCATGAACCCAAGCTTGGGTCGCCACACCATGTTGTGCAGCTCACCTTGGCTCTGCCTTGCCTCACCACAGCCATCTAGAGGTTGCCAAAATCCCAATGCACTTCTTGCTGCCGCCACGAAGCCACCCCTAGCCGGTGGCCCCAACTCGTCCTCACACCCTCATTCATTATCTTGAGGTTGGAGACGACCACGCTAGGGAGAGGTTGACGAGTCAGGCCCGCTTGCTAGCCCTAAATTGGAAAATAACCAATCATTAGCTCACAACAATTATTGTCATTACTATGATATGTGGACTGATATCATTAACAAAAATTAATTAAACTCAGTTTAAGAACATGACTCACTGAAAAGTGGACCAACAAGCTAATTTAAATAACCACAAGGGGACCCACTTGTGAACCACTATTGTTTTATTTGAAATATTCCATACAAAAATAAATAAATATAAACAGTACCATTTCGCAATTAACTTGAATTAATTCAAATTTGAATGTTGTTTCTCGGTCATCGTAGCTCCAAATTAAGTGAAACTTGAACCTAAATTCATCTGAAATCAAGATCTTTTTAATGGTGTGAAGGTATTAATTTTATTAATTATATTTTTTATCCATAAAATGAGTGAACTCCTAAGGTTTAACTAACAATTAACACCAAAAGAACTTGATAAATAAATTATACTGGATAGTAAACCAATTATGGATATGTTTGGCTCTAACATGACTTTTCAAAGTATAAACCATGTAAGAGAAATCATATTGTTGCATGGGACATAGAATGATTGTATGTGCTCACTCTAGAGCTGCATGGGGAGGTGGCCTTATGATTGTGTATTCGATTCTAAACAAGTAGGGAGATAAAGATATCTTCATGTATCTCTACTACTTAAAAAAAGTTGATCTTCATTTTGGGTATGTAGCCACTAACCACACATCCACGTTTTTGGTCTATCGTCCGCATCTTTTGGTCCATCATCGATCAAGGTTGATAGGATCGGGATCCTAGGTGTCGATGTTATGGATAAGGGGGTTACCTGTAACATCTATGATTATTTGGAGTGAGCAGGGTTAATGCCTAAAAAGCACAGGTTTGGAAGGCATTCGATCCTGGAGAATGTGGAGCCTACCACGTGGCACAGCGGCCCTCGAGTAGGGTGGGACCGCAGCCATCGGGAGGCCTAGCGGGGCAATCCCCGAGCAGAGTAGGCCCACAACGACCAGGAAGCATGGCGGTGCAATCACTAAGCAAGGTGGCGTGCCATGGCGATCTCCTCGCTCAGATCGGTTCACACACCGCTACGATACTACTCCCTATACACACGCAATAGAGGGCATGCCTCCTACACCCCATCATTCCTCATTCAATGTGCGTGCATGTATTGTCAAACCTCATTTACTGCAAGTGCCCACCGCCGGCTGTGCTCCATTAATGCCCATGATTCTGCATATCGCCCGGCCTCCTCTTGAGGACTCCCCGTACTGAAGGTTGGAAAGTGGGTATCCCATCCTACACATCTTGAGGTGTCATTCTGGAGCATGTCGGGCTTGTCAGGTCTATCAAAAAGGATGGAGCATGCGGTGCAAGGGATAGAAGTGATGAGGAACGTGCGACGATGATTCAGTCTCCCTCCCCCCTCCCGGGGAGGAGGGCCTATGGTATATGAGCCATATATAGGGAGGAGGAACGAGAACAAGAAGCAACAGGGATTAGACTACTCTAGCTAAAGTAGTGCTCGGGCTCCCCTGAGCACTCCTGGCTGTAGCTATTTCAATACTCACATAAAATATAGTAGGAGTAGGGCTATTATCCACTGGGAGGCCTGAAACTAGTAAATTCATTTGTGCTTTTAGTAGCTAGTCGAGTGATCACAACCTTAAACCCCCTCTGCCGAACATCCGATTACTAACAAATTGTTTTGCCAACTACAGGACATCGACACTAGGTATGATTGCTTTTCTCCAAGCAATATCAGATCATAGGATTAAGTTTTATTTAATATATGTATCAATTATATGTAGCTATTATGTAAAGATAGAGTAAAAATAATATTATGACAATCAGGTTGTCAGTATCATGATACCTATCATAGGATCGTACGATCTGTATACTGATCTCACACCAATCCTACCAAAAACAATCCAACGATACTACGATTCGTATCGTGATACTAACAACCATGTCATCGATAGGCTTAAATAGGGCACAAGCCAATATTGTCCACATATGACTTTCACTGATTCCTAATGTGATTGTGATTCACATCTTCCCCCAAAAATTATGAAGCATCAATTAAGCAAATCAACACAACGGAAACATTAGCATATACCCCTGAACGAGGAATGCAACACCCATGGAGATCATGAGTACAAGCACATGAAGCCGTACCTCATTTTCAACTTCCATCGAACACCTAGTGTGCACACCATGGTGCATTGCTTTGCTTCACCACCACCCTGACTCCGACCGCCCAATATTCGCCATCTCATTGAATTTCGGTAATCCCTCATGTCATGGTCTACCTCCAGTTTCTCTAATACATAACGCCTTAGCCAATTTAGCTAGAGAACCTCCGTAGCGCCGCTGCATCAGAATACCCTGCTCTGCCACTAGGGCTAGTAAGGGCAGCCTTCCATAGGGCACCTCACTGCCGCAAAGGGTGAAAATGGAACCCTCTCGACCAGGTATTGCTCGCAATCTCGCACACCCTTCGTTTTTCCCTGAAGACCAATGGAGTTTCGCAACCCCTTTTCTCCTGCATGACCATGCTGCCTCACCCAGCTAGCTGACCTCCGCTGACTTGCCACAGACCCATTCATTGCCCTAGCAAGCTACTAAAACTTCGATATCCCTCTCATCCAGCCCTGCCAGCGATCGCCAATCACCACCACCACCCACTCTGTTGTGCCTGCCGTTCGGCTTTGTGCGAGAGAAGGAAACAAAAGTGAGTGAGAGGGAGAAGATGAAAATGCGGGACTGACATATAGCCCCACATGTCAGGTAATTAGGTATAATAGCTTATTAGAGGGTACATAGAAACCTAGGTCCAAAATCAAAATTGTTGATTACCATGACATATTCATGACATGTACATCCACTGACCCATAGCCGTGCATCTTCTTAAGGCCCAGCAACCAGTTTGTAGGCCGCCTCGCCCACTCGTGTGCCAATCGAGGAAACGTCTGCTTACCTGGCGCAGGTAATCATTTCTTATCCCAAGAAGCACGCTCGCGGCAAAGTGAGGAAAACGAAGCGGCAGGTGTCATTTTGTCTCCCATGCCCTCAGTCTGTGTGCGTGAAGAGCGGTTCCGTTTTGGCCCGGGGCAACGGGCCGCAGATGAACAAGGTGGGCCACCAGGCGGCTCAACGCCACACCACCACCGCTTGCCACAAGGATAGGCTTACCCCTAGTCATTGGCAAGCCATCGCCCGACGCTAAGGCTAGGGGCTGCTATCGGTAAAGTGGGAACCGGGGCTCCCATCACCGGCGGCTCGAAGCGATCTAGCGCCACGTCATCACATAACCAAGGGTTCTACGCACAACTCACGGCCACTACAAAGCTATACCTAGGATCCCCCAAGTCCAAGAAGTAAGATCCCGAGCTCGCAGCTTTAAGGTGTGAGCTCAGGGCGCTCATGGCCGCAGCGGCCGCGCTTGGGGCACAACCTTGCCCCATCCCCGAGCTTGGCTCCCCCGAGCATCTCGGGGAGCATGCGGAGGCAGGGGCATTAATGATGACGCGACGGAGCATGCTGCATCACTTTGGTCTTCCTGCGCCTCTCTCATTAAGGGCGACAGAACTATATCTACCGGCCGTGAGGCGTGGGGGACAGGATGGCTCTGTACCCCACGCCGAGTGCCATCATCACATTTTCCTGACAGGGGGTGTGGGCTGGTAGGCGGCACGGTAGTCAACCCACGGCCAGGCTCACTGTGTTTCACCTACTTCCACGGGAGACTAACAGGCAGGACCCACGGACAGCATGGCAAGCCCAATCTTCCCCAGCAAACACTCGACGGCCATGCCTGGACGCATGACGAATGGTTGTCCTGTCTCGCCAGATCGGCTCCGAAGGGGCCTGCAGGAAGACACGCAACTGGGCCACCGGTCAGCAGAAGACATGACCAACCATACCTAATTCTGTAATAACGTACATGACTCCCATAGTTCGGCCACTGTGGCATTCCCCCAAGAGATATAAGAGGAGAGCCAAGGCCAAACGGAGGCTGATCCACAAACTCTCAGAGCCTAAGTCTTGTAAACTCCTTTCACAAGCAACCTCCAGAAAACCAAGAACACAACAAGAGTAGGGTATTATACCACCATGCGGCCCGAACCTGTATAAACACTTTGCCTCATTTACTTGTTCATCTACCTATGACAAATTGAATGCACTCACCCCCCGGTTGAACTCACAAAAGGGGTCCCTCCGGATCCCTGCATACGGTGTATGCACACTGATAGAACTAATTACCAATATGGCCACGACCAGTTCAAGGTAAAAAAATATTTGCTCGGCTATATCTAGCAAAGACAATGCTAAAGCATTAATCTCCTCAGGCAAACGAGGAGACCTGGCAAAACCCCCGCGAAGAGGACGTAGGTCTACAGACGGATAATGTTCCCGCAGATAAGGTAAGACGTGTACTCTATGGCTAGCCCTCTTGTTCTTATCTTTTAGGCACTTAGTGACTTGCTCGAGGAGGCCACGCAGTTGTCAGCAGGTCTCACTAATCTAGTCTGTGTAGCTTTGCATCATCTTCACGGGCGAAGGTCGATGGATGTAAATCGCCTGGTAGACTTGGTTAAGGCGAAAGCAAGTGTTGTTTAGGAATTTTTGGAACCATAGATCTCTTTCTTTGAGAGTCTTTAGCTCCCTAGTCTTGACAGCAATATCGGCCTCCAACCTCTCTTTCTCCAGCTTATTTTGTTCTTCCAAGAGGCGCACCTGCTTCCCCAGTGTAGTACAAGCATCCTGGGAGGTTGAAAGACCACGAACAATTATAAGATGCATCCCAGTACGGCTAGAAACTTATAACAACAAGATGGAATAGCCTGCTGACCTTGGCACTCCTGTTGGAAGAAGTCGAGTGATGCCTCAAGAGAAGCTATCTTCCTTAAGCTGGGGTCACCATATCAAGGATCGGGGCTGGTCGGATCCAACAACACGATAGGTGAGGGCGGATGACCACGTTGCAAGTCAACTACCTCGACCAGGTCTTCCTCACTATGATCACAATCGATGCAAAGGAAGTCAGGAAACATAATTACAGACCAATATAAGTGTTTGACACCATTTTTCCCCACATTGAAGACAAAGGTTTAAAAGTATTTACTCGCTGACTTCAAAAAGATTGGCGATGGTTAAGCTGGCAGCTTCAGTCTTCTCCGTTAGCCTGTCCCTCTGGATGGTTGAACAATACGCAGGCCAGGGTATAGTTGGCACCTACTTGAGTGGCTTCACGTGCATCCTTGCCTGCGTGCTCTTAGATGTTGGCTGGCAACGACTCCATCTTCTTGGCTAAGGAGTCGATGACGCCAAGCACGGTCCATTCGTCGGCAAACAGTGGAACGGGCACGACGCAACCAACCCTCTTCGCTGCCTCGTTTAGGATGGCGAAGTTCTCGCACAGGGCTATCCGGAGGGCCTTCCTCTTCACCACCTCGTCGTCAACCTTTGTCTGCGCTTGCCGGCAGATCTCAGTAATGTCTTGAATCTGGGTACGTAGTGACTCATTGATGGCCTTGGTGACGTCGAGGGCCGCAGCGAGCTTTTCCGCCTCGCCATGGAGGTGGGCGACCTCGGAGCCAGTGGCGCCTACTTAGGCTATAAGTTACCCAAGGGCACTCGTTAGCACTGACATGTCAAAGGAGTTTTTGGCCGTGAGGCCGACAACGTCTGTGCCTGAGGAAGGGGGAGTCGGAGGAGTAGGAGCCAAGGGGACAGGGCTAGAGCTAACCTCGCCCTTCTTGCCAGTGCTCTGGTTACAAGTGGTAGGGTAGCACTAAAATATAAAAGGAGATTTAAGTGACACCTAGACACAAGGTCAGGACAAGTCTAAGAGAATGACTTGATTACCTGTGTCGGGAGGCGAGATAGAGTTTTGTCGGCTTTATGCCACCGGGGCTAGAGGTCTTGGCGGAGGCGGTGGTCTACAATCAGAAAGAATGATAAGTAATTAGTTTCCTCCCATTGAACTGATTTCTGGAAAGAGATAAGATGAAAGGGAGTATACCGAGAAGGAGCGAGGGGCCTTCAAAGGCCT
The DNA here is from genome assembly GCA_003991445.1 of Oryza meyeriana var. granulata. Taxonomy (NCBI): domain Eukaryota; kingdom Viridiplantae; phylum Streptophyta; class Magnoliopsida; order Poales; family Poaceae; genus Oryza; species Oryza meyeriana. Next base: position 144,177 of record RYFJ01003802.1, on the reverse strand, counting down.
GATTGTGCTAGCGACGGCAGCTCCGCAGAGAACGAGTTTCCCCTTCCCTAGCCGAGCCGTGCAGCTGAAACCAGGTTTGTCGGCGGCCTTCTCCTCGGTAGGAGGTGTTGTGGCTGCATCACCAGTTGGTCCCCCTGTTGCTTCACCCACCACTTTATTGGCAGTGTCAGCCTGGTTGTCGAGAAGAAGACCAATGACGTTGGTCAGAGGTAGGACCTAAGAAGCTTGACATTACGATCCCAGGATACTAATGACTAAGGATGGGAATAATGATCGAGTACTTACATTGACAATCTGGTCTCGAGTGGTCGGGGCTTGATCGCATAGTGCGATGGGGATGGGAATAGTGGTTGGCATGGTGGTCACCACCGCTTCCACCCGAGTGGTGATGGTGTTCTTGTCGAGCTCTACATCAGTAAGTTGAGAAATAAAAATTATGACAACTAAGGAAAATGCACAGACTTACTTCATGTGCCGTCAGACCACGATCCCTCAACTTCCTGATCTCCTCAATAAAGACCTTGAGGGACTCGGATATGATAGGGGAGGAAGACCACACTCGGGTATGCGTTGGAGGAGTGGTTGGGATCTAGAGGAATTCGTTATTTGATTCTACATCTAAGTAGAACGATTTCTTCCTCTATCCTTTCCGAGAAGAGGTGGTATTTACAACTATGTACTTGTCCGTCAAGCCATCTCGAAGACGAAGACCACAGTATCCCGTGTTCCTCAACTTTTCCATGGCCCAAAGTTCGTAGAAATATCAGAAGAGGTCAAGGGACACACTCCTAAAAATGCTTTGCACAGATGTACGAAGATACTTAGGAATGCGATGGAACTAGGGTTGAGGTGGAAAAGGTGGATGTCGTAATGGTCTAGAACCAAGGAAAGGAACTCAGAAGGTGAAGGGAGGAATCCATTGTACACAAAAGATGAGAAAACTACTATCCTACCCAGGTGAAGATGAGGTTCAGTACCTCCTCGATGATGGCCTTGGGCCGATATGCCAGGGAGGGCGCCCTCAACTTGCATCTTCTTCATCTCTATGTCACCCACAGTGGAGGGTTTGAAGTCCATGGCACTAGGGCGGAACATGATGGAGAGAGTTCTAGTGTTTTGGTTTGGGCACTAAGGAGCTAGGGAGATGATGAATAGTAAATCAGCTGCGGAGGGGTGTAAAACCGAAACAAATCTCATTGCTAGAATTTAAAGTCTAGGGCGACGGTTCACATTTCGAGGAAGTTTGCGACACTCCCGGTAATATTACAGTTCATTTTGTAAAGAAGATTTAATGACTAAACTTTATCCAAATTTTGAAAATCGACTTCATTTGTTTCCTTGCTTTGAAGAAAGGACTACATGGTCGGATTTAGCGTGTTCGGGCTGCAGTCCAGACAACATTATATGTTCAGATCACTTAGCTCCTAGAGTGAGGAAAGTATCGTAGTCGGTTTATACATTTGAATAAAGTTTGGGGGCTACTGTCAATGTAGTAGATATGTTATACCCTGTGTAGATGGACATATGTCACTGGGAATACTGCATACTTAATAATATACAAAACGTGAAGACTTCATATGGATGAAGTCATGACAAAGATGGAAACATACTCTAGATAGAGGAGTATTCTGTAATCCGACTCGGTTACAACAAGATTTACTGTAATCCGACTCGGTTACAACAAGATTTACTCTATCCGTGTTCTATTTAGGAGTCTTCGAGTTCTACTTAGAGAGGAAATCACCTATCGGTATAAATACAATGCCTCACAGGAGGGGAGGGCATCGAATCATAACCCTACAAGTCCAGAAACACCAAGGCAGAGAAAGCCTTGCAGCCAAGTCGCCGACTATTACATCCCATCGTGCATAGTTGGTAGATTTGGTAGACAATCTATCTATACCTATACTAATTAGGCACTTATTAGGAGCTCCCATGTTAATCAGAAAGATCCAACCGTTAATCAAGTACTTTGTGTTATCTTAACTGTAGGTTATTAATCTCTATTTAACGTCGTGGGCCACACAAATTAAGCCCATCCAACCGGTCTCTGTCCCACCTACGTATGCGTGCTTTGTCTCCCACGTATGTACGCATGTTTTTTTGCCCGGTCTTTTCCCGGTCCAGGCTACTGCATTAAGCACTAACCATTATAATTAATGCTTAATAATTTTTAATTATAAAATAATACATAAATAAGCAAAGTTAAAAGTTTTATATTTCAGTTCAAAGTTTCGAAAATATAATTAAAAATTTTAAATTTTGGGTTGAAAATTTCAAATTTTAAGTAGATTTTTTAAAATTCTCAGTCGATAGTTTTTAAATTTGAGTTGAAGGTTTTAAAAATTAAATTGAAAGTTTCAAAATTAGAGATGAAAGTTTTAAATTATTAGTATAAAGTTTACTTGATTTTTTTAATATTTTATTTTTTCAATATTATTATTTTTAAAAATTATTTTTTTAACCATACACTATATTGACAGCTGCTATGCGCGCTGTCAACGCACGCTTAGCAGCTTTTCCCTTTTTTCCCAGTAGTGTTATTTTTTTGGGAAATCTATTACCGCACGCAGGTAAGTATTCTTTGTAACTTTCCCATACGCGAGCTTTATTCTCCCACGTACGTACGCGTGCTTTAATTTGAATGTTTGGATCAACCAATGCAACAAGTAAATTTATTGAATAGATTTTTATGCCAATAACTGAGCACTCTAAGAGAGCTCCTGCATTAATAAAAAAGATCTAGCCATTAATTAATTGGATCAAATTATCGTGATGGTAGATTATATTAAGAATAAAACCAGCTATGAAAATGTCATGGATTCTTTAGTTGAATTTGCATGTAACTATTTAAGATATTCTCGAGTCTCAATTGCTGATTTTTTATCCAAATAATGAATATTGCTAACCTTTTGCCTACTGATGTGTTTTATCAATCAAAATCTCCTATAGCCCAGTTAAAAATTTGAGCTTTTTGAACAAGAGACACATATTGATCTATATTCTTCTGAGTACAAACTAGCAACTTATAATTAATTTTCCACATCCCAAAGATGAGTCAATACAACACCTTTTCATAGATTGCCCCATGGCAAGGTTCATTTGGAGTATTGTTAAATGTGCTTTTGACATTGATGTTCACCATAATCTGAAACATATGTTTGGGATAAGGCTCAGGACTTTTGATAAAGTCACTCAAAAAATGATTGTTGTGGGTCTAGTTGCTGTTATTTGGACCATATGGAAAGTTAGAAATTCTGTTTGTTTTGAGTATAAATTTGTGGGACCCCAACACAGAACCCTCTGTGTATACGTACTAGCTCAGGATCATGCTAGCGCACACACAGTCACAAGAATAATATCACAGCCAACATCACGAAGGAAACCAAACTATTTATTAATAAATTGACTATGAAAAGACTTATGGCTAGAGTTTACATTTATTATGCCACGAAGGGCCTAAAGAAAAATAAGATAACAGCGAAAATAAAATAAATACGTGGAAGCTCCATTTAACATGCCACAGGCAGTCAACTGGGACTCACGGCCTATTCCTCGTCTTCAGCAGCAAACTTCTCCAGAAACAGTAGACACCTTTCTTCTGGAATTGGGGGAATTGTAAGGTGAGTATATGTAATACTCAGCAAGTGCACGGAAATATGCATATGCACAGCTAACAAAGAAAGGCTAAGACTATTTTGCATAACACAGCAGTTGCATTTATAAATCTTTTATAAACAGAGTTAAAAACAACATTTAAAATCACGGGTATTACCACCCAACTATCCATACAGGATCTGTCCACACAGGACCACATAGCTAATTACATTTTCCAGCACACAGCATCATTACCATCCCTTGTTTTCACAAACTACCCCTCATTAGAATTCACCGAGCATGTCCATGACCGCAGACGCGGCTATTCGAATAGATTAGTTAAACACTCTATAGAGATCGTACAGTTTTACCCACAAGATACATCATCCTCTTAACGGCCATGCGCAAATGTCACACTTCTCCTTGTGTGCGGCCAAGGAATCTATAACAAGACTTTTTAGAAACTCCGTCTCAACACTGCCTTCCCCCATGAGCCACCTTTCCCTCACACAGAGAAGAAAGTACCCATAGCTAACCATAAAACCTATCATCTATCCATCTGGGCCGGCAGTGCCAAGACTCGGAATCCTACTAGGCCAGGTCCTTCTCACTAGGGCATATGGTTGTACGTTAGGCTCAGATCATTGACTTATGAAGTAAAGTCCTTAACTGACCAGGGCAACTTGCCAAAACTACAGTAGCACACAGCTTCATATTAGTCTCACACAGAGACCTAATCTGGTAAGGATCACACAGATACCTTAACCACTTACTAAGTTCACATAGAACCATCCATTACCCCAGTCCAAAACATTTTATCTGCCCGTTGTTTATTACACGGTGCAACACATGCTACCGGAAAGATAGCACACAGTCACACAGCTCAATTAAAACAGTGATAAATATATCATTAATCATTATTATGTTTTGCTTGTAAAACGACTTGAGCGGGACTAAGCATTTACTACTCTATCCTGAGTTGACCCCTATGTTCAACTCACAAAGACTAGGGTGACAAGGTATTACAGAATATTCAATAATTAAAGGCATGGAATGACAGCAATTAGGTCATACTACCCATCGATAATTTATAAACAAAATAGTGCATGTTTCACAGCCAAAACATTTTATAAATTGGGTTCAATATGTTCAAAGGGTGCACTTGCCTTGCTCCAAGTACTGTCCTTGCTCTGCGTCTTCTGAGGCGAACTGCTCCTCGGCTTCCGCGTCTATACGTTCGCAACAAAAATAAATAAATAATAAGAAAATAGCCTAAATAATATTAATTAAAATAACCAACTGAACTAGGAGGTAGAGCTCGATTTTAGAAGAATTTAGGAAAAAGAACGGGTCGAATTGGAGTCCGGATGGATGAGATATGAACTCCGGAAGTTTAGAATCAGAAAAAATCCAAGGAAAAAGAGAAAGAATATTCCTAGAATATTCCCTGGATTTTAAATTCGAAAATTGAATTATTTTTGTGGAGGAAGGAACAGGAACCACTGGTCAGTGAAAAGGTGCACGACGAACTCGGTCTTTAGATCGGGGGAGTTTAGAGGTGTGGTGGATAGGATGACGTGGACGCCACGTGGTGACACGCGTACTGGATTGGATGATGTGACGGTGAAATGGCAAGATTGGATTAGGAAATCTACGGTTGAGATTAATCTAGGGAAATCTAACGGTGTGGATCAACAGGAGATTTTACAGGCGGGTCCCATGTGTCAAAGACACAAGGGGACACAGAGCCTGCCGGCAGCGCAGGGCCACAGCGCCGGGGCGGAGCAGGGGCGGCGGACCGGCGGCGGCGGGCGGCCGGGGGCAGCGTCGGCCGAGAGCAGGGCGCAGGCGCTGGTGGCATCGTCGGCCGGGGAGACAAGACACCGGCGAGGAGACAGGACGCGGGCGACGGAGGAAGGCCAGCGCAGGGCGATGCTCACCGGCGGCGTCGGGGCGTCGGCACAGGCTAGGCGGCGCGTCGGCTCGGCGGAGGAAGAGGACGGCGTGGCGGCTTCGGAAGCAGATGGCGGCGGCGGCGACTTCGGAGGAAAGAGGAACAGATGAGACGGCTGCACGTATATATATATATATATATATATATATATATATATATATATATATATATATATATATATATATATATATATATATATATATATATATATATATATATAGGGCGGCTCGCGGCGGCTAGGGCGAAGGGAGGCGCGGCGGCGTGGGCCTGGAGGCCGGCGGCGTCGGCGCGGCCCAGGAGGCGGCGCGGCGCAGGGGCAGGGGCAGGCCGGGCTCGGCGCGGCGGCGGCAGGAGCAGGCCGGGGCTAGGCGGCGCGGCGCAGGGACGGGCCGGGCCTGGCGGCCGGAGGAGGCAGACAGGCAGGCCTTCGGCCTGGCCGAAGGTAGGAGAAGAAGAGGAAAAAAGAAAAAGAGAGAAAGGCAGGGGCCTGAGTGGAAAAGGAGAAAGGAAGGGAAAAAGAAAAGGAAAAAATGGCAGGGGCTTTGCGGAAATTGCTGAATTTGGATCTTTTGAATTTGTTAGAATTATTTGGAGGAATGGAGAATGAACTTGGACCTCCGGAAAACTAGGAATTTATATGGATGCGAAAATTAGAGTTTGGAGTTAGGGGAAAAATAAATTCGGAAATGAGCTCCACTTCCGAAATCCAAATAAACCCGATTAAGCAAACGGAAACAAATCATACCGTAATTAATTATTTAATCATATTCAATCCTTTTTATTATGGAATTTTTTATTAGGCTATTTTAGGCGAATAAACCAAAGGTGAATTTTCGCAATTGGACAAAAAGAACGGAAAGAGAAAAATCTGGACGTGACAAAATTCCGAAAAGATCCTTTTGAATTAGTGTTTCAGATTGCTCATTGGATCACAAGTTGGTCGATTCTACAGAAGTCGGAGGCAAGGGAAAATGCACAAGTTCGTCGATTGCGCCGTGTTCGGCAGCGCGGCGGTAGATGGCTTAAATAAGCTGGCTTTTTGACTGCAAAACGGTGGCTTAAATAAGCTGTCCCGCTGGCTTCTTCCGTCGACGTGCGCAGACGGAGCGGAGTCGTTGCCAGCCGGACGGAGCATCGGTGCGTAGACAGAGAGGCGTCGTTGCAAGCACCGACAGAGCCACCTGTGCGTTCGGACGGAGCAGTGACAGACCCAGCTCTCGCGGGCGCGGCGACGGCACAGGCCAGCGACGGCGGGAGCGGCGACGGCGTAGGCCAGGGGAGAGCGGCGACGGCGCAGGCTAGGGAGCGGCGACGAGCTCCTCCCCGACGGATCGGACCATTCACCGTCATATCGGACCGTCCGACTCCCTAGGATCGGACCGTCCCAATCCCCCATCGAACCGTTGTCCCCACCAGGATTGGACCGTCCGCCGCCATATCGGACCGTCCGACTACCCAGGATCGGACCGTCCGTATATGGATCGGACCGTTGCCCCCACCGGGATTGGACCGTCCGCTGCCATATCGGACGGAGCAGTGACCGAAGACTACGTCGTACAGAAGAAAAAACCAACGACTGTGTATCGAGGAACATACGCACATTAAAAAAATATGACAAATTTTATAAGCAGACAATTTGTTACAAATTGCAAAATAAATACATAAATCTAACCACTTGCCACGTGATTTGCAATCCAGTCACGAATTGTATTCATGGACTCCTCGCTATTTGGCGCATTATACCGGACACGGAACGGCGATGCAAGTGGTTCGATGGCCTGTCCATTGTACAGTTGGTTGACTTGCATGAAACTGTCGTCTTGACAGTCCACCCCAAAGTTATGCAGCGTAAATACAGACTGTATGATGACAGTCTAGACTTCAATATCGTAGCTCGGGACACCTTTTAGAATGCGCCATCTATTTTTAATTCTCCCAAAAAGCCTCTCAATTGAATTTCTCAGAGATGAATGTAGGAAGTTAAACTCTTCATGCAGTCCGTCCGGCACAGGTGTATTACGTCCGACAAACTGGTCCCGGTGGTAGCGTACCTGGGGATATGGCGGGAGGAATCCCATTCAACAACGATACCCAGAATCTACGAGAAAATATTTTTCTACAAAACATGACATTGTTGTCAGTACTGATCACGAAGAAATGCAAAAAAACAAGATCGAACTTATGCAAAAGGACCATTAAAGTGAAACAGACTTACCAAGCGGGGGTCTAGGAAAATGATATGGATATCCATATATAGCGTTCTGTAACACACGTTGGTCGTGAACAGACCCAGGCCAACTGCAGTCAAGAAAAATCACCCTTTCATCCCAGCCGGTAACCACAAGAGCATTTCTTGTAGTCTCGTTGTGCCGATTCCTGTACTCGATAGCCCGATGGTTCGGGATTACAACATGAATATGCGTTCCATCAACAGCACCAACTGAGTTCTGGAATGGAATGAATCTGTCGTCGTTCAGAAGCCTGTGATGAACTGTACTGAAATTTGGATCAACCGGCTTCAAAATGTCTGCAGCCATACCACGAACTGAGTCCAAAACACGATGAAAGTACACCAATACTATCGAGCTGGATCGGACCCATCGGTTGTTTGTCGTTCTATTAGTGTGGGGACCTGCCATTGTAAACAAAAAAATGCCAAGTGCTTCTAAGCTACAGACTTCATTCGTACCTTGCAGGTTGTATCGGGTTGTTAGCAAATCATGAAGCCTATTTATCTGGTGTGCAATGAAGCGGAAAATATGACGGCACTGCGCTGGATTTCCCATTGTCTCTAGCATCCAACTAATTCCACTCTGCACAGGTACCCGACGCGGTGCTCTTGTATGCAACCGCATGACATGCTCAATAACGTCATCCTCCAAAGTGGTACATGAAATCTCATCACCGTCCATACTGCTGTCATCTGCAATATTATCATCGCTGCTCATGTCTCCGTAACCTGACAACAAAAAACTTCATATATATGATACGTACAAGTACTGAGCATTACGAAATACATATGAGTAGAAATTATAAGTAACCACATAAAAGTATGAGCAACTGTAAATGTCTGTACAATTAATAAGTTATACTAGTCTATACGGACAAGACGATCTGTAACTTGTTAATATGAAAAATGCATCAGGTAGCAGTACCAACCTAGCAAAAATTGCAATAGTTTCATATGTATTTTCAATTAAAATAACCCAAGACCATAATGAATTCGCACAACGGTACGACACATGAATATCTTACAAATTGTTAAAAGGTTCAGCAATTAATACAGCACAAGAACATAAAAATTTGCAGTCTACACTAAGCATTCAACGAAAACGAATCTAGCGTTACACTCAACAAAGGTAAACACTACGCACTCATTTCTGTCCACCCTCATCCTCTTCTCCGCCACCGGAGCCACCGACATCTCCACCTTGGTGGAAATCACCCTGTCCCACACCCCCAATGCCGAAACCATCTGGACGATAACTCCACTGTGCAGGAGCTCCAACAGATGGATCAAACCCACCCTGTCCTGCACCTCCGCCCTGTCCAGCACCTCCACCCTGTCCAGCCCTTCCAACCCCTGCACCAAACTCTCCATACCCTGGACCTCCCCAACCTGGAAAATATCCTCCTGGACCGAAACCCCCCATAAAAGGCCCATACCCCCACTGCCCTGCTCCTAGAGCAACCCCCCCATGTCCCTGTGCAGCACCAAAAAAGGCACCACCAAAACCAGGTTGACCTCCCATAGGAGCAGTACCACCCATGTTCCCTCCCATCTTCAGGTTGAAACTGTTCTCGATGAAGTGCGCTCGCTCATCAGTATTTTTGCAGTTCTTCAAGAAAAACCCACGATAGTATGGGTCATGGAAGAGATACATAGCTTTCATCCATGTAGGGCTCGTGTTGTTGTGGCTATCGGACTCCACGAGATCCATGCAAGCTTCTGGGCATTTCTCTTTCATCTGGTCCAACCTCTGGGCCCTACTCTCCATGGCCTCCATCCTTAGGTCAGCTAGACGGTGCAAGGCTGCGCCAGCTGATGAGTCCGTAGTAGTTCGTGTTCTCTTGGAAGAGCCCCTGTAGAAGCATCTTCAGGAATGCTTCTCTTGCCCTTGCCCTTGCCCTTGCCCTTCTTCTGATTGCTTCTGCCTTGAGGAGAGGTTCCTCTGAAAGGAATGTTGGGCAGTGCTTCCAGGTCGATAGGGTCTGGAGGAGCAGCTTCTTCCTCCTGAGCTGGCTGCTCAGCTGCTACCCCTACGACCTGGGAGTGGTCTCCGGTGACTGTCCGTCCACGGAAAACAGCAGTGTGCTCTTCAATGAACCTCAAAGGGGTCTTGCGAAACGTAGCAACATCTTTCTTCATCTGCGACCATATGAGTATTTCAATTATAGCAATTCAAACATGGGGCATCTCCCATAATTGACATGCATAACAGCAAAAACATATATATAGAACCTCAAAGGACGACTGCTAGATGGGATAAATTGATTTATTAATGAGACGACATATATATGAGCACTACAGTTGAGCTTTCGATACTTGGCATCAATGCAACAGAGCCGAAGGTGATGGGCTGTGTTGGTTTCTAAAAAAATGGTGCTGTGCTTTTCAAGTTACAGACAATGGAAAATTTCAGAAATGAGGATTTCAGTTATAGCAATTCAAACATGGGGCATCTCCCATATTTGACATGCAGAACAGCAAAAACATATATATAGAACCTCAAAAGACAACTGCTAGATGGGATAAATTGATTGATTAATGAGACGACATATATATGAGCACTACAGTTGAGCTTTCGATACTTGGCATCAATGCAGCAGAACCGAAGGTGATGGGTTGTGTTGGTTTTTACAAAAATGGTGCTATGCTTTTCAAGTTACAGACAATGGGCAATTGCTGAAATGAAGTACTAAACACAACTCAGTGACGATGAAATTACAGACAATCACCCTTTCGAAAGTAAACTAGCTGTTCACAATAGAAGTTTGCGGAAGCACATATGACTATGAAATGGTTGTCATAACTATCTAATTTTCAGAATTGCACAACACATACCTAAAATGTTCACAATACAGAAGATGTTCACAGAGTGTTGACATACAAAAATGAAAAAGCCAACAACATTTTATATCAGTGCGTCATCAGTACATATTCACTGAGAAAACAGCCATTTGATTTTTCATGAGGAAGCTATATATCAGTTCATGACCATATAAACAATCAAATAAGCACAAAATTATAGTTAACTGCTCAACTTTGCCAACACATGTCGATTCAAATATGTACACCGAGAGGACTTACCGAAATCACCCTCTCCCACCACACGTCATCAGCTACAATGGCTTGAGTCGCTGGATCACGACCGAGACCTGTTGCATTTGATTCAAGCCAGCACCACAGCACCCATCGCTTTTTCAATGCATTCCAGTAGTTTTTGATTTGCTTCCTGGAGACCTTCTTCCCCCTCCTATCAAACAATTTCTTCTCCAAGTTGATGTATCCCATATTTTTCGGGAAGTTAGAGGTGATGTTACCGGCGGCTATCTCTTCCATGCAACATTGGAGGAAGCAAAGCTGGTCGTCGGCGGACCATGTCACGCGACCCTCGCTCATCTATGAATTGAGGTCAAAACCGTCGCATCACCGGAAATGTTGCGAAACAATAGTTGTGGCTTACCTTAGGGAGCCTGCTAGATGGGAATCGATCCTAGTCGATGCAACGGACCACAGTGGAAGGGGTGACGCGGCGGACGAACGAACGCAGCGCGTCAGGCGAGGCTGCGACGACCTTGGTCAGGGCACGTGCGGCGACGTCGACGTCCTCCTCAGCCGTGCAGCCGGAGTGGGCGTCGGACTGCAACGACGCCGTAGATCCAGAGCTGGAGTCCAGGGCGGCGGGAGACGACCGGCTGGTCGAGGTGCCTCCGGCTGCTTGACGCTTCAAAGGCGGTCCTTCACCTTCCCGATCGGCACCCACTCGGTTCGCCGGTGGCCGTTTGCAAGGCATCCTGCCGGTGGAGGCTGCTTGAAATAAAGATGAGAGGACGAAGAAGAGGACACGCACATATCAGCAGCAGCCGAAAGAAGGGGAATCTTACCTCACTGTGCGGCACGAGAGGTGGGGATGCCGACAAGCGGTGATGGCTCCGCCTTCTGGTCGGGAGAGGACGAGGGGAGCAGTGAGGAAGACCGCCTTTCTCCGACGTTGATGCGCACTTGGGCTCCTCGGCTGCCACACCCAGAGCACGCCGGCCCCTGGGCTCTCTTTTTCCCGACCGATCACCAACGGCCGCCTGCTCCTCCACCACCGTCCCCTCCTTGGAGAACTGCGCGCAGCACGACGGATTGTCGGCGATTCCTCCTACGGCGTTGTGACCTCGCGAGCTGGTATCCACGACCGGATCTGTGAGCACTGCTGTGGGGGAGTTGCGGCTGGCGGTTGCAAGGCCATTGCTCCTCACGCTCTAGACGGCGAGGAGACGACGCGTCACGGCGAGGCAACCGTTACGTTCCCACACGCGGAGCGGGACACGGCTCGTCACGCGTTTGCAGCTGTGGAATTTTTCGTCGGCTCATTTAAGCCGCACCGATAAGCGCTGCCGAGCATGAGGTGGCGCATGAGGTCTACAATGCTGAGCATAGATGGCGGTTTGGAGCTGGTCCGATTACAAGCACCTAGGCACTGCAAAAACTATTTTTGGTTTGAAACTCTGTGATGTGTCTGTATGTTGTTGTTAGTTTTCTGTCAGTTACTAGGGAGAGGCAGCCATGTTGGGCTGTACCTCTACGATGGTTGTTAATCCTGGTCGTTAACCTGTTGTTGATTTCCTTAGTTTTTTAATCTTCCTAGCTTGTCGGTGCTTCTTCGACCCAGAGCCCCCTCCCAGGTCTGATAGAAGTTAAGGTTGTCGTTCTGGAGTTTAACTCTTGTTTTGAATCTTGTAATGGATCGCCATTTCTAATAAAAGAAATGGGAGAGGGGTGTTCCCCCTTTCTATCTCAAAATTTTATTTTTTCACATACCCTATCTGTATGTCCATATGCATACTGTATGTAGTCGATCTGCAGCTTATTGTTGATTGATGTTTATGTCATTAGATTTTTACCACTATGCCAGTCTATATCGATGTATACATATGTACTAATTAGCCATTTTGATGAAGCTCTCACATTTACAAGGAATATTGGGCCATTGATCAGGTAAGTCATGTTATTTATCCTCACTGTAGATTATACAAATCTAATCAATGTTTCATGATGTGGCCTCGAAAGCCCATCCAAACTGTTCCCACCATAGCACGTACATATAGGGTCCGTTTAGATTGTTTTTATTTTCAATCCTATCAAAATTTAATTTGATAATGCTAAAATTTGGTAGAGTAACAAACTAAATATATTTTAGACAATACTACCCTATCAATATTTAGTAATTCTGGAACCTTCCACCCTTAAAAACACTACCAAGTTTTTTAAAGACTTCAAACCATATTTTTCAAGAGAGAGTAGCAATGGAATCATGGAAGCCATGGACGAGGATCACGTAAATTCACTACGGTGTGATTAAGTATTCATAATCGGGCAGTAATCCGGGAGGTATATATGTGAATTGTGGTTAAACGACAATCTTAATTCTTGAGACTCTAGAAGTGATGGTGCAAAATTTACAGAATCAAGCAATGCAATATTTTCGTTTTAAATTAGAATAAAAACTATTATCCAAAAATTAGAAGAAAACTACAGTGATTTGGAGTCCATAGTATCGACATTGACCGTGATGTTCATTCACCTGTAGTTATGTCGTATTATCAGGACCTTAGATTGATCAGTTGAGAATTCATGTTAAATCAAAACTGATATAGAAAATAACATGGACTATTTAGTTTTACATGTTCAAATAAATCAGTAATTATGAAATATGGAAGTAATAAATATAAAGTTGTACCATCACGGACTATAATTGAGACTACAAACATTACTTGACATTTAGTAATTACGAATTTTAGTATTATTAGATCATGAAAAAACTACAGTTAAAACTCTAAATCAAGTATAGTTAGGTATTTATTAATTCTAGATTTATTTATTAAATTAAAAAAACTAAATTGAGACTCCAACATATGAGTACAAATTGGTAGTTTTTAATTTCGAATTTTAAAATTATTAAGTGAAAACTTAGAAGGAAACAAAAGAAATTTTAGGATGGATTCTATATATATAACTTTTGTAACTATTAATTTTGATTTTTGGAACTAAAAACAAAATAGAAAAATTGTACCAAGAACTTTAAGACAAAGTTACATGTAGCTTTCAACATAATTTAATAACCAATATATTCGACGCATTATTAAAATTTTAATATTCTTAATATTAATAAGAATAGCCCATGCAATGCATGGGTTGGCGGCTAGTTCATACAAATCTTTGTACTTGGTGAAAATCATATCCAATACATATAAATTGGAGTAATGCTATTACCCAACCTAGGAGTCTAAACCAGTATAATCTCTTGTCTTACTTTATTTTGGCATATCAACAAGTACCTTAGTACTAGAGGACTCCTACATCCATAAATACTGTAATCGGGATCTAGCCCTCGACACTACTTTTGCCCTATTGCTAGTTTTGCCACTCCTAAGTGTCTCCTGTTGGTCATCATCTCGAGCCACGGTTTGGACAGGACACCCGCTATCTCTCAACGGAACGGGGGTAAGTAATGATGCCTGGTACCACACGCTGGATACGTCGGATTAGTCACATTTAATGCGGAATGACAGGGCGCGTGCTATGCCCTATGCGTGCACATTGACCATGGGGCCCATGGGGTCTACTCCTCAACCCAGGGAGTAGTTGAAGGACTCTGCACGGGCCCACCCTGCTCGGTGGTCGTGGCCTCGCCACCTTGGTTTGGTGGTCGTGAACTCGTCACCCTGTGTGATGATTTTCTGTTGAAGGTGTGCAATCCTGCACACTCCAGGAAAAACAAAAGGTGAATAGGGTACCGCGCACCTATGGCATTGATACAATTGTTTGGATTTTAGACAACAATGAAGGAACAGATCTGCATACTACTATTTTACAATATTCAACTAAGAAATGGTATTCTACAAAAGAATTAGGAAATTTTCTACTTAATTTTTTTTTTGCTAAAAAGAATAGAGTTTCTTTTGCAAACTATGCATCTTTGTATACAAGTATTCCCTCTGTCTCAAAATAAAAAAAAACTAGTTATGATACATTCTAAGTGCGAATGTTGACAGCCCTTTGTTTATATATATATAATGTATAAGTTGAATGTGCAGATAGATACATGTATTTGCCTTCCGACTTGTTTTTATTTGACGAAATAATGTGCACCATGTACAAATACTTGTGTATGCGTGCATTATTGTCGTGTAGTGTACTTATAGACACAAAACAAATTTTGAATAGAACGACACCATCGACAAAAAAAAGATCATACAACAAGCGCAATACAAACTGCACGTGTGAGTCTCAAAGCACGACGAGGTGCTAGGATAGCGCACGCGCTGGTGAACGTGTGTGCAACTCAACGCTTCCTGTTAATAGAAAGGACTTTCTCTAGATTAAAAGTTTAAAACTTCTAAAAGTAATCAATCAATGAAAAATTGCACTTTTTGCATAATTGCGCATGTCCTCTGTCATGACACAATGCATGGCTCTCGGTGTCTCGAGCAACCAGTAGACCTCTATACACACGAACATGTTCCTCCCTCCATCGCCCTCTGAATTTGCAACGCCACCCGCTCCCGAAAATGTGTTTAATACAATTTTGTTTTATTGAACCTATAGGATCATATTTGACCAGAACCCGGCCACAGATCAGATTTCTTGAATATACGTACGAACGTAGAAGAAAAGCTCTCCCACAACTACAGAAGAATCGGATTCCGGCTAGCCGGCCGGCCGGCCGGCCGGCGCTCTAGCACGGCCTGCCGGGCCTGCACGGGATGGAGCCGGCGAAGCGCGTGAGCCTCGTGACGTAGGAGCCGGGTTTGGGCTTGATCAGGTCCTTCTTGTTGAACCTCGTGCGGATGTCGCCGCCGGACGTGGTGAAGAAGGCCCCCTCCATGAACAGGTCCTCCTCCGAGTGCCACACCCAGTTCTTCCACTCCGACTCCGCCGCCCCGAGCTGCTTCGTGATCTGCTTCGCCGCCAGGTTCGGCGGCGCGATGTACCGGTTCCCCTGGCTGATGATCGTCGGGTTCTTGCTGCCTCCGATGGCGTACATGAGCCAGTGCGTGTAGTCGTTGTTCACCACGTGGAAGAACCCCCACCGGCATCTGCACATACATGACAAATCGTGTTACGGACAAGGTCTCTACTAGTAGTATATATATGCGGAGACTACTGACCTGGGCATTCTTTGGACGAGGCCGCGGCCGAAGTGGTTGAAGGCGACGGTGATCTGCATGATCTGGTCGTCGGGGAAGGAGTCGCTGGAGCCGAAGAGCATGACGTCGTTGTGGTTGGTGAGGTGGCAGTTGGAGATGGTGACGCCGGTGGACTTGGCGATGACGTCGATGAGGCCGTCCTGGCAGTTGGAGAGGGAGAGGTGGTCGAGCCAGACGTTGGTGGAGCCGAAGATGCTGATGCCGTCGCCGTCGGACTGGGTGCGGAAGCCGAAGTGCTCCGGCGAGTCGCGGATCATGCCACCCTTGCCGAGCACGATGTCGTGGATGTGGATGTTGTGGATGATGACGTTGTTGGAGTGCTGCACCGTCACCTGCGCACCGTTGGTGATCCGCACCTGCGCGCCCCGGCCGTCGATGGTCTTGTCGTTGTTGATCATCAGCTCCTCCTTGAGGTGGATGATCATGTTCTTGGCGAAGATGATCCAGAGCGGCTCGGTCTGGATGACGCCCCACCGGAGCGTGCCGGGGCGCGGGTTCACCACATCGTCGTCGGTGCCGTCCGTCACCAGGTAGAACTTCCCGGCCAGCCCGCCGGTGGTGTTCCGGCCGAACCCCTGCGCGCACCGCGCCAACCGCTTCCTGTCCGTCGCCCAGTCCTTGCGGCACCTCCAGCACCGGTCGATCGGGTTCGTCGCCTTGCACGGCCCCGCGAACTTCCTCCTCTTCGACAGCATCAGCTCCCTCCTCGCTGTCTCCTTCTCCGCCAATCTGCACATGTACACCATATATCTCATGCATGTTCTAGCTAAGCTACGCCACCACACGACTGATCGAACGACGACGTGCCTGTGGACGGCGCGGTTGAGGCCGTCGGCGACCTCGAGGGGGTCATTCTTGTACGTAGCCTCGGCAGCGGCATCCGCCATGAGCTTACGCTTCTGCCAGTGCTCGTCGAAGTCGCCGATGTTGGCCTCCGACGTGGCCGCCGCCGACAGCAAGAAGACGGCGTACAGCACGAAGGAGCCGGCCGCCGGCTTGCTCCACCGGAGCCCCTCCATTGCTAAGCTAAACTCTAGCTACACAAAACCTCCTCTCCTATACCGCACAAACCACAATTGATTGAGCTCCTCCTCCTACCTTTATCTTGTGAGTGACTTTTTTAGCTATATGAAGGTAGGACGGTGAGCTCCATTGCTCGGCCTGTGCGTGGAGGTATGGAGAGGAATATATAGCGGGAGATGCATGCATGGATGCCATGGTTAGGGAGCGGTGAAGCGCAGAGGGAGGCGAACCACACGCCTGTGGTTTCTGATCCTGGTATATGGAGCTAGAGAATTGCAGTGGCATGTGCTTTGTGCATGCATTCCTCGATCGGCTGGTGCTTGCAGCCTCTGGCTATTCTTGGCCGTCATGCTGATATGCACGGACTGTGCGGGAGAGGGAAAAAGGGGGGAACTTCCTTTTTGGTTTTTTTGAAATGGACGAGGGAAGAACTTTGTGGGTACAGAAACTACATATCAACTGTTCTTTGGTAAAGGCACAGTGAAAAGCCAAAAATGAGCAAGAGAAGAACATGAGGGGGCATGTATAATTTTTTACAGTAAGACATGTATTTTTTTTTTGCGAGAAACAAGTATAAAATAAACCAGAGAGATTTATCATGACACATAAACTCAGCCTGGAGCGGTGTGCAAAGAGGTTACAAGGGCGTGCACAGCATTGCCATTGGGCGAAGAATGAAGCTATTAAATTTCTTATTTGTAAGATTGGCAAAGCCATATAGTTCTAACTTAAAAAAAAAACTCAAGCAAAGTGAGCGTAGATCAACTGGTTAGCATTCTTATGGTAAAACCTATCCATTTAAATTTAAGTCCTAAACTTAATACGGGTGTTCGTATTTAAAGCTAATTATTTTCAGTGATAGATGATATACCTTTTGACAACGAGTCGGTCATGCTAACTTCACCAATCTTAATATATGCCGGTCCTATGGTGGCTTTGTCAATTTTAAAATAAGTCACCCCAGTCTTTCACAGGTAGGAAGAGGGTATGTGTCTGCGTTTATTGGGGTGAGTGTGCACGTGCGTATATAAGCACTTGTGTTTATACAGTATTTCAAAAAAAAAACTCAAAAAACTACTCTCTCGTTTTTAAATATATGATGTTGTTGACTTTTAGATATGATAATTTTACCATTTGTCTTATTAAAAATTTAGTGCAAGTATGAAAAACATAAAGTCATGCTTTAAGTACCTTCAATAATAAAATAAGCGACAACAAAATAAACAATATTTATATAGGTTTATTTAAAAAAAGGCAAATGGTCAAACATCATACTCAAAAGGTAACAACTTTATATATTTAAAAATGAATTTAGTACAATTTCAATTAAAAAATAGTTTACAAAATTATACTCTTAATTCCAAACCATTAGTTTGTAGCGTGTTGAGTTGTTTGGGATTCCAAGTAGTTTCCAACTTTTGTTTTCAGGAAGATGGTGGTGGTTTGTTTTGGGACTGGCTTGTTCTCGAAAACCGATAAACCCAAGCGGTTAGGCTGGGACGTTTATTTGTTGTTTGTTCTACTCCTTTCATTCAAAATATAGCTATTTAAAAAATGTTTTAGAGAAATTAAGAATTAGAGTAAAAGTCTAAAATAACTCTTATTAATATATAATGGATTGAGAGGATTAAAGATACTATGGATAAGATGTGGGTCTCGAGATAATGGGGCTTATTAGAGATACCATACAAAGTAATAAGACATGTTCTAGGTAGATATATTTAGGATAAAATTTAAATAAAAATAGCTATTCTTTTGAAGAAAGAGAGTATTTTGTAAGGGTATGGATGGTGTCAAAGGGATAGACGGTAGCAGTGTTTGCATCCACAAAATCGGCTGCAGTGTGCAACAATGCGTGTGGGTCCCATAGGAATAAAAAAAGAGAAAAATTGTATTTTCCTAGTTCTTCTTTGGACTTATTAAATTATTGATAACCGTGAGCTAATCATAATCTTATTGTAAGATTTAAAATTTTAAATTCAAATTTTTGGAGATAAGATTTACATGATATTTTATTATTATTGTGGTAATAGCCTTATTTAAGGACAGTAACCTCCGCCAAAAGAAATACCCTGGTTCACGCATAGGTTACGTTTTTTTTTCCTCCTTTCTGTTTCATTTGTTTATTGCCATAGTTTGATGAACTAATAACTAGACGGGAACCTTCCCTTCTTTCCGTTTTGATTTGCATGCTGCAATAGATAAATCGAACCAAACTCCCTACTCTCTCTTCTCACGGTCCGATTTAAGAGCTACACTGGATATAGCCGACCCCGTCTCAGTTATTTGTTTTCTCGTAAAAACCGGACCAATATAATTGATACTATCTCTTTTTTTATAAACTAAAAAAATACACGTATGTTGCTACAGAAAAAAATAAAATTATAATAAAGTATGTACTCGGAAATAAATCAAGAAAGAGATGCGCTGCTACAAATTAAATTAGCGAAAGTTGTGGACAGGATTAGGGGAATCTGGTGATCATGTAACTATGTGTCTGTGTACCGTACGCACCGCGACAAGGCCTTTCACGGTGGAGACCTTGATAACGACGGCGGTAGTGAAGCTGACCATGGCGAGGTGGCCCAGCCATAGGTCTGCGCCGCTGCCACCACCTCCACTGCCCTGCTTTGCGGTGTGCTCGCACCTCACCGCGAGTGACGTGGGCGCCCTGGAGGAGAGCGCTCTCCTCTTGCTGGAGGTGACGCGTAGCACTGGTGCTGCTACATTTAGGGCACAGGCGACCAATTGTTAGAACTCAGGTCCAAAATTCAATAAAAACTTGCCAAAATTTAGAATTCAAATTGTAATTCACATCAAGACAGGTTCTACGAGATCAAAACTTTCAGCACAGAGTTCCATGAGATTAAAATATAACATATTTGAACATTAAATCTTGTACACGGCTACACGCAACGGAAAGGAAAGGGGAACATCTTTTCAGCACAAAGTATCAAATAAGCTCATGGGCAAGAACTCATAGCCCTCTTTGAAAAGTGGGAATTTTTTTTGATTCCTCGAGAATCTCACTGTTTTCTGGGTAGAACTTTCTGAATGCCAAATACAGCATATGTGGTTTATCTTTCTTAATTTTGCAAACCAATGGTTATGGAGCCTGAAGAACCACCTAATCATAAGCTAGCTACTAAGCTGGATTACATGGAGCAGAAAGTACAATCTCGTCGAGGATTGGAAGCCGTCGCCACTAGGGGTGGCAACGGGGCGGGGTGGGGATGGGTTGGACAGGAACAGCCCTGTCCCCGCTCCCTTGTGGGTTCACCCGGCCCCAACGTGAAGAACAGGGCGAAATCATCTTGTGGCCCTGGCCCCTCTAGGGCCCCGCAACCGACCGGGGCCCCACAAGGACGAGGGACGGCTAGCACGGCAGCCGATGGCATGGGGACAAGGCGGCATGGCAGCGACCAACGAGGCGGCGGCCGATGGCACGGGGACAAGGCGGCACGGCTGTCAGGTGACGGTTGACGAGGTGGTGAGAAGGAGGAAGCCGGCGTGGTGCGGGGCGCCGGCCACCGGAGATGAGCCAGCATGGAGGAGCAGCCGCCTGCACCCTGCGGCTTTCTTGCCGCGGCCGCGTGGGGCTGCAGCGAATGGGGGCTGGCCGGCTGGGTGAGGGGGATACAAGAGTGGAGGATGGGGGGATTAGGGTTAAGTTTGTTTATATGTGGGCTTCTATTCTTGCCTTCACCAATTGGGCCACCTGGTCTTAAAACTAGAAATGTGTTACTTTTAAAATGGTAACACATACCCCCGGGGCCCCGTGGGTCACCCGTGGGTAACTTACCATCCCCACCCCCGTCCTCGGAAATTTACGGGGCCCCGTCCCTGCTTACCCACGGGTTAGAATTTCCCCCCAACCCCGCCCCCGTATGGGCAGGTCCTCGCTGGGTCCCCGGCCCAACGAGGAAATTGCCACCCCTAGTCGCCTCTAAGGAAGAGAATGGAGATGGGCGCAGGACGAAGACGAGAGCGCCATCGGATGCTGATCCTCCTTCTCCTCCTCGCCTTATTCTTGTCCTTTTCTGCTTGAGCTATGCAACTTGTGTGTTCCTGAAGTTTTTGTGCGCAGGGTGCGCATCGGCGGACAGCGTGGTTCATCTCAGCGTTGAGCCGACACCACCACACATCTGCAAGTGGCGACACTGGCCATGGAAACCAGAGGCCCACACGCTTTCGACAGCGCTGCTTAGCTCATTAACGTGGGGTCCCGATGGAGGGTCGGAAGAAGCACTTGTGAATGACCTAGTTGGTCCAGCATGTGGGCTACCACCTACATGGGGACGGAGGGCATGGTGGTGGTTGGCTCCAGCTTGTGCGTTGCAGGTGCCTCGCCAGAGCTGCTTGGGAATGGATGGCCGGTGGTTGGGTCCAATGGCCAGATGCCATAGCCGGGTCACCGCTGGTGAGCTCTGGCATGGAGAAGGTGGCACAACGCTGGACTTGTGGATGACGGTGGTGAGTGGTGACAGCACTTGTCGGAGGATGAAACCTCGACGGCGGGAGGTCTGGAGACCCCCCTTTGAGATTCGGCCAGGGGAGTAGTTCTCAGGCGAAGCCGGCGTTAGGGTGTAGAAGAAGGATACGTGAAGAAGACGTAAAAGAAACAGAGGAGTCTGGACCGTCCGAAGCGGTTCCGGACCGCCCGAACCGAGGAAATCGCGCAGGGAAGAAGGGATCGATGCACAAGGAAGCCACGAGGATTTATACAGGTTCGGGCCGCCGGAGCGTAATACCCTACTCCTGTGTGTGTTTTGCTATGAGGTGGATGAATGTGGTATTGTGGTTTACAAGGTGTATCTAGCTCACGGCCGGAGCCGGAGAAGAGGAACAGTGGCTAAAGAGTGAGCTCGGGGAGCAAATAGCTGAGAGTTAGAGGTTCTCCGTTCCCTCTGTCCTCCTCCTCTCCTCATCGGCTTTGGATCCTCCTTTATAGAACTAGGGGAGTCACAGTGCCGGTACGCGGAGGGAGATATCTTCCGGTGAGTTCTCTGTGCGCCCCTCCACCTGCGGTGCCCATGCCGGAGTTGGAGGAACGTCCCGTCGCCCCTGTTCGCCTGCAACGCCCACGCCGGAGCAAGGTGCTGCTGCTGCCACGTCGTCGTGAGAGGATGGAGCGGAGAGATGTGACGGCGCACGCCTCTGCCGCCTGGTCGTGGAAAAAGGGGCCTGCATAGTCAAAGCTTCTGACTACACAGTGAACGAAGCCTCCATAGTCAAAAGTCTTCTGACTGCACGGTCGGAGGTCCACGGGGGGCCATCGGAGACGCCCACACATGGCAGAGTAGTTGGCAAGTTGGGTCCGCGGAGTCCTTCCAGTGAATCGGCCATCGGCATCGGCAGTTCGGCAAGTCAGCATCGCATCGGTAGTCGGTCAATCGGCCTCGGGCCTAGGCGTCGCACCCAGGATCAGAAGGATCGGCGCCCCGGGGCACCGGAAGGATCGGCACCGGGCCACCCGGGCATCAGCACCCGGCCGTTCGGGCGCGGGCATCGGCGCCCGGGCTGTCAGGACCCCGGCATCGGCGCCCCGGGGCCGATGGAGATGGCTCGAAGCCTCGGGCTCGCCCAACGGGACATTGACCATAAGCCGGTCTTCTCTTCTGCAGAAAGTGGACCCGGAGGGGCTGACGTGGCCGGAGATCCACGCGTCCCCGCAGAACGTGGGACCCCCAGTCCCACTTCGGACAGTGGCCCCTGGCCCTGTTGCTCGGCCGGGATTAGCCTCGGGCAGGAACAAGGCCACGTCTTGAAGAAAAGAGGGACGCGGGTCGCCTGGTTCGCCATGGACTTGACGTAGCTTGACAATTTGTTGATTTTAGATGCGATAACGTACCCGGGAACCGGGCTGAAAACATGGAACGAGGTGTTGAGGAAGGCCGGCGGTAGCGGTCGCGATGGCGAGGCCGGCGGCTTGCCGCCCGTACTGTCGCCACCGAGTTCTTCGTGTGACCGCTGGTCGGAGGCCGCGGCAGCAATGAGGCGCGTCGTCCGTTTGAAGGCCGGGCACCTAATCCGCCGCCGATGAGTTCTCCCGTGCCTGGCCCCGAAGATGGAGGCGTGGGAAGTAGGAAACACTCTCCCGGGGAGAACGCGTACGGGCCAAGAGCGGGCTTCGCGTCCCCGGGGGTGCCGAGTTCGCCATAGCGCAAGGAAATCGCGAAGAGGTCGCGGGATTTCGCGAGGAAGTCACGGTGGTTCGCGAGGATGCCGCGGTGGTTCGCGAGGAGGTCGCGGTCGCTCGCGAGGAGGCGCGGTTAGGGCCGTGGTCGAATCCCGCTGCTCCCGGAGGCAGGGTTCTTCGACCGCGGTGAACTTCTTTGTAGAGCGATGCCTGACGAAGAGGTTGAGAGAGACGCCCGGTTTCCTTCAGACGCCATACGCGGGTGCCTTCGGGGCCCGGGGGCCCTCCATGCCCCCGAGTGCTCCCCATCCGACGTTCACCCGGGATCCGGTCAGAAGTACTTAGCCGGTGACGCCCCCCGTACGATCTCAGGCCTCGCTCGGTGCTTGCGCTCCGGTTTGGCCTGTCTTGTACAAGAGAGGTGTTTGTATGGATATATGATGATGTTTATATCTCCGTACCTTGGTTTACTGTGTTGCCCGGAGGTTGCTCGGGTGTTCGGGGCCTCGTGTCCGGAACGCCGAGTACCGGGCGTCATCCGACAGCGAGATCCGGGAGCTGCGGACAGCCGTCGGGCCCACGGCCTCCTGTCTGGGCTCCGACGTAGCCGCTCGCTTCGGGAGCCCGGTCCCCAGGGGCAACGGACGCGTCGGTTGCCCGCTCCGGGAATCTGTTTTTCCCCTGGGCGCGAGCCTTGTGGAGCGATACAGGTTCGCAGGTTTGGCCCCTGCCCGTCTTCCGGATCCGGGGTCCTCTGGCGAGCCCCCGGGCCCCGTTGGCCTAGGGGCACAGCGATGCCCGCGACGACAGGCTCTACATGATGAACCGTGAGAGCACTTGGCTCGTCCCTTGTCCATTCCATGTTGCGAGCCCACATTGCGAGTCTGAACCACCTCGACTAGGGCCTCGTTCCGGTCGTGACCGGCGGAGGAAGGATTTGCGCATAAGGAATCTGCCCCCTAGCAGCGGAAAAAACGAGCCCGAAGCCAACCAGTGCGGGACACCGCAAGCCGGGCTTAGGCGATGTCCGGGGTTTAGCAGTCTGGGATACGGTAGCTCGCTGGTAGGGAACAGATGCTTAGGCGCAAACCACCCAGCCACCGCATGGGCGCGACCCGATTATGCCCCCAGGGGACTATCGCCACGATCGCTAGACGTAAAGAAAGGGTAAGGCATGAGCCCGGAAATGATAATATAAAGTATTACTATGGAAAGTGAATACGCATGGGCCCCGGCCTCTGGTCGGACGCTGAGGTTATAAAGGCACTTACAGGCGTGTTTTTCAGAAGATGCTCCCAGGCTTACCGGCCTACGGCTTGGGAAATTCCGATCACCAGGGAGGGGGCCTTCCCACAGGGGGAGATTTCATTCCGACCCGTACGAAGATACGGCGGAGATTCGAACCCCAAACCTGAAGTGATTAGGCCCGAACCTGTACCGGGTCGCCAAGGATAGCGCTTGAGGCCTAGCCACTGGTAAGACGACGCGGAGCGGAGCGCGCCACCTTCCATACACCTGAGAAGCCGAGGTTGTCGAGCTGCATTTTGTCGTCGGGTTGATGGTTTGTGATGTAGCGCTGAGTACCCGAAAGCCGAAGGAGAGGTTAGGCAACAGAACGGGTTCGGCACGGTACACCAGGAAGAAAACTAGGTCTCGGTCCTCCCCGGGCGCCAGCTTTGCGTGTAGTATGCCAAAATCGTCCCTAGGACCGTCGGGAAAGGTCTACTAGACTCTACACATAGGGGAACTGTGAGAGCGTCCGTTCGTTCCCTGTTCACTCTTCCCATGCTACGAATCCCAACACATTGGGAAACAACGAAAGGAACGAGACCGGGAAGGAATTAAAAACATTGCGTATGTAAAGTGTATATACATGGGCCCCACGGCCAGCGCTGAGTTTCAACGGGGAAGTCCGGCGCTGGCTCGGGTTCATGGTAACTTACAGGATGTTTATACAGGTAGACTTGTGAAAAATACTTGATGCGCCTAGGGATGGAGCTCAGACTCGCTTCCCTCGCGTAGCCTCAAGGCTGGGAAACGCATGTGCTTTGGACCCGGGGGCCCCCGACTATCATGCGAGAGATGTGTCCGGGACCCAGGGGCCCGCGACTGGAATACGTTTTTTGATATAATTGCCAGGGTTCGGGGCCGGGCTTGAAATATGGAATGTGAGACGGCCCTTCCGGATGCATTTTCGCCGGGGCGGGTGGGTGCTGTCCGGGCTCCCGCGCCCTATTTCGGGTGTCGCGTTCCTAGGCTTGCCCCGCACTCGCCTTGCGAGGCCGCCCTGGTTCGGCTCCTCGGTGCTCTGGCCCGGGGCACAGATTCGGGAATCCGTTGCCTCGGCTCAAATATGTGCCCGGGACCCAAGGGGCCCGGACTGGAATGCGACTTGATGTCTATGGTCGACATGCGCCCGGCATGGGGGCCTGGGTAAGGACATGGACCCACGTCGGGACGACTTCCCCCGGACCGCCCATGCCGAGGCGATGTTGTCCGGGTACTCGCGCCCTGTGAGGGTCATCCCGGGTGCCACGTCCTAGGCGCGCATTCGCCTTGGCGATGCCGCCCCGGGTCGGGGGGCTCCTCAGAGTCGGGCCCGGGAGGTAAGTCGCCAGGCCATACGTTCGCCGGCGAGGGGCGATGTCTAGAGACGACGCGCGTCACGCTTGCTGCCTGCGGAATATTATTGGTGTGTGCCCAGCGGTCAACTCGCGTGTCACGACCTGAGGCCGTGATGCGGGAAGCGGGCAGAAGCCCCGCTACCGAGGGTAGCGAGGACGCTTTCGGGTTCTGGCTTGTCAGGGGCAGTGCTCAGGCTCAGCTTCCCTTGCGAGGGTGCGAGCTCTTGACATCTCTCTCGCTCCGGGAGGCAGATTCCTCGACCAAAAGGGGAGCGGCCTGCCCGGACTCCGCTCGACAGGGCGGCGTGGTCCCGGACCTATCAACCTGGCCGGGAGTGTCAGGGCTCCGACCGGGGCTAGATACGCCGCCCCGGGAGCCGGGCTCCGACCGGGGCTAGGTCGGCGCCGGGGAGCCATGCTCCGACCGGGCCAGATACGCACTCGGGAGCCAAAGGGCTCCGACCGGGGGCTATTTATGCACCCGGGAGCCAGGGGCTCCGACCGGGAGTATTTATGCACCCGGCAGCCAGGGGCTCCGACCAGGAGTAGGTATGCGCCCGGGAGCCAAGGGCTCCCACCGGGGCTAGGTACGCACCCGGGAGCTAAGCTCCGACCGGGGCGAAGTACGAACCCGGGAGCCAAGCTCCGACCGGGGGGAGGTATGCGCCCGGGAGCCAAGGGCTCGGACCGGGGCTAGATACGCGCGTGTCGGAGGATGAAACCTCGACGGCGAGGGGTCTGGAGACCCCCCTTTGAGATTCGGCCAGGGGAGTAGTTCTCAGGCGAAGCCGGCTTCAGGTGGTAGCAGAAAGATACGCGAAGAAGACGATGAACAGCACACTCAGAGGAGACACGAGGATTTATACAGGTTCGGGCCGCTCGGAAGCGTAATACCCTACTCCTGTGTGTATGCTATCTGTGGTGGATGAATGTAATATGGTAGTTACAAGGTAAAGCTAGCTCACGGCCGGAGCCGGAGAAGAGGAACAGTGGCTAGAGAATGAGCTTGGGAGCAGAAGACGGGGAAAGCTCTGTCCAGTTCGGTCCCTTTTCCCTCGCGGTGGCTTGGGTCCTCCTTTATAAAATCAGGGGAGGCCACAGTGCCAGTGCATGGGAGAGCTAGGTATGATTTATCTTGTCAAAGTCTTGTCGCACGTCTCTGCCTGTTGCCGTCTGCTGCGTCCACGCCGGGTAGGTCGGCTGCGGAGGACGGCTGGAGCGTGGAGACGTGACGGCGTACGCCTCCAAGTCAAAAGGCTCTGACTGTGAACAGCGGTTGCACAGTGAAAAGAGCCTCCGTAGTCAAAAAGGCTTCTGACTGCATAGTAGGGTGTCCACGGGGAGCCATGACGAGGCGCCCACGCGTGGCAGAGCAGGCGACAGAGTCGACAGGCCTGTCGCCTCGTCATTAATGTAGGTAGTTGGGGAGTGGTGCGCTCAAGTCAACCTCGTGCCCGGCGTGGAGTGCTCCGCGCCGCCACTTGGGACCGAGAGCGGGGACCCGGGACCGGGGACTTGGCGCCCGGGCCGGATCCGAGCCAGATGTTAGCACCTCCGGGACCAAGGCGGTCGGCACCGGGACCGAGAGCGGGGACCCGGGACCGGGGAACTCGCGCCCGGGGCACCCCGGGGCCGAGGCTGCCGTGCCGGGTCCGGGCGATGTCGCCGGACGCGGGCCAGAGGAAGGCGCACTGGGGGCGCGCTCCCCGGTCCCGGGAAGGCGTTCCGCCCCGGGGCCGAGCAGCTTTGGTGCCTCGGGCACTTAGTCAGGAGAGCCGGTCGCCACTTGTGCAGATTGTGACCCCGGGGAACTGACGTGGCCGAAGACCCACGCGTCCCTGCGACTCTGGGGGCCCCCAGTCCGTTTCGCCGATAGTGGCCCCTGGCCCTGTTGCTCGGCCGGAGCCGCTCCGGGCAGGAACGGGCCATGTCCTTGAAGAAACGAGGGACGCTGGGTCCGCCTGGTTCAGCTTGGGCTGGTGGAGCTTGACGACTTGTTGATTTAAATGCGATACGTACCCGGGGCCGGGGCTCGCGCCCCGGCGGTGTGAGTCCGCCGTGCGTGAGGAAGTCGCGGTTGTTCGCGAGAAAGTCGCGGTGGTTCGCGAGGTGTTCGCGGCAGATTGCGAGGGACGTCGCCGCGTGTGAGTTCGCGGAGGGACCTCGCGCGTTTCCGCGAGGAGAAAGTTTCGAGAGGAGCACTGTGGGTCGACAAATGAATCTGCATAGCCCGAAGTCTCAACAACTCATGACAGACATAAGATTGGTCAATCCAGATTAAACAATAGGTCGAGCCCGCTGCCCTAGCAGAGCGGAGGCAGGGTTCTTCGACCGCAGAACATTTGTAGAGCTGATGCCTGACGAGGAGGTTGAGGAAGACGCACACCGGTTTCCTTCTGACGCCATGTGCCACTGTGCGGCGCCCGAACTTCGGGTCCGGGGGCCCAATTTGACATCCATTTAGTGATGCCCCGGGCGCGCTAATCCTTTCTTCTGTGTCGTTGTCCGAACGGAAATACCCGGTCCGAAGTCTGGAGGGCACAGCGTACCTCTACCCCGTGTTCATCGACGGCGTTTCCGAGGGCCTCGCTCGTCGCTTGCGCTCTGGCTTTTCGTAGCCTGTCTTGTACGAAAGAAGTAGAGTACCATGTTGCATATCTATTATAAATGGTCAGCACTAACGTTTATACTTTTCGTACGTTCTTGGTTTATGTTGTGTTGTTTCGGAGTAACAGGTCGCTCTGTGTACTCGTAAATGGTCAGGTCCCGTGTCTGGGGACGTCGGCAGTAATCGGGCGACCGTCGTCGAACATCTCGAGGGCCAGCAACTGCGAAACAGCCCGCAATACGGAGTGTGAGACCTGAAATCTGCGTCCTGAGGCCCCCGGCGCAGCCCGGCTTGCCCTGGAATTCGGGCTCCTGCCCATCTTCCGGGTCCCGGGGCCCTCCGCGCCCCCGGGAACCTAGGCTGACCATGCAAATAGAGGAAGAATGACAGTTGAGTGGTATGTAAAGTTGGATAAGGTTACGTGTATCTGGGTATTGCGCAACACGGCGGCATGGCTACGCTCGAATGCACTTTCACTTCTTGTAGCACGATTCATACCACCACCCGGGACGGGGGGTGGTTGTTCTCACCTCGGAGCAACCTTCGCCGAGCATCGCCGACATAATCCGCTGATTCACCTGTAAATCGCCGTCGCGCCAGGTCTCCGGGGCCCGGGGCCTGGCACCAAAGTGCCGCGGGCGCCGAGCGCGAGACTTGCGGTGAGTGGTTAGATGAGGCTCCAGGTCCTTCCGTCGTAGTTCCGGATTTTTCGGTGCAGACTGGGTATCCTTCGTGCCCCCAGGCCCGTGGCCTAGAGACAGCGGAAAGCACATGAGCGATGCCGCTAGGACATTGACAGGGAGCCTCGTTAATGTAACATCTCACACTTGTCATGAACTCATCGTGAGAGATATACTTGGCGGCTCGTTCCCTTGTTCTTTCCATGAGCCAAGTCAGTGCGAGCCGTTGCGTCTACTCCCCCACCTCTTAGGGGCCTCTTGCGGCAGACCTTCGGCCGACTCGAGGGAGGAAAGGATCTTGCGCATAAGGCATCTACGCCCTACGCAGCGGTAAAAAACCGAGCCCGAAGCCAACCAGAGCGGGGCACCCGCAAGCCGGGGCTTAGACGATGGTCCGGGGTTTAGCAGATGGATACGGTAGCTCGCTGGTAAGAGAACACATGCTTATGCCGCGCGCAATACCCACGCCACCGCAATTGGGCGCGACCCGATTATGCCCCCGGGGAGAGATCGCCACGATCGCGACACAAAGAAAGGATAACGGGTAGCACGACCCGGAAACGATAATAAAAGCATTACTATGGAAAGCGAGATGCACATCGGCCTCGATCAGTGCTGAGGTTTAGAGGCACTTACAGGATGTGTTTTCAGGGTAGTATTTGTGATTGATGCTTCAGCGCTTACCGACGCCCGGTTGGGTTTAGTTAGTTCCGCATCACCAGGAGGGGCCTTCCCAACCGGGGGGAAGATTTCATTTCCGACCCGTAAGAAGATACGGCGAGGTTCGAACCCCAAACTGAAGTGATCGGCGGCCCGAACCTGACGCCAAAGATAGCGCTTGAGGCCTTGCTTGGTACGAGCGACGCGGAAACGGAGCGCGCCACCTTCGTTTCCTCGAGGAAGTCGAGGTTGTCGAGAATGCATATTGTCGTGGTTGAGTCTGTCATGTAGCGCTGTAGCGAGAGCCGAGGAAGGGTTCTTGGGCGACAGACGGCCTCGGTCCGGTATCACCAGAAGAAACAGGGTTCTCCCGGGGGGCCCAGCTAGGTGTGGTATGAATCTTCCCCAGGGACCGCTGGGAAAAATATACTTTTTGCACATAGTTGACTGTCGAGAGGGCGTTTCCGCCGTTCGTTTCCCTTGTCCATTCCCATGCTATGAACGCACCACATGGGAAACGACGAAAGGAACGAGGCCTGGGAAGGATATTAAAAACATTGGCTTAATGTAAATGTAATATACATGGGGCCCGGCCGTGCTGAGATCTTGGAGAAATCTTGCGGCGGCCCGGGCTTACCGCAAACTTACAGGATGTTTATACAGATGGATTGCGAAGATACTTGTTATCCTAGGGATGGAGCTCGGACTAGCTGTCCCTCGGAGCCCGAGTCCGGTATGTGTCCGGGCCCCGGGGGCCCGGCTAGCGCTAAGGATATACGTCCGGACCCGGGCGGCCCCGGGACTGGGATACGGTTTGATATTAAGCCGGGTTCGGGGGCCCGGGCTTGAATATGGGAAGTGAGACGACCTTCCGGACGCCATTCTCGCCGGGCGGTGCTATCCGGGCTATCGCGCCCTATCCGGGTGTCGCGTTCCTAGGGCTTGGCACTCGGCCTTGGCGATGCCGCCCGGGGTTCGGCTCCTCCGGTGTCGGACTCGGGGCGCGGATTCGGGAATCCGAGCCTCGGCTCAAATATGTGCCCGGGGACCCAAGGGGCCCCCGGATGAAATACAATTGATGGTGTATGGTTCGACAATTGAGCCTGGCACGCGAGGCCTGGGCAAGGACATGTACCACGTCGGACGATTCCCCGGACCGCCCATGCCGAGGCGATGTTGTCCGGGTACTCGCGCCCTGTGAGGGTCATTCCGGGCGCCATGTTCCTTAGGCCGCAGCATTCGCCTGGGCGAGGGGTGCTCTACGACGAGCGCGTGCTTGCTGCCTGCAGAAATGTCATTGCTGTGCACGTCCCAACCATCGGCATCGCGCGGTCACGGCTGAGTCCACGGCGCGAGGAGAGGCACGAGCCCGCGACAGTGGTAGCGGGCGCTCTCTAGTTCTGGCTGTAGGGCAGTGTTTTGGCTCAGCTTCACCTTTCGGGGTGCGAGCTCTCGGACCACCGGAGAGGAGCGTCCTCAACCCGGGAGCGGCCTGCCGGACTAAAGCGCTCGACAGGGCGCGTGGTCCGGACTATCACACCGGGACCGGAGGCCCCGACTGGTCTGGGGGTGGTGTGTGGTAGTCTGACCGCCCGGATGGTGTGGTGTGTGGCGCCTGGGTTCGCGTGGATCGATGGAGTCCGAGCAGCTCCCTATGTACCTGGGACGCCCAGGAGCCAAGGGCTCCAACCGGGGCCAGTTACGCGCCGCCCGGGAGCCAAGCCTCCCGACCGGGGCGAGCTACGCACCCCGGGGTCAAGGCCCACCGGGCTAAGTACGCAACCCGGGAGCTAAGCTCGACCGGGGCGAAGTACGCGCCCGAGCCAAGCTCCGACCGGGGCGATGTACGCGGCCCGGGGCCGAGCTCGACCGGGCTAGCATGTGCCGGGAGCTAAGCTCCCACCGGGCTAAGTTACGCAAGTACGGCGCCCGGAGCCGAGCTCTGACCGGGGCGAAGTACGCGCCCGGGAGCCGAAGCACTCCGACCGGGGCGAGCCATGTGCCCGGGAGCTAAGCCTCCCACCGGTTTCTAAGTACGCAAGTACGCGCCCGCGTGGAGCCGAGCTCCGACGGGGGCGAGCTACGCGCCCGGGGCCAAAGGCTCACCGACTGGGGCAGACAAGGGTCCTAACTGAAAGCTTGATTGAAGTCGTGAGGAGTGGCTTGCGGGTAAGGATATGTACCGTATTAGGACGGGTTCCCCGGGTCCGCGCCCATGCCGAGGCTGGTACTGTCCGGGTGTACTCGTGCCCCGTCGAAGTTTGTGTTCCGGCTCGGGGAGCAGGATTCAGGACCGTCCGCCAAGGGTGATCATCCGAACCGCCTCGGCAGGGCTCGGGCCCGCTACTGCTCCTGCCGGAGCTCTTACTGACGCGCTTCGGCCAGCTTTTTGGACGGCGCGGCATTCCACGAGGTCATGCGAATCCGGTCTCGGTGGACGGCGCACCACCTCCGGGCTTCGACCCGGCTCGAGGCGCTCGCCAAGCGCTGGACGGCACGACACTCCGTGATGTCGTGCCGGTTCCGTGTCGTGGAAGTGCGCACCACCCACTGGCTGCGGTTCGGCTTGAGAACGCTCGGCCATCCCCCTGGACGGCGCGGCACTCCGTGATGTCGTTGCCGGGTCCGTGTCGTGGTAGGCGCACCACCCCGAACTATGGCCGGCTCGGTACGCTCGGGTGAGCGCTGGATGGCGTGCACTCCGTTGATGTCGTGCCAGTCCGTCTGGTGGAGAGGGCACCACGTTTCTGGCTGTTGCCCGGGCGGTGGCGGCGCGCGTGCGGCCTTTCGCCGCATGCTGCGACCATTCGCCTCCGCGGGCATCATAGCTCCGGGAAGCTGCCCGTAGTCGCCGTGGCGTAGCTCTCGGCTGCCGCCTTGGCCTGTCTGGCGCTTTCCTCCTGTTCCGCCGCAGCGCGGAACGTGAAAGCTTGTCCATCTTCTTCAGGACCCTGGTCGGGGGCCCAGGACTTGCGCAGCGTTCGCGCGCCGCTCGCGCTGCCGCTCGATCGACTGTTGACCCGGGCGTCCTCCTGAACCTGCGTCCGGTCCCAACCAATCGTGGAGGTCGCCGTGGCCGTTGTTGGAGTCCTGCGGACGATGGCCTTCCTCCATGGAGTACGTTGGTGTGGAGTAGGCGCCGGGTACCACCTGAAAAGGAAACATCCCCTATCCTGGCGCGCCAGCTGTCGGAGGATGAAACCTCGACGGCAGAGGGTCTGGGAGACCCCTCTTTTGAGATTCGGCCAGTGGGAGTAGTTCTCAGGCGAAAGCCGGCTTCAGGTGTAGCAGAAAGATACGCGAAGAAGACGATGAACAGCACACTCAGAGGAGGACACGAGGATTTAATACAGTGTTCGGGACCGCTCGGAAGCGTAATACCCTACTCCTGTGTGTATGCTTATCTGCTGGTGGATGAATGTAATATGGTAGTGTTACAAAGGTAAAGCTAGCTCACGGCCGGAGCCGGAGAAGAGGAACAGTGGCTAGAGAATGAGCTTGGGAGCAGAAGACGGGGAAAGCTCTGTCCAGTTCGGTCCTTTTCCCTCGCGGTGGCTTGGTCCTCTCTTATAATAAAATCAGGGGAGGCCACAGTGCCAGTGCATGGGAGGAGCTAGGTATATTTATCTTGTCAAAGTCTTGGTCGCACGTCTCTTGCCTGTTGCCGTCTGCTGCGTTTTTTTCCCCCACCCCGGGGCGGGTAGGTCGGCTGCGGAGAGAGACGGCTAGAGCGTGGAGACGTGACGGCGTACGCCTCCAAGTCAAAAGGCTCTGACTGTGAACAGCGGTTGCACAGTGAAAAGAGCCTCCGTAGTCAAAAAGGCTTCTGACTGCATAGTAGGGTGTCCACGGGGAGCCATGACGAGGCGCCCACGACGTGCAGAGCAGGCGACAGAGTCGGACAGGACCTGTCGCCCTCGTCTTAATGTAAGGTAGTTGGGGAGTGGTGCGCTCAAGTCAACCTCGTGCCCGGCGTGGAGGTGCTCCGCCGCCGGCACTTGGACAGAGCGACCCGGGACCGGGGACTTGGCGCCGGGCCGGATCCGAGGCGGTCGGCACCCGGGACGCCAAGAGCGGTCCGGCACCCGCGGACCGAGAGCGGGGGACCGGGACCGGGGAACTCGGCGCCCGGGGCCCGGGGGCCGAGGCTGCCGTGCCCGGGTCCCGGGCGATGTCGCCGGACCGCGGGCCAGAGGAAGGCGCACTGGGGGCGCGCCCCGTCGCCGGGGAAGGCGTTCCCGGCCCCGGGGCCCGAGCAGCTTTGGTGCCTCGGGCACTTAGTCAGGAGAAGCGGTCGCCACTTGTGCAGATTTTGTGACCCTCGGGAACTGACGTGGCCGAAGACCCACGCGTCCCTGCCTCTGGGGCCCCCAGTCCCGTTTCGCCGACAGCGCGCCGGGGAGCCGGCTCGACCGGGGCTAGATCGGCGCCGGGGTAGCCATTGTTTTTGTTTGCTCCGACCGGGGCCAGATACGCACTCGGAGGCCGAGCTCCGACCGGGCTATTTATGCACCCGGGAGCCAGGGGCTCCGACCGGGAGTATTTATGCACCCGGGGAGCCAGGGGCTCCGACCGGGGAGTAGGTATGCGCCCGGGAGCCAAGGGCTGCCCACCGGGGCTAGGTACGCACCCGCGAGAGCTATAGCTCCGACCGGGGCGAGTACGATACCCGGAGCCAAGCTCCGACCGGGGGAGAAGGTAATTTGCGCCCGGGAGCCAAGGGCTCGGACGTGGGGCTAGATACGCGCGACCCGGAGCCGGGCTCCGGACCGGGGCTAGATCGGCGCCGGGGAGCCATGCTCCGACCGGGGCAGATACGCACCCGGGAGCCAAGGGCTTCCGACTGGCTCGGCCTACTGCCGCTCCTCGTGGCGTTTGGCCAAACGCTGGACGGCGCGGCACTCCGTAAGTCGTGCCGGTCCGTCTGGTGGATGGCGCACCATCCCCGGGGCCATTGCCGGCGGCGGCGGCGTACGTGCGGCCCTTTGCCGCTTACCGCCGCCGTCGTCGTCCTCCTCGTGGGCGATGTCGCCCCGGGGGCTGCCCGCAGCAGCCAAGGCGAGCTCTCGGCTGCCGCCTTGGCCTTTCTGGCGCTTCCTCTTGTTCCGGTGCGAGGCGGAACGCGAGGACTCGCTGGCTCCTGCAAGATTGCCGGCGGTGATCAGACGATGGGCCGCACCTACTAGGTCGGCGACTTCGCCGAGCAGCCGCCTTTCCCGGCCGCTGCCCCCGGTGGAAGCCGGGGGGGTGGCGCAGGGAGAGCTTTCGCCGCCAGGAGGGCTTCCTGCGGCGTCGCCGGCTGATGATGTCTTGATGGTGGCGCCGTGGAGCGGCGCGCCAGCTTCACTCCTCACAAATGAGGCCGCGGCGGGCCCAGGCGGCACTTACCGGCTCCCTCCGCAAAGGGAGGTGCCGAGGCCGCTCGACCAGGCCGCCACTGGGTGAAGTCGGCCCGATGCACTGCGCGCACCGCGCGCCCCCAGGAAGACGTGGAGGGAACGCGGTGAGCTAGCCAGAGGGCTAGCATTGTCCGGCGGGGCGAAGCCGCCGGACACTCGTCGTCGGAAACCCGCTGATGATGATGCTGGCCGTTCTGCCATGGAGCGCGCCGGTTGTTGGAGTCGCCGGCGTAACACCTGAAAAGGAAACCCCCCCTACCTGGCGCGCCAGCTGTCGGAGGATGAAACCTCGACGGCGGGGAGGTCTTGGAGACCCCCCTTTGAGATTCGGCCAGGGGAGTAGTTCTCAGGCGAAGCCGGCGTTAGGGTGTAGAAGAAGGATACGCGAAGAGACGTAAAAGAAACAGAGGAGTCTGGACCGTCCGAAGTGGGTTCCGGACCGCCCGAACCGAGGGAAATCGCGCAGGGAAGAAGGGATCGATGCACAAGGAAGACACGAGGATTTATACAGGTTCGGGCACCGGAGCATAATACCCTACTCCTGTGTGTGTTTTGCTATGAGGTGGATGAATGTGGTATTGGTGGTTACAGGTGTATCTAGCTCACGGCCGGA
Source organism: Oryza meyeriana var. granulata (assembly GCA_003991445.1). Classification (NCBI taxonomy): domain Eukaryota; kingdom Viridiplantae; phylum Streptophyta; class Magnoliopsida; order Poales; family Poaceae; genus Oryza; species Oryza meyeriana. The sequence goes on along the minus strand of RYFJ01003802.1, from coordinate 108,458 downwards.
GCCGGAGAAGAGGAACAGTGGCTAAAGAGTGAGCTCGGAGCAGATAGCTGAGAGTTAGAGGTTCTCCGTTCCCTCTGTCTCCTCCTCTCCTCATCGGCTTTGGATTCCTCCTTTATAGAACAGGGGAGTCCACAGTGCCGGTACGCGGAGGGAGATATCTTCCGGTGAGTCTCTTGTGCGCCCCTCCCACCTGCAGGTGCCCATGCCGGAGTTGGAGGAACGTCCCGTCGCCCCTGTATCGCTGCAACGCCCACGCCGGAGCAGGTGCTGGCTGCCTGCACCGTCATCGTGAGAGGATGGAGCGGAGAGATGTGACGGCGCACGCCTCTTTGCCCCGCCTGGTCGTGGAAAAAGGGGCCTGCATAGTCCAAAAGCTTCTGACTACAACAGTGAACGAAGCCTCCATAGTCAAAAGTCTTCTGAACTGCACGGTCGGAGGTCCACGGGGGGCAATCGGGAGACGCCCACACGTGGCAGAGTAGTTGGCAAGTTGTCCGCGCGAGTCCTTCCAGTGAATCGGCATCGGCATCGGCAGTCGAGCAGTCAGCATCGTAGTCGGTCAATCGGCCCCGGGCCTAGGCGTCGGCACCCAGGATCAGAAGGAATCGGCGCCCGGGCACCGAAGGATCGGCACCCGGGCACCCGGGCGATCAGCACCCGGCCGTCGGGCCCGGGCATCGGCGCCCGCTGTCGGACCCCGGCATCGGCGCCCGGCGGCCGATGGAGATGCGCCCCGGCGCCCAACGGGACATTGACCATAGCCGGTCTTCTCTTCTGCAGAAAGTGGACCCGGAGGGGCTGACGTGGCCGGAGATCCACGCGTCCCCGCAGAACGTGGGACCCCCAGTCCCACTTCGCCGACAGCACTAGATCTGCAAATGGCGGTGGTCGCCGCCGGTTTGGCGCACGGGTTGACAGTAGGAGGATGATGGCCGACGTGTAGGAAGAGGGGAGGAGTAGCGTGGGGATGGAAGGCGGAGGATCGGCCGCGTTGCTCGTGTTGTTGCAATGCGGAGGTGATGGCAGCGTGGTGGAGGGGGAGAGCGAGCCTGACGGCGACTGAGAGGATAGATGAGATGGATCTGTACGTGAGGAGGAGGTGGATGGAGTCGGCACGATATGGGAGGGCCGTATATTCTGCGGGAGGAGCGTGGAAGGGATCAAAGCAGAGCGGCGATGACGGAGCGAGAAACTGGTGGCGGGGAGGCGACGAAGGAGTGGCAGGGGATTGGTGATGGTGGCACTAGGAGGAGATTAGGAGAGCGGATGAGGGCGCAGCGGAGGCGGGCGAGGAGGATGCGCCGGCTGCCGCTGCATGCTGGGCCAAAGTGATGCTGTCACCTAGGTCGACACGGACTTGGTGACGACCGGTGAAAATCCCGGCAGAAGCACTATTCGTTTTTATAATAGTAGAGATAACACTGTTGGCTTTTGGATATACGTTTGATCATTTGTCTTATTCAAAAAATTTCGTAAATTTAATTTCTTTTATTATGACTTTTTAATTATCTATAAGGTACTTTAAGCATACTATATTTTTATATATTTACTTAAATTTTTTAATAAGATAAATTATCAAATATATGCCTAAAAGTCAATGTCGTCATCTATTAAAAACGGAGGTAGTATATTATTAGAAAAAGTTTTTATAATGTTAACAATTAAGAGCACATGCACTCAAACAGTAAAAATCCAACTCCTACAGAAATTTAGAAGCTGCGCTTCCTCTCTCCAATGCAGCGACGCTGGTTGAAAACCGATCGCCGGATCAGGAGATGAGACCCACGCGCGCTCCCTCGCGTTCCGGCCGGCGTTCCTCGCCCTCCAGGCTTTGGCGAGCGCGCGACTTGTGCACTTCCTTCTTTCCTTCCCGTTAGCCGCGCAACGGCGCAAGCGGAGAGCTCCACGCCTCCACCCCAGAACGCCACCACCGGCAGTCCAGTCCAGCACCGTCGGCTTCCACCATATCGGTAGACGGTAGGTGATCTATCGAAGGTCAGGGCCGGCTCATCCTCCACCGATTGTCTGCTACCTTTGCTGGCTGCCATCAGCTCATGGCGCGGTGTTCTCTGATGATATCTCTATCCCAGGGCCGCACACAAGTTGTTCGGTGAAATGCCGAGCCTTTCTTTATTCCCAGGCTCGTGCAGGTTCAGCCCCTGGAGCTTGCTGCGCGTGATTCTAATGCAAGTAAGGTTCCTCACGAACTTTATCATTGTCATGCTCATGTAGCATCGTAGCCTGCAACCTGTTTTTTTTTCTTTTCTTTCTCTCCTTTTTTCTTTCTGAAAAGAGTGCAGCCTGCTTAGGGATCAGTTTAGTGGTTTGCAATGCTAATGCAGTAATAAAATCCCATTACTGATGGCATCCATCGGACACAAACACAAAACAAGGAGAAAGATCAGCATAAGGTGCCAGACCTCCGGTGTTAGCACTCTAAGACACTGTCAGGTAACAGTGCACTAGCTTTTTTGTTTTGTATTATTCGCTGTACTGCCAACATGAACATTGATCATTTTCTTAGTAAGTTCACATCCTTGAACTTGAGGTGCTGATACAACAATGTTTATTGCTTTATTGAAGATAATATTGGTATGGTGTTACATGATTTACATATGAAGTGAAATTTCCTCTGTATAAGCTGTAAGATAGTATGACAGGCCTAAATGGTCAATTGTTCAACTCCACTATCAGCCTGTATTTATCAGACTATTTTGCTACATAATGAGTAAACTTTATGAACTCCATCTGCCTACTACTCTGCTTGCTCAAATGCACTTTCTGCTATTGGACTTTCCCTTCTTCATAAATGGGTTTTTGATGGAAAGAATTTTTCTTTATTTTTGTGAAGTTCTCTTACTGCATCTCGTATTTGCCCCCGTTCTATAGGCAATTGTTTTGAACAGAGGATGCCAACCCTCAAAGAAGAAGTTAAGCATGCTAGTGCTACTTCCTTGTTCAGGGGTGTGTTTTGATCCCTCTCTATGTCTTCCCTTGGTAATATGAGATTCTGGTCCACAATGTCCTCGACATTATCAGGCAGCGGCCTTGACAAACCTGTGAAGTTCAGTATTCTCAAAATTTTCTTCCGTAGGCCTTCTTCCTGTAAACATTTCTATTAAGATTATCCCATAGCTATAAATATCTCCACTTGTAGTAACTTCATTGCCGATTCCATATTCTGAAAATGTGATTGCAGCACACGCATAAGCTCAATGGGTCAATGCCTAAGTAAATCATTTACAAGGTATCGCAAATATCTCATATATTTTAAAAGGTAACAATAACAAGAAGTATAAATTTGGCAAGTGATAAATGTGCACCTGGAGCAGCATATCCAACAGTCCCTCTAAACGCGGCCCAGCTGGATGAGACTTGAGATTCATTGTTATCTTCTTGATTTATGAACCTTGCCAGTCCAAAGTCACCCACTTGAGCCATCATATCATTGTCGAGAAGAATATTGCTAGGCTTGAGGGAGGAGCATTAATTTCATCTAGTCGGGCGACTTGGGGGAGGAGCTTTTTCAACACTGCTGACTTATCCTCAGATTTTTTGGTCACGGTCTGCAAGACAAACAAGGCAGAAGAACAAGACAATTATATTTTCCTTTCTACTAAGTTACTGAATAACTTAGTAGCAAGCCGGGGCTATACCTATTAGGTGCACATTTGTTACCTAGGTACCTAGATCAGCTGCGACACCTTGATCACGCCCTCAAACAACACCGTGAACTCCTCTTTGTCTTTTTCATCGTTGAATCCTTCCACGGTCCCCTCGACATTAAGCCATGGTACTTTAAGGGGTTTGCTCGTGGTGGATAGAGTTCGAGGAGCACGGGGGATATCTTCTACTTCTTACTCAGCTAGAGCCACGATGCTTGGAGCAAGATCTTGATGTAATTGTCTCGGGGTCTCGCAGCTTCATGGGAAGAGGGGGCAGCAGGACTTGGTGATGCTGGAGGAGGTGTGGTAGTTGGGCCAGTCAGCGGGCCGGCTGGAGTAGGCTCGGTCGACTGGCTACCCTGCTCAGCCTCGCTAGGCGTTGGCTGAGCAGCGGCTTTGATAGGAACATCATCTGATGGTTTCCTATATGAGAAGTGTTCAATGTTTGGCAACTAACAAACAAAAAAATGAGCTTATAGGGCAACTGCTTTGCTTGATTCAAATCGGGAGGGCAATTGGCTTCGCTTGATTTCCTTCTAGTTGGAGTAGACGGTCTGGTAGGTGGTGACTTGGGCAGTAGGCTGCTTGGGCGAGGAATCCATGGGTTCCTTCCTTGCCTTCTTGGAGGCTGGTTCTTAAACTAGGAAGTCCGCAGGCCTCTTCCTTGTAGATCTGGCCTGCTGGGTCGATGTAACACCCTGCCTCCAAAATCTGCATTAGCCCTCTCTACACGATGAGCGAGCCCACGCTCGCATGGTACCTGTGTAAAAGGTTTAACCCGGAGGTACCATGGTTAGAGCACAAAGGCTTATAAGTAGGCTCTCACCCACCTAAACTTCTAAGGTGGTACTAAACCACACACCACAGGTTTCAAATGAGCTAGGATGTTACATTCGCACCCCCCATAAGGGCTGACGCCTCGGTAGCTCACCATTTACACGGCAGAGCCCAGAGGGGTGCATCATATAGGTACCATGGTTGGAGCACAAAGGCTTATAAAGAGGCCCTCACCCACCTAAATTTCTAAAGTGGTACTAAACCACCGACTACTACACCACTTCTGGGTCACTTGGGCCTAAACCATACACTGTAGGCTTCAAACGGGCTGGGGTGTTACATTCACCCCCCTTAAGGGTTGACTTCCCGACAGCTCACCATTTACATGGCAAAAGCCTAGAACCCCTTCTGGTGCAGACCATGGCCTAATGCACATGCATCATACAGTAGAGGTTTATGCTCTGATAAAGCTGTAACACCCTAACTCCAAAATCTGCATTAGCCTGCTCTACACGTTGAGCGAGCCTACGTTCGCATGGTATGGTACCCAACTTACACTTTTCTCCTCTCTTCGTATAAAAGGGTTAACCTGGAGGTACCATGGTTGGAGCACAAAGGGTTATAAGCAGGCCCTCACCCACCTAAACTTCCAAGGTGGTACTAAACCACCCACTACAACACCACTTCTGGGCCACTTGGGCCTAAACTAGACACCACACAACACATTACAAGCTTCAAATAGGCTGGGGTGTTAAAGTCGAGGTAGGAGGCTCCGATATAAAAGAGGAGCAGTCCTTCAACAATCAAATGTAACTAGATTCAGCATTTAAAGCAGAGAAAGTATAACAGCATGGACTTAGGATGTCAGATGGGATAATCACCTTCGAAGCTGGCCTCTTGATATTCAATGATTTGGGACATTCATCGAGACTGCTCCCAATTCCGCCAATGAAGAGTTTCCCCACCCGTTCATCAAGATCGTCAACTGGGAAGTCTCTGGATGTCTCATGGGTGGGGTCACTAGCTCCGGTACATTCGAAGGCCGAGTGAAGCTAGTCCTTCAGAGGATGGATCCGGCTAATGAAGAAGCTACAAGCTACTTCGATACCGGATAAGCCCTCTTTCTTTAGAGAGACGAGAGTGTCAAGGAGCTCGTTTACTTGTGCCATCTCATTTGAATTTGGGAGGGAGGTCCAAGAATCGAGCACCCGAGGGGCATGCCCGATGAAGGAAGGAATTGAAGGAGTGGGGTTGTCACAGTAAAACCACTCGCGGTGCCACCCCTTAAGAGAGGTTAAAAGGCAAGAGAGGGAGAGAGAGAGAGAGAGATAGGTTTTTCCTCAACCCATGGCAAAGCTATATGCCAGCTCCATCGACAACTTGAGGTTTGGATTTGCTCGGTTGAGGTTTATAGTAGAAGAAATAACGAAAAGGTTGAAATGGGGAAGAATGCCAAGAAAAGCTTCGCGAAAATTAATGAAGATGGCGATGTGAAGAATGGAGTTGGGGTTGGGTTGAGTTGTAAAAATCAAGAAGCCTACGGAAGAAACTACACGCCGAGAGAGCAAAACCACGGCGAAAGAAGGATTCAAAGAAAAAAATTTCATCTGTAGGGGGGAGGGGGTTGGAAATATTCACCTTCTGCTGTATGCCAGCTGATGAGCTCCTTCGCTGGGAGCATCCTGTCAGCCACCATTTTCTCCAATCTCCTCCCCGACATCACAGAGGGTTGCCACTCCGTGGCTTGGTTGGGGAGGGGGATCGATTCCGCAAAGGAGGATGACATGTTGGAGATAGATCTGGTGGAGTTTCGTGAGGAATTGCTACGGGCGGAACGGATCTGGCGACAGTGGGCAAGAAACCCTAGGTGGCGGTGTGGATCTAGGACGGACGGTGAGCTCGAAGCTAGGATATGAAGAGGTGCGGGGGCTGGAAGGCGATAAAAGCAAGAAGACGAAAGGTTTTCCTTTCCCGCAGCGTCGCGTTATCTTATAAGTGGGTTAGAGTTGACGCGAGAGCCTAGGCCGCCTTTCCGCTCGACTTCAAAGCCCGATTCCAAAAATAAGGTTTTCAACCGTATGCTCTAATAGAGCCAACTGCTGGTTACGACCTCAGTTGTGATGCAAATGCTGCTTGATTATAGCCCGAAAATACTTTTGGTATGCCCCATGATGGGTCAACAGCCAATTTCTGAATTAACAGGGATTGGGTACTATTAATAAGCTCGATTTCAGGTTAAGGTAAATGGGGCTCCAAGAGAGCCGAGAGCTGGTCACTGCTTGACAGGATGCATATGCCACCTAATTGTAATTAATCTGATATATGGTGTACCCTATGATGGTTCAATAGCATATTTGCATATTGATGTGGATCTAAGAACCTCTCAAGCTAAAATAAAAGAGGCTTATGAAAAATAAGTCACTCACAATTTCACTGCCATAAGCAGATTTTTGATCAAAATTGGTCAGGGCTGTAATGGCACTCAGGCATCAAGTGCTTGGGTTTGGAACCACTCGGGTCGAGACCACTTGAGCTCCAAACCACTCGGACTTAGACTAGAATCAGTCGGGCAGAAGAGGAAAGGAAGGCAACTCCAGTACGAAGAACTCGGGGGCTATTGTGAAGGACATGGGCCTCAAGTAGCTTCATGGGAAGGTTATCCGACTGCCTAAATATGAGGTGGACCAAGCCATGGAGTTAGAGATAGAATAGAATTCGCTCATGTAAAGATGTGCCCTATAAGGCATGGGCTAGAGCCCTATACGGACGCCATTATGTAAATTACCATATAGGAGATAGGGAATCAAGTCATACTCGAATTGGTTACCTAATATGTAACCCTGCCCCTGTGGTATATAAGGGAAGCAGGGATTCCGATCAAGGGACAAGCAATCTCACTAGAAACAACAGAATATTCACACACAACAGAGCAATACAATCTGGCGGGTTCCGATCCGCGAAACAGGAGTAGGGTATTACCTCTCACCGAGGGTCTAAACCTATCTAAATCTCATCCTGTGTCACCATCAAGCTCTAGATCCAATGCATAGCCCTAGTTTCATTATTGTTGATCATAAACATCGACAAGAATAGGTTTTTCTTTTTGTGTTGTTTGATTCATTTTTTAGTTAGTTTGTGTAAGCTCTACTGTGTGCACATCTTTATGCTGGAACCATTTAATATGAAGTTTCAGCTTTGTATTGTAACAATGTACTAATATTATGGTTGTGTCCACAGCTTGTTGTGGATTGTGGAGTCCAGGAGTCTATTATCTTTAAAAAGAAAATCAGCAACCACCTCCATGACTGTTGTGCCTAGCTAAAAGTCATTGGAAAATATGAGCGCAAAGGAAGGTGCCAGAAATGAGGTGGGCAGTAAAGAAGCCACATAAAATTGCCATTGGTATGGTCGATAAAGGCCCTACAGGCTCCAGGCCCTGTTCTTTTATGATTGTAGATTTTGGATTTTCATTTGCATGTTTCCCAAGCTCTTAAATAGTACATTTCATGCAAAAAATTTCTATATAAAATTTTCTTAGATGACATTTCTACAACAATTTTTGACTTTGTTGGAGCTAATTCATTTGTTTATATCCCCAAAAAGCTATCACAGTCCATCAATCTCAGCTATCTTAAATAGGGTCTAAGGCAGCATTCGGCAGAGCTTTTTGACTTGGCTTATCAGCAGCACACGAAATAAGCGAGTGACTAGCAAATGATTAATTAAGTATTAACTATTATAAACTTGAAAATTGGATTTATTTGATTTTTTTAAAGAGACTTCTTTATAGCAGGTTTTTGAAAAACACACCATTTAGTAGTTCGGGAAGTGTGCTCACGATTAACGAGGAAGTAGCGAATTGAAGTAGCACATTCAAACATTGCCTAATATTGCTTGTTAACTTCATTTATCCTGTTTTCAACTTTCATTTGAAACTGTAGAAAAAAGTTCAAACTTTTAGGCCCTATTTGGAACATAGTTTAACAAAACGCACAAAAAAAATGTAGAAGCATACTTGTTTAGGACAAAGAAAATTTTCCCTGTAGTTGGGAGGAAATCTAGGGTAGCACCACATGTTTCTCTTACCATGGTTGTTAAGGCATCACTAAAGTGATTGGATGAGAAGTACTCCACCTTCCAAGCCTGCATCACCCTCCTGGCGACTCGGGCGGCCCCTAGCCCCTTGCCGCCACCAAGTGTCGAGCCTCAACCATGTTTTGCCGCCACCCTGAAAGTTCAAGTGCCATTAGTTTGTTTTTAGTGATTAATGACAAATCTAATTATATGAGACTAATATTTTTATGAGCCTTTCATTGACTAGTCTTATTTGGATATGGAAATGAATATGATGAGAGGTATGTATTAAACTTTACATATTCTAAGTTGGTCTCTCTTGTGGATCCAAAATATAGGATGAACTCCCTCATTGATCTTAATTAAATATGTACATATGTCTAGTCTCATTTGGATACAGAAATGAATATGATGAGGTATGTATTAAACTTCACATATTCTAAGTTGGTTTCTCTTGTGGATCCAAAATATAGGATGAACTCCCTCATTGATCTTAATTAAATATAGGGTGAGCTCATTCTATATTTTGTTTGTCATATTGTTGATTAAAATTTTCCTTTCATTTGTATATGACTTTGAAATGAAATCATATTTCATCTCATCTTTACATATTTTATATCGGGTTATTATCCATCACTAAAGAAGGAAAATGATGGGGACGAGGTGCCCAATCTTTCGATGAGATTGATAGCTATCAATTTGTTAGTGGAGATGACCCTGGCAATCTGACTACAAACGCACGACGTCGCTTGCGCCTTAGCAATCGCTGAACCAACTCCAAGATGTTATTGACCTCGCTGGCAGCGTGATCAACCTGAACATAAAGTTCAATCCCTGCGAGCAATCGAAGAACTAGCAAGAATAAGACGTAGACAATCTGAAATTGCAAATATGAATGAAGCATAAATTGTATTGCGAATCACAAAGTTGGGATCCCGAAGTTGTCTTGATAGGTGGTCGTCCGACACAACTGAAAAACAAAAGTTTGCACAATGGCTAAATCTAAACTCAACGAAATCTGAATCCCTGCAAGGGAGACGGCGGCTCCTAAATAGGGAGACAACTAGGGGTGGGACGCCCTAGGGTTACAAGGCCCATGGGCCCAAGTAGGGATGGCGCAACACCTTTTTGACTCGGATTTAGGAACTAACGTGGATTATTTTGATGATTGCGGTCGGCTCGTGTGGAATTTGAAAATGAGGTTGGATCCGTTGGAAAGTAGACTTCATAAGCTTTCCATGAAGTACAAGAACATTCCAAACGGAGTCCGTATGAGGAAGTTATGCTCGCTTGAACTTGATACCATCACAGCAGTTCGAATTTTATTCCAGAACAAGTCCAACTCGAATTCTTGCCTGACTTGGTCCCTTTCCTTCATCCTTTCCTAAATTCTTAATCACAATTAAATCATTTGCATTAAGTAGCGGACTATTCTCAATAATATATGAACCTAAGAATGAATTCACCTGGTAATTAAGTTGACGAGTATGAGCTCGAGTAAGTGGTTCTTGTTGTGGATGAGTTGTATCCATGGAAGGGATGTCCTCATCAAAAAAGATTGTAAGATAGCATGCGGTTGACAACTTCAGTTTGTCCATCTGTTTGGGGGTGACAAGTAGTAGAAAACAGCAGCTTGGTATCTAATTTAGCCCACAAGGTGCGCCAAAAGTGACACAAAAACTTTACATCTCGATCTGAAATAATGGTATTGGGCACTCCATGTAGTCGAACAATTTCTCTGAAAAACAAATCAGTAACATTTGTAGCATCATCGCTCTTATGATAAGGTATAAAATGTGCCATTTTAGAAAATCTATCGACCACAACAAAAACACTATCTCTCCCATTCTTAGTTCGAGGTAATCCTAAAACAAAGTCCATTGCAATATCCTCCCAAGGAACGCTAAGTATAGGAAGAGGCATGTATAAACCATGTAGATTAAGTTGGGACTTAGCTTTATTGCAGGTAGTATAGCGAGATACATAGCGCTCAATGTCGCGCCTCATCCTTGGCCAATAGAAATGTTCAGCGAGGATGTCCTCCGTCTTTTTGACGCCAACGTGACCAATTAGTCCTCCCCCATGTGTCTCCTGTAACAACAAAAGACGAACAGAGCTGGCTGGAACGCATAGTTTGTTAGCTCTAAATAAAAATCCATTATTGAGAACAAATTTATTCCAGCTTCTTCCATTTTTTCAGTTGGACAGGGCATCTTTAAACTCATCATCAGAAGTGTATAGTTCTTTTATTGTCTCCAAGCCAAAAATTCTACAATCAAGTTGAGACAACATTGTATACCCTCTAGACAAAGCATCAGCAATCACATTTTTCTTCTCTTTCTTGTGTTTTATGACATAAGGGAAAGATTCAATGAATTCAACCCAACGAGCATGTCTACGGTTCAGTTTAGTTTGACTTCTAATATGTTTCAATGATTCATGATCAGAATGGATAACAAATTTTTTGGGTCATAAATAATGTTGCCAAGTTTCTAAAGTTCGAACGAGAGCAAATAATTCCTTATCATATGTAGAATAATTCAAACTAGATCCACTCAATTTTTTACTAAAATAAGCAACAGGTTTACCTTCTTGTATCAGCACACCACCAATTCCAATTCCGCTAGCATCACACTCAAGTTCAAAAGTCTTACCAAAGTCAGGAAGTTGGAGCAATGGTGCATTTGTGAGCTTTTATTTGAGAAGGTTGAAAGCTTTGTCTTGCGCTTCTCTCCATTTCAATGGAACACCTTTCTTTGTCAATTCGTTAAGTGGGGCAGCGATGGTGCTGAAATCCTTCACAAAGCGGCAATAGAATCCCACAAGCCCATGAAAACTACGCACTAGTGTGACTGTTTGTGATGTTAGCCAACTTTTTATAGCTTCAATCTTGGCTTCATCTACTTCAATTCCCTGCAGAGTAACAACATAGCCAAGAAAACAAACTCGATTGGTGCAAAAGGTGCACTTTTCGAGGTTATCAAACAAACATGCATCTCTCAAAGCAATGAAAACAATATGTAAGTGTTCAAGATGTTCATCTAGTGACTTGCTGTAAATCAATATATCATCAAAGTAAACTACCACAAATTTACCAATAAAAGCACGTAAAACTTCGTTCATCAATCTCATGAAAGTGCTAGGGGCATTAGTTAACTCAAAAGGCATTAGCCACTCATATAACCCGAACTTAGTTTTAAAAGCCGTCTTCCATTCATCTCCAAGTTTCATTCTAATTTGGTGGTATCCACTACGCAAGTCAACTTTAGAAAACATTGTACAGCCACTTAATTCATCAAGCATGTCGTCTAACCTAGGAATAGGATGACGGTATCTAATGGTAATATTATTGATAGCTCTACAATCAACACACATACGCTATGATCCATCTTTCTTTGGAACCAAAAGTACCGGAACAGCACATGGGCTAAGGCTCTCATGTACGTACCCTTTGTCAAGCAAGTCTCGCACTTGACGCTCAATCTCCTTAGTCTCCTCCGGGTTGGTTCGGTATGGCGCGCGGTTGGGTAGGGAAGCTCCTGGGATCAAATCAATTTGATGTTCAATACCCCTAGTTGGTGGCAGCCCTGGGGGTATCTCAGCAGGAAACACATCCTCAAAGTCCTGCAAGAGGTTAGTGATAGCAGATGGCAAAGAAGAAGGTATACCCTCAAATGAAAACAATGCTTCTTTGCAAACTAATGCATAGCAAACAGTATTACTAGTATTCAGTGTAGTCATATCAGATTTGGTAGCAAGAAAACAAGCACCTTTCAATTTAATTTCGTTATTCTTCACAAGGACGGTTTTAGGTTCTTTGTTTTTGTGTTGCTCAAGCTCTTTTGCTACATTTTGATTTTTACTCTTAGTATTCTCCTAACTCTTCTCTCTACTAGCTCTAGCAATGTCATCTTTAACAATTTGTTCAGGAGTCATAGGATGCAGCACAATTTTCTTTCCCTTGAACATAAGAGAGTATTGATTATGCCTACCATGATGTATGTATTCAGTATCATATTGCCAAGGTCTTCCTAATAATAGAGAGTAAGCTTGTATAGGAACAACGTCGCAATCAACATAAGCATGGTATGAACCCATAGAAAAATGTACTCTCATCATCCGTGTTACCTTCAACTTACCACTATTGTTGAACCATTGAATATGGTATGGGTGGGGGTGAGGTTTAGTCGGCAAAGCAAGTTTCTCCACCATATCCATACTCGCCAAATTGTTGCAACTCCCACCATCAACAATTATGCGAATCGAGCGTTCCTTGACAACGCCCTTGATTTGGAACAAATTATGGCGCTGGTTTTGCTCGGCATGAGACACTTGAGCACTTAGTACGCATTGTACTATAAGGCACAAATACTTGTCGGCATCTTCGGTGCCAACATGTTCCTCCTCATGTTCAGATCCATCATCATGTCCTGCAGGATTATTTGCAAGCATAGCATATGTTTCATCATCAAAATCGCTAGCAGAGGAATACCCACCATCATCGCGTATAATCAATACACGCTTGCTTGGACAGTCCCGCATCATGTGTCCATAGCCTTTGCAACGATGGCATTGAACGTCCCTCATTCGTCCTGTCGAAGCAACCGAAGAGGAAGTTTTTGCAGAAAGTTGTGGTGCTGATTTGGGTACTTCGGAAACTCGTGATGCCAAATTTGACGTAGTAGGGCACTGCTTGCTGTTGGAGGGAAGTGGTGGTTGCGCCACAGTGGATTGGGCAGCAGGTGTGCACGGCGTCCATGAGTTTGTGCGACCTGCAGAAGAGTTAGATCGCATTCTCGTCTGGCGCCCCTGCAATTCACGTTCAGCTTTGCAAGCAAGATGAAACAGTCTAGTAATAGAGTTGTAATCTTTGTAATCAAGGATGTCCTGAATTTCACGATTCAACCCTCACAAAAACCTAGCCATTGATGCTTCCTCATTCTCATCTAACCCACAGTGCAACATACCAATTTGTAATTCCTAATAGTATTCTTCCACAGACTTTGCACCCTGCTGTAAATGTTGTAGTTTATTTAACAAATCACGAGTATAGTATGAGGGAATAAATCGATGGCGCATAAGCAATTTTAAAGCCTCCCAAGTGCCAGGTACATTGTTGGGATGTTGATGGCAATGTTCTCTCCACCAAATAGAAGCAAAGTCGGTAAATTCACTAGTAGCAGCCCTAACTCGTCTATTCTCAGGAAAATCATGGCAAGCAAATTTTTGATCAATAGCTAATTCCCAATCAAGATAACCATCAGGATCATATTTACCATTGAAAGGGGCATAGTGAATTTAACCTTAGCAAAAACATCGTCGCGGTCACGTACCTCACGTCGTGGGGGTTCTCTTTGCATACCTTGTCGGTTAAAATGCAATTGTCGATGAGCTCGATCGTTGTTGTGGTTAGCCCTGCCATCTGCCTTGGAATCACCCACATAGTCAAATTCATCTTACAGTAGGGGGAACAGCAGCCGAAGCTTGGACAATCTCCTCAAGGCGTGCCATAATATCTGCCAAAGAAGTGTTAGTGGTACCTTGTGCTCTCTCCATTGCAGTGAGCGTTGCGTTAGTCTCAATCTGAGCGCCCTCGAGTTGAGCAAGTCGCTCATTTGTGACTCTGACATCCTCCTCAAGGCCCTCCGTACGAAGATTCATTTCGCGCGTGAAATGTTGGATGATTCCCTTCGTACGAGGAGTGTGAGGGGTATCCTGATCTGAACACCCTCTAGAACCTGCCATTGTTAGCAAAAACACAAAAATATGTCCCTAACGAGTACTAGGGTATGGTGGTTCAAAAGTCGCTCACACTCAAACATTTATCGAATTCTTACCAATTCTTACCAAGCACACAGGGGCGATCGGCAACCAGTGATGACAATATATCTGTGAAGATTGGATGGAGCGATTGCCAGGTGAAGCTCAGCCTGTACGGTGTAGAAAAGGTGTAGCTGGGAAGGCTCAAGTTTGGTAGCAAGGAGTAGCAATAATCAATTCAGAAAATACAAGCTGAAAAATCGTACAACGCCGGTTAATGCTGGTCCTAGGCTAGACCATACTAGAGATGCGAGCCTAGAACACAAACGAGTACACCGTGCAGAAGTAAACTAGATGACGTTGTACACTGAGTTTAGGGGCTCGAAAAAGGATGCCGTCTGCACGGGAAACCTTAGAATCACTTGTAAAAGGTTCTTGCCAAATTTGAGCAAACTCTGAGAAACTTGATTTTTCCTCGGTTTGCGGGCCCGCTTTGAGGGCCTAAACGACGTTTTTTGGGGTCGAAGTTGAATAATATTGCTTGTTAACTTCAGTTATCCTGTTTTCAACTTTCATTTGAAACTGTAGCAAAAAGTTTAAACTTTTTGGCCCTATTTGGAACATAGTTTAACAAAAGGCAGGAAAAAAATGTAGAAGCATACTTGTTTAGGACAAAGAAAATTTTCCCTGTAGTTGGGAGGAAATCTAGGGTAGCACCATATGTTTCTCTTACCATGGTTGTTAAGGCATCACTAAAGTGATTGGATGAGAAGTACTCCACCTTCCAAGCCTGCATCACCCTCCTGGCGACTCGAGCGGCCCCTAGCCCCTTGCCACCACCAAGTGCCGAGCCTCAGCCATGCTTTGCTGCCACCCTGAAAGTTCAAGTGCCATTAGTTTATTTTTAGTGATTAATGACAAATCTAATTATATGAGACTAATATTTTTATGAGCCTTTCGTTGACTAGTCTCATTTGGATATGGAAATGAATATGATGAGAGGTATGTATTAAACTTCACATATTCTAAGTTGGTCTCTCTTGTGGATCCATAATATAGGATGAACTCCCTCATTGATCTTAATTAAATATGTGCATATGTCTAGTCTCATTTGGATACAGAAATGAATATGATGAGGTATGGATTAAACTTCACATATTCTAAGTTGGTTTCTCTTGTGGATCCAAAATATAGGATGAACTCCCTCATTGATCTTAATTAAATATGTGCATATGTTTTCCTCCATATTCATATGTATGCACATCTTTAGGGTGAGCTCATTCTATATTTTGTTTGTCATATTGTTGATTAAAATTTTCCTTTCATTTGTATATGACTTTGAAATGAAATCATATTTCATCTCATCTTTACATATTTTATATTGGGTTATTATCCATCACCAAAGAAGGAAAATGATAGGGACGAGGTGCCCAATCTTTCGATGAGATTGATAGCTATCGATTTGTTGGTGGAGATGACCCTGGCAATCCGACTACAAACGCACGACGTCGCTTGCGCCTTAGCAATCGCTGAACCAACTCCGAGATGTTATTGACCTCGCTGGCAGCGCGATCAACCTGAACACGAAGTTCAATCCTTGAGAGCAATCGTAGAACTAGCAAGAATAAGATGTAGCAATACGAAATTGCGAATATAAATAAAGCATAAATTGTATTGTGAATCACAAAATTGGGATCCCGAAGCTGTCTTGACAGGTGGTTGTCCAACACAATTGAAGAACAAAAGTTTGCACAATGGCTAAACCTAAACTCAACGAAATCCAAATCCCTGCAAGGGAGGCGGCGGCTCCTAAATAGGGAGACGACCAGGGGTGGGACGCCCTAGGGTTACAAGGCCCATGGGCCCAAGCGGGGATGGCGCAACACCCTTTTGACTCGGACTCAAGAACCAATGTAGATTGTTTTGATAATTGCGGCCGGCTCGGGTGGAATTTGAAGATGAGGTTGGATCCGTTGGAAAGTACACTTCATAAGTTTTCCATGAAGTACAAGAACATCCCAAACGAAGTCCGTATGAGGATGTTACGCCCGCTTGAACTTGGTACCATCGCGGCAGTTCGAATCTGGTTCCAGATCAAGTCCAACTTGAATTCTTGCTTGACTTGGTCCCTTTCCTTCATCCTTTCCCAGATTCCTAATCACAATTAAATCATTTGCATTAGGTAGTGGACTATTCTCAATAATATATGAACCTAGGAATGAATTCACTTGGTAATTAAGTTGACGAGCACGAGCTCGAGTAAGTGGTCCTTGTTGTGGATGAGTTGTATCCATGGAAGGGATGTCCTCATTAGAAAAAGGTTGTAAGATCTTGGATAAATCAATTTGTGTAGTTGTTACTTTGGTGATTGATGATAAATCGACTTTTATGGGATTAACCTTTTGTTTTTCATAAGTTACTAACTAGGTTATTCCCCGATAGAGATGGATAGCCAAGCATTCTTTTATGATGGACATTAACTGCAACAAGTATGTAATGTATGGACATCAAGCGATATGTATTACTTCTTATCTCTATCCGCTTTTCAATAGGTTCATATATATGATTTCCATGTGTTATTGATATATGCTTGTGAGACTAACATTTTATTTGAGCCACATCTTGTTTAGTCTCTTTTACTTTAAGAACATGGAAATCAAGAAGGTATGCATTATGTTTTGTCTATATCATTGCTACATGCCTTCAACGGGGTTTTGTATAGGATAAACCCTGTTGGTTCACCTTTTATTATGCATACACTTGCCTCCCAAGCAAAATGTTTTGTATGCATATATTTAGAGGGCAAATCCTATACATTTGTTATGCATGTTCTAGATCCATTTTATTCACATATACCTTATTTTGGATCTTTGCACCTGAGCACACATGCAAGTACATGACACTTTTGGTGTTGATAAGTACTCAACATTTTATTCATATTTTTCATATGCAACTGGTTGGTCATCAAGTGAAGGATGACAACCAATTTGTTAGGACTAATGTTTTCCTTTAAGTTGTGCAAAGGAATAGGTCCTATCGCGATGAGGCTAATGGATGGCACCATCAGTTGATGGTCATCAAGCCAAAAAAAACACCATCACGTTGACAAGGATGAAGTCAAGCGTGTGATGAGAAGAAATTCTTGATAGAGGTTGATCAAGATATTGGCATAAAGATAATTCAACCTGATGGTCACAATTGTTGATCATGGCTCAAGTATTGACCTCGAGTTGGACGGCGCAAGACAAAGGTATATGGAGCTAAGAATGTTTTCTTAGTCTTTTGCCGGTCTTGGTGTTTGGTGGAGACCGGATTGCTAGATATGCGTTGTATTATCAGAAGGGGTCTATGAAGTGAGCATGTAGATGACCTTGTGCCATGTTAATTCGTATGCATGTGGGTGCGTTTGGTGAGCCTGTCTAGCCATGTGTGGTGAGTTATCTCAGGTCACAAATAAAGAGAGAAGTGGGCACGTCCTTGTTGACGCCGAAAATCGCCGGGATCGGTCCGGCGTCCTGCGAGCCACGCGAAGGCCTGAGAGATTTGCTTTACTCCAGTGCAGGTCCTAAAGATTTGAGGTTCGTAGGCGTGCCAGTCAATTTGACCCTGCAATTGACAAGGAAGAAAATATTAGATTCGTGAGCCTATCGGCTAGAAGCCGATATTGACTCATCTCATCGGCTCATGGCCGATGGGCACTGTAGCACTTATACGTCGGCTAAAAACCGATGATGGCATGAGCATAATAAGATAATAAGTATTTAAACCAACCGATCGCCAGAAGGGTTTTCGGGGATCAGCTATGAATTGATGAGATAAAATATTATGATGCGCAAATTAATTAAAGAACACCAGCCGATTGTGATTGGAGTTGATGATGCCGCCACGAAGACCTCGCCCGTGCCCGTGCCCGGGCCCTTGCTCGTGCCCGCGCCCGGACCTTTATTAGTTGTTCGTGCCCGGGATCTTACCTGTCTTCTGTGCCCGCGCCCGGGTCTTCGATTGTCTTCGTGCCCGGGTACTCGTGGTCGCATCGGCAATGTAAACTAATCGGCTAATCCCCAGCCGATCACGATAGTGATGCAGACAAGGATATATGACGAGCAAGGCAATCGGCTGGGAAAGGAATAACCTATCGGCTAGGCACTCCGATAGAACATCGTATAAAACCCATCGGCTTATCAAGAGTACAGTTATTATCATCAGTCTAGTAGATCGGACCCAACCGTTGCAGCACAGACTAATGATGATAGCAGGACCTCGGTAAACGATAAGTTTGATACGATTATGATGTGATGATAACTTATCGGCTAGGCGCTCCGATAATACATCGCATAACATCGATCGATTTGCTAAGGATAGAGTTATTATTGCCAGTCTAGTAGATCGGACCCAACCGTTGCAGCACAGACTGGTAACAGTAAAAATATCTCAACAAACCGATAAATCTAATGCGGTTGTGATGTAAAACAGGATAGCTTATCGGCTATACGCTCCGATAAGACGCTTGCATAAAAAACATCAATACATCAGGGATAATCTATCGGGGCAGTTTAGTAGGTCGGACCTAACCGATGCAGCACAAACTGTTGATAAACTATACCCGATGGGCCGATATGATCCATGCACGCGTGATGTGGTATGCCTAATCAATCTATGAGGTCAAACTGAACTGATGCAGCCATAAACAGAGCAAACATACCGTGATAAGGGGTGACGAGACTTACCTTCTCGCTGGGGTTCGGACCTAACCGATGCAGCCCGGCTCGAGAGGCAAGATCCCGTCAAAAGGGTGGCAATGCGCCGAATTTTATTGATCTGTGGTTGATAATTTACAAGGTGCCTGGGCACACGTATATATACCCCGAGTTATATGAGTCCTTATAGGACACGATATACGACTTCCTAATCACGATAGAAAACGCCAACAAGGCCTGACCGGACACGAGGTCAGGTTTCCTAAAGATAAATACTTGCCTAATTAACATGTACAGTAATTAACTACCAAGCAGCGGTCTTCACGGCTCCTCCCTAGATCCGGTCCCAAGCGTGTCAATCTTCATCAGTTGACTGCAATCTTCTCCTTTGACCGAATCCGATACAGGGCCTTACCAAATTTTGGCGTTAACACATGCCCCCCAATTTCGGAGTTCTCCTATAGGACTTCGAAATTCTTTCATTTTGGGCCTTTAGATGTCTTCCAAACCGAGGCGGCCCAAGGTAGCCCACTTGCCATAATCGTTTGAAACAGTACAACGGCCTCGATTCCCGCCCGGTCATCATACCTTTATAAAACGCTTCGTCTCCCCAGCTTTTTTACGCTTTCACATCACCAGAGCACACCGCTTCATCTTCCAAAGCCCCGTCAAGCTCCAGCGAACCCAGACGAATCGTCGCAACCCCTTTTCTCCAGTCGTTGATTCCTACATCTTCTCCCTTCCTTACGATGGCATCCGCATCCGCAGTCCCTGAGGTAATCTTCTCGCCCGATTATTTTTCTTCGACCTGTAACTTAGATGGATCCGATCTGCTACGTTTTTACCTGCTCTTTGCCATGTTCTTGTTTACTGTAGCACCTGAGAAGTCAGATCTTGATCCCGGCCGCCGACTACCCAAACTTCTTCTATCATGGCCCCATGGGTAGTGAAGACCCCACAGATTTTATAGCCGCCGAGACCCAGCGTATCCCCTTCAAGAACTCGGCCATGCAAATCAACGACTGGACCAACAGCTTCAGGTCGTGGCCGAGTAAGCTGTCTGGGTGGAGAGATTGGTACCTCAGGGTGTCGGCTGCAAAGAGAACCTATTGGGAAGAATCTCACATCGGCCACTGCATCAATCTCTCCCTGGCCGATATGGAAAGGAATGAATCTCTGCTCGCATCGGCCTCATATTTCTGGTCTGATGCTCTGAATGCCTTCCTGTTTGGGCATGGGCCGATGACCCCCACTTTGCTGGATGTGACCATGCTTACTTGTCTTGATACCACAAGCTACATCGATCCCTTCAAGCTCCGCTTCAAACCTGCTCATCGGCTCCAGGCAAAGAACATCGGCGGCTGGTCCAGGTACATATCTCTCCATAACAAGGGAACCGGACCAGTCGATGACCGAGAACACGTTGCCTTTCTGAACCTCTGGCTGGAGCGCTTTGTCTTTGGCGGCGCTACCCTTGGTCCGACAATCAACATGCAGTGCTTGGCAGAATGCTTGGTTGATCGGAAACAGATCCCTCTGGGGAAATTCCTCCTTGGTGCCACCTACCATCTTCTTCATCAAGTGGCAACTAAACTATCGGCCGGCCAACCCGTCGGCCATATTGGGGGTCCTTGGTGGTTTGTACAGCTCTGGATCAATGTTTATACCTCCAAGGCCATCCCAGAAACTTCTCTCCTCAAGCAATCCTTCCCAGCCGATTACCCAGAAGATCAAGACCCCGTCTATCGCCGATGCATCTCTATGGGCGAAGCTGCATCGGCCCTCTCTGGCGGCAAGATAACCCTTGCTGAAGCTAGTCAGTGGTTCAAGGGGTTTTATTATGGCTTCACCAGGGAGGCCACTCTCTGGTTTGCTTACAACGACGCATCATCATTCGAGATGCCCTCTAACTTCGACCCACTCAAAGCCCTGAATGATGATGAGTCTAAGGCCATATTCCTATCGGCCATCAGCCCTTGTCTGCTGCCAATCGGCTTTTCTCTAGGCCGAACTCAGCCTTCATATGAGTTTTATCATCCATCGGTCTGTTCACGCCAGTTTGGCCTCGGTCAGCTTCCAATCGGCCTATTCTTCGCCGACAAACTCCAAGCCCGGGGCACGGTCAGCAGCGCCCTGGAATATGACCGGATGCGGATTCTGACAGACCCCCTCCTCTTAGGCGCCGCAACCGAGGTGTGCATCTGTACTGCCAACACCAAGCTCTTTGTCCGATGGTGGTCAGAATGGAGGAAACACTTGTTCAGCTTAGCGCCCACCTGCTATTGCTCCCGCCTTGACGCCAACTACGTTGAATCTGATAACGAGGTAACACCCGTAAGCCTCAATCGCCTTCTCCAACCAACTCTTATTCTTAATTTTTCGCAGGCTGTCAGCGTCGAGCCCCCGAGAACAAGCAACAGTGGTTGGCCGATTCAATATCAACCTCCATCGGCCACTCCAAACCTGGGGCACGACGCTCCCACTCCATCGGCTCTCCTCAAGGCGCCTCGGCCGATGGGGCAGAAACGTAAGAAGCTAGCGCATCGCCCCTCCTCGAAGAAGCAGAAGACCGATGCCGATGTTGCTGCCACGACGCCGTCTTCTCCTCAGGCCACATCGTCTCCCTTATCTCCTCAGGTATGCACCAAGTCTTGATATTATCACCCGCTTTCCTCTTACCTTAACCAGTTTTATCCCCAGCTCGAGTCATCGGCTCCAGAGCCTCAACATTCCTCTGACATCCCTCCGAGCGCTGAGCCGATGGCTTCTCCAGCTGCCCCTCTCTCGGCACCAAGCCCTCCAGCTGTTGGTGAAACTGCTGCTGCTCCATCGGCTGACATCGGCGGCTCTGAAGAACAATCCACTCACCTCCCTGAAGCCGACGTTACCCGAACTGCCGATGTCCTTCCTCAGGTAACTTTTTACGCCCATACCCTGCTCTCAACCTTTTCCTGATCCCCCTACCGATGTCAATCTCGCAGTCCTTGGCCGATTTATTCTCCTTCGACATCGGCAAATATCTAGAGGCAGAAGACGAACCAGCCACCAGCGCAGCAACCAAGCCGTCGTTTCCAACCGATGTGCGCGATTATTTAACAAGCATCAATAATCGGCTGGAAAACCCAATTGACGCGCTAGTGGAAGACTGTGGGCCGATCCGAGCGAGGCTTGCAGAAATCGAACATTATTTGCCTGAAGAGCTCGTCGATGCATTGACCCCTGCAGCATACCTGAAATCTCATAGGTTTAAACTCATCAAGCTCAAACAACGCATAGCTGATCGGGCTGATCAACATAAGATTACCGAAGACATCCAAGCCGATCGGCTGTTAGCCCAGGCAGACAAGAAAAGACTTGATGATATGGCTGCTGCCCCCCAAGAGCTTCAACCCATGCTGGATCAATTAAAGAAGAAGGAAGCCTATTTGCTGGCAGAACTTGAAAAAGTTCGCAAGGATCTTGAAACCATAGAGTCCCAGCTGATCGGCCTGCCTCAAGCCATACAAGACCAAGAAGCGAAGATTGCAGCGACGGTGCGTCAAGTCATCCATCGGCGCAAGAACTTGAAGGCCATCCCAGGCTCCGATGATGACGACCTCCGTGCCATTAATGAAATTGATCAAATCCGTCTGCGTGCAATCGAAACTATCCAAAAATTCTTGTAACTCAACAATTTATGGCTTCCTGAAATACGCTGGTCGTGCTGTAATATAACTCGATCGGCTCTGCTGCCTGTCTCCTTCAACTATCCCTTAGTATTATTCTTCGCTTATTTGGTCTAAAGGCGATACCAATTGATATCGGCTTTCTTTAGGCGATGCAAAACATCGGCTTTCTAGACTCTTTTCAGAAATCGGCTATACTCAACCGATTCAAGAATCGATCCACACGCTAGGGTAATATTTCTTGAGATATTTTCCGTTAAGCGCTTTAGCAAACTCTGTCCCATCAAAATCTTCTAACATATAAGCATTGCCAGGCACACAGCGATTAATCCGATAGGGCCCCTCCCAATTAGGCGACCATTTTCCAAACTTATTATCTCTGGACCCGATCGGCAAAATCAACTTCCATACAAGATCTCCCTCGGCAAACGACTTATTTACCACCTTTTTGTTGTAATGCCGAGCTGCCTTAGCCTTATTTTCCTTAATCCTCTCCAACGCCCTTAACCGATTCTGAGCCAAATCTTCAAGTTCATCTGTCATTAAGTTATAATAATCATCGGCCGTCAACTGATTCTGCAAAGAAATTCTCCTAGAGCCGATGTTAGTCTCCCACGGTAAAACCGCCTCATGTCCATATACTAACTGATATGGCGGCACCCGGGTAGACCCGTGACACGCCATCCGATAGGCCCATAGTGAATCGGCTAACGTAGTATGCCATCGCCGCGGCTGCTCATCAATTTTCCGCTTAATCAACTTGATCAAACTTTTGTTAGAAGCTTCTGCTTGTCCATTGGCCTGAGCATAATAAGGCGATGAATTTAATAACTTGATCCCCATACTGGCAGCAAACTGTTGAAACTCATCAGACACAAAAATAGACCCCTGATCAGTAGTTATCGTCTGAGGAATCCCAAACCGATAAATTATATGTTCCTTCACAAATTCGATTGCTTCTTTGGACGTAACTTTCTTCAAAGGAACCGCCTCTACCCACTTGGTAAAATAATCTGTCGCCGCCAATATGAACTTATGTCCCTTACTTGATGGAGGAAAAACCTGGCCGATCATATCAATCCCCCAACCTCTGAACGGCCATGGCTTGATGATAGGATTCATAGCCGATGCTGGTGCTCGCTGTATATTTCCAAACTTTTGACAATCTTGACACCCTTTATAGTATCTGAAGCAATCCTCCAGCATTGTCGGCCAAAAATACCCTACTCTTCTTAGCAACCATTTCATCTTATGAGCCGATTGATGAGTTCCACAGACGCCTTCATGCACTTCGCACATAACCACTTTGGCTTCTTCTAAATCCAGGCACCTGAGCAGAACTCCCTCATAGGTCCGATAATACAGCTCTCCATCAAGTAGCACATACTTGGTAGCCTTATACCGAATCTTCCTGGAAACATACTTCGACGGATCTTGCAAATAATCAACTATTTCTTGTCTCCAATCATCGGTCTTGTCTTGAACATCAATATCGGCTATTTCAACCTCAACCTGCTTATCCAGCCGATATCCTGAAGCCTGTGCAAGATTATTGGCCTCTAAATTCTGCTCCCTAGGAACATGATCTATTGATACCATCTTGAAATCCTTTAACAAATCCATACACTCCTCATAATATAATCTCAAAACATCATCCTTGCACTCATATTCCCCAGACAACTGTTTGACCACTAATAAAGAATCGCCAATTATTTCTATGACATCGGCCCCAATTTCCTTCAAAAGCTGTAGCCCCTTCAACACCGCCTCGTATTCCGCTTGATTATTAGTCCGATAAGGCTTAATTGTGAAAGCAAACTCGAAACTTGCCCCCCGAGGCGATATAATAACCAAGCCGATGCCAGATCCATGTTTGCAAACCGATCCATCAAAAAATAAAGCCCATGGGATCGGCTCTACATAATCTTCGTGAGACCCTCTGTGTTGCACAATGAAATCGGCCACTGCTTGTCCCTTGATTGCCTTAGCCGATTCATATCTCAAGTCGAACTCTATCAAAGCGAAAATCCACTTGCCAACTCGCCCTTTCAAGACTGGAGCCGACAACATGTATTTGACCACATCGGCTTGGCAAATCACTGTACACTCGGCCGATAGGATATAGTGCCTTAATTTGTACACGAAAATATAAACACAGGCATAATTTCTCCACCGCAGGATATCTTGTTTCAGCATCCAGAAGTCTTCTGCTCAGATAAAACACAACTCGCTCTTTTCCCTCAAACTCCTGTACCAAAACAGATCCGATGGATTTCTCATCGGCCGACAAATACAACTTGAACGGCACCCCTTTCTGTGGCGGAATTAAAATAGGTGGGGAACTCAGATAATTCTTGATCTCGTCAAATGCCTTCTGCTGTGCCGCCCCCCACACAAACTCTTGATCGGCCTTCAACTTCAATAACGGAGTAAAAGATTCAATTCTCCCCGACAAATTTGATATAAATCTCCTTACAAAATTAACCTTGCCGATCAATGACTGCAACTCCGTCTTATTGGTTGGTGGCTCTGTAGTCTTAATGGCTCTGATGCTCCGCTGACTAACTTCAATCCCTCGCTCATGAACCATAAAACCCAAAAATTGTCCAGCCGATACACCAAAAGCGCATTTGTTGGGATTCATCCTTAGTCCGTATTTCTTGGCCCTCCACAGCACTTTCCGCAAATCGGCTATATGGCTCTCTTCACTTTTAGACTTAACAACCACATCATCAATATAAATCTCTACCAGCAAGCCGATGAGATCATGAAATATATAATTCATCGCTCTTTGATAAGTCGCACCGGCACTTTTTAATCCAAAAGTCATTACTACCACCATCTTTCGATAAGCCGATGCATTGTCGAGGGCACACAGCAGTTTGCATGAATCCAGTCCCTGCCGAGAAGCAAACTATACGACCCCTTCCCGTCAATGACGAAAAACGTGGTGGGCAATGTCTTATTCCCTACTGTCAATTCCACGTTCAATACACCTTTAGCTTCTGATGAATTCCCACCGAAGTCCTTTAGCACCATATTTGTCTTGATCAGATCTTCGGCAGTCTTTCCTATCTTTCGGAATGTGGCATGAGGCATGAGATTAACTGCAGCTCCTCCATCAACCAACATCTTTGCCATCGGCTTCCCATTTACATACCCTTAATGTATAATGGCTTCAGGTGCCGATGCTCTGACTCCTCAGGTTTATCAAATATGGCCTGATCAGTTGTATCGTTAGCTGAGCAAAAACCTCCTCATCGCCTTCTTCATCCGATGGAAGCGCTTTATACTCCCGAGGCAAAAAGAACACCATGTTTGCTGGAGCCGATGCGTCCCCATCGTCCTTCTTCTTGACTTGCCAAATTTGCTTGGTCTTTTTGGGACGATGATCAGCTTCCTCTTGATCCTGGCGCTGCTCTTCTTGTTGCTCTCGGTGTCGTAACCGCTGTGCCCTTCTCTTTTGATTCTTCGTGAATATGCCACTAGGACACCATTGAGGATTCTGGACTTGTTCTTCACGTACTTCCTCTTCCTCTTCAAAGAACTCTTCGTGGATCGGCCCTAATCGGCTATGAACCGATGCTCTTCTCCCAACCGACCGATCCCGTGAAAACCTCTGCTGCTGATCATGTCGATTCCCTAAACCGCTGCATTCGGGACAATCTTCTATTGATGGCAATCTCATCCCCTGACCCCAGCAGAATCGGAAGAACGGGCAATCCCAATGCGGATTATATCTCTCTATCTCATCCCTCCGTTCTTCATATCTTGAATATTTTTCTATCATGCCCGATGAAGTAATCCTTGGATTATACCTTAAACGTCTTGCTCCATCGGCTTGATCTCCTGATGACGACCCCGCATATACCATGTTTACGGGAAATGGGTGTCCATCAATCTTCATCGGCTTCTTATCTTCAAACTTGATTCGCCCTTGTTCCACTGCCGATTGAATCTGTTGCCGAAAAGCCTTACACTCGTTGGTATGATGTGATACCGTATTGTGCCACTTGCAATATTTCCTCTTTTTTAGCTCTTCGGCTGACGGAATCACATGGTTTGGCGGAAGTTGTATCTGCTTCTCTTGTAACAGCAAGTCAAATATTTTATCGGCCTTACTAATATCAAAATCATACCGCTCTTCCTTGCCGATATCCTTGACCCATGGGCATGATACTGATTTCCTGTTCCTGGCCCACTCCGCCAATCCAACTTCAGCATCGGATTCCTCATCGTCTGAGTCCGATGAATAAACCTGTACTTGAGCAACTCTTCTCTGGTACTTATCCCTTTTTGCCTCTTGAAATCGGCCCTCATGAGCCGATACCTTCTGTACCAGGTGTGCCAGGGATTCGAACTCTTGTGAAGAAAATCTTTCCTTGATTGGCGCCAAAAGACCCTGGAAAGCCAGATCAGCCAGATGCCCATCGCTCAGGTTTAAACTATAACATCGGTTCCTGATATCCCGAAATCGCTGAAAGTATTCCGGTACTGTCTCATCTGGTCGTTGCTTAACCGTTGTCAAGTCTGACAGTCTCATCTCGTGGATCCCAGCAAAAAAGTATTTATGAAACTGTTTCTCCAGATCGGCCCACCCCCGAACAGAATTCGGCGGTAATGAAGAGAACCATGAAAAAGCCGATCCAGATAATGATAGGGGAAAAAACCTAACCCTAAGGGCCTCTTCAGCCGATGCCTCCCCGCACTGTGCCAGGAATCGGCTGACATGTTCTACTGTAGACGTGTTGTCCTGCCCTGAAAACTTAGAGAAATCCGGGACCCTGTATCGGTGTGGCAATGGAACTCTATCAAACCACTCAGGGTATGGATGCCGATACATGAACGCTTGTTCCTTGGGCTTGATCCCGAACTGCTCCCTTACTATCTCTTCAACTCGCACCGACAAGTTCTTCTTCCCTTGGATTCTCCTGTTGATACTGTTGATACTGTACCGGTGGAGTTGGTTGCCGATTTTGCCTATGATATTCCCTTTGATAAGTACCTGGATCGGCTCCTCCTGGATAGTTCTGCTGATATCCCCCATAATAACTAGATCGGTGATATCCAGGAGGAATATCCTGTTGCCCCCCAGCCTGGTTCTGTCCGAACAAGTGTTCTGGTACATCCCTACTGATGTTGTAATTAACCTGATTTGGCTCTATCTTTGGTGGGAGAAAAACAGGACCCCGAGTTGGTTCTTGGGCAATTGATCCATCAACAGTCTTCTTGATGAGGTTATGCAGTGTGTTTACCAAAATTCCCGACTGATTGATGAGCGCGTGGTGAACAGCCTCATTGACCATCTCCTGCAAAGGTTTGAGTGGTGGGCTTTCGGGTTGTGTGCGGCTCGGTTCTCCTACCAGTACTGGTTTTGGAAATTGAGACTTCTGAACCGGCCCTTGCCTTGTCATGCTGAAGGACTCTAAGCACAGCCTCTGGAAATTAGCCATGGTCTGCTCAACTTGCTGTTTTTGCTCTTCAGTTAAATCTTCCATGTTGACCGGAATTACGTTGTCTGTCTTGATTTCTTTCCCGGCCATGTTGCAAATCTGATTGTTGATCTTCGTGTTAAAACTTCGTGTCCCACCAGGCGTGCCAAAAGCGTGTTGACACCGAAAATCGCCGGGATCAGTTCAGCGTCTTGCGAGCCACGCGAAGGCCTGGGAGATTTGCTTTACTCCAGTGCAGGTCCTAAAAATTTGAGGTTCGTAGGCGTGCCAGTCAATTTGACCCTGCAATTGACAAGGAAGAAAATGTTAGATTCGTGAGCCTATCGGCTAGAAGCCGATATTGACTCATCTCATCGGTTCATGGCCGATGGGCACTGTAGCACTTATACACCGGCTAGAAGCCGATGATGGCATGAGCAGTAACAAGATAATAAGTATTTAAATCAACTGATCGCCAGAAGGGTTTTCGGAAATCAGCCATGAATTGATGAGATAAAATATTAAAATGCATAAATAAATTAAAGAACACCAGCCGATTGTGATTGAAATTGATAATGCCGCCACGAAGACCTCGCCCGTGCCCGTGCCCGAGCTCTTGCTCGTGCCCGCGCCCGGACCTTTACTAGCTGTTCATGCCCGGGGTCTTACCTGTCTTCTGTGCCCGCGCCCGGATCCTCGGTTGTCTTCGTGCTCGGGTACTCGTGGTCGCATCGGCGATGTAAACTAATCGGCTAATCCCCAGCCGATCACGATGGTGATGTAGACAAGAACATATGACGAGCAAGGCAATCGGCTGGGTAAGGAATAACCTATCGGCTAAGCACTCCGATAGAACACCGTATTAACCCCATCGGCTTATTAAGAGTGCAGTTATTATCATCAGTCTAGTAGATCGGACCCAACCGTTGCAGCACAGACTGATGATGATAACAGGACCTCAGTAAACCGGTAGATTTGATACGATTGTGATGTGATGATAACTTATCGGCTAGGCGCTCCGATAAAACATCGCATAAACATCGATCGGTTTGTTAAGAATAGAGTTATTATTGCCAGTCTAGTAGATCGGACCCAACCGTTGCAGCACAGACTGGTAACAATAACAATATCTCAACAAGCCGATAGATCTAATGCGGCTGTGATGTAGAACAAGATAGCTTATCGGCTATACGCTTCGATAAGATGCTTGCGCAGAAAACATCAACACATCAGGGATAATTTATTGGGGCAGTTTAGTAGATCGGACCTAACCGATGCAGCACAAACTGTCGATAAACTATACCCAATGGGCCGATATGATCCATGCATACGTGATGTGGTATGCCTAATCAGTCTATGAGGTCAAACTGAACTAATGCAGCCATAAACAGAGCAAACATACCGTGGTAAGGGGTGACGAGACTTACCTCCTCGCTGGGGTTCGGACCTAACCGATGCAGCCCCGCTCGAGAGGCAAGATCCCGTCGAAAGGGTGGCGATGCGCCGAATTTTATTGATCTGTGATTGATAATTTACAAGGTGTCCGGGCATACGTATATATACCCCGAGTTACATGAGTCCTTATAGGACACGATATACGACTTCCTAATCACGATAGAAAACGCCAACAAGGCCTGACCGGACACGAGGTCAGGTTTCCTAAAGATAAATACTTGCCTAATTAACATATACAGTAATTAACTGCCAATCAGTGGTCTTCACGGCTCCTCCCTGGATCCGGTCCCTTCCGGACCAATCTTCTTCAGTTGACTGCAATCCGATACAGGGCCTTACCAAATTTTGGCATTAACAAAGCCTCGCTCCTGTAACTACGCTGTCAAAGTTGAATGATCCCGATGAAAATCCATGTCTTCCCAAATCGACACTCACCGCGTCGTCGCTAGACAACAATCTGTGCCTCTTCCAATGCGCTCGGTGGTTGTGTCTTCAGACGAACACTATAAACACAGCATGGCCTTCTCCCTTTTTTTTGGAACACCGAATCTATTGGGCTAGTTACAACGCGTGCAATTTCACCCGAACGGCAGCAATCTAACCGTACCACACATGAATTATGGTACCACAGTAATTCGTTTACAACGCCTAGAATTGAGCCACCCATCATTGCATAATAAATTTACTCTCCCATATATAGAGTAGCATACATATAACATTCAACTCTCGGGTTGGGATTCAGGTGAATTGTTTTATTCCTACAAATAACCGATACTTTCGTGTGTATATGGGGATACAATCAGCTTACAACAAGGTAAAAGATTTATTAATACAATCTGCTGTTAGCATGATGTGTCAGGTAAATTATTTACACCCTACAAATACGAGGGTGGATTGGCAATATCGGAGGTAAAATATTTACCATAAAAGAACACGCTGAGGATGGCAGCAATCTAACCGCACCCAAGATGACATTGTGTAACGCAGTAATTCGTTTATAACCATCATAATCCAAGCGACACTTCATTGAATAATAATTTTTTGCTCTCGGATTCGATTAATCTGTTTTCTCCCTATAAATAACCGGTACCTCCGTGGTTAAATGGGGATACGATCTGATTTCATCAAGGTAAAAGATTTATTATTATAATTTAATGTTGGAACGTTGTACAGAGTAAATAGTTTAGTTTATACAAATACGAGGGTGATTGGCTAAATCGGATGTAAAATCTTTACTCTCAAAAAGAGTGTGGCCTAGCGATGGAGGTGGTTTTGGGGCGGAGATGGTGATGCCAATATTTGTCAGGTACCACCACTCAAATCGTCAAATCGAATATCAAAGGTAAATTATTTACATGCATATATAATGGGAGTTGGATCGAGGTAACTGAAAAACTAGAAACATGGGACGATGACCGTATTGTGTGGCGTGCTACTTATCTTACTTAGTATGACCGATAAATTTAATTAATTGCACTTAGCATTTGGTAATATAAGAGTGGTAGAAAAAATCCTTCAAAAATGTTGCAAACGTGTGATTCGAACCACTAAGAGGCAAAAGTCTCTTACCACTCTGCTTCCTTAGGTATAATTTAAAGGTAAGTGAAATAAAAGAAGAAGAAGATCACGTAAAACGAGTGAGTCAGTAGTGCATGATTAATTAAGTATAAAAAAAGATTTATATGATTTTTAAAGCAACTTTTATATAGAACTTTTTTAAAAAACACACCATTTAGTAGTTCGAAAAGTGTATTCACGGAAAACGAGATGGCTTTTCACCCAAACATATACATTCAAACGCTCCTTTAATGGTGCTGATCTCATCTGATATGGCAAATTCCGCCACCTCGGATAAGACCTTAGCGCCAATATCCATAGCGTCAGTAAGGTTGGTGCTGAGAAAATGAGCTATTTTTCAATTAGTTTTTGATATAATCTATTTTTAAAATAAGTTTTCGAGAAGGGTTAATTTGTCAAATTTTCGGGTAGTGTGAGTAATTCCCCTGTTCCTGGACTGCAAGCAACTGCAACAGATTCAGTGATGACAGGAACAATGGAGTACATACTATGCCACTATGTTGTCACGGGCACCCTACCGTCATCTGCCATCAATAGTCTGTCTAGGCGTAGCTGGGAAGAAACACCGGACGTCGAGCTCAGCTAGTAGTTCACACGCAACAGCGTTCTCCTCTCCCCAAGCGAAATCCGCGCGCCACATACTTCGGCATTTCGCCGTCGTGCACGATATCATCTCCACGAGCACATGAACATGTTTTTACAAGGACAGAGTATATTTTGACTTTCTCAGTTATTGGCTAAATCTGATTTATATCCTCTAACCACAAAACCGGATATATCGTATCCCTTAAGTATTAAAACTAGTGCAAAATAACTCTCTTTGCTATTTTAAGAGTGGTTTAGGTTGACGTGGTGCCTATATGGCATATTGACCTGGTCTTCGTCCTATGTAACACTTACGTGGTATTCCAATCAATAAACTACAAATAAAAGGAGGAGAAATGGGGAGGTGGAGGGTGCCGGCGGCGGCCAGCGAGCCCCACATGAGCTCTAGCACGACCGCTCGCGCGCGTGAAGGGAGGAGTCGGCAGAGGCGAGGGTAGTCGAAGCAGGCCACCACCAAGAAGCGAGGCGACGGCGGTTGCAATGGCCGTGCACGAGCTCGAGCTCGCCTGCTTGTCCATGGGAAAGAAGATGGCGGCGATACCCAGAAGTGGCTCAAGGAGCCGATGATGGTGATGACCTGGGGTTGGTGCGTCCCTGTTGAGGTTGTGGCGGCGTCGCCTTGTGGAGTTGAAGGAGGCGAGGCGGCACGAGACCTAGATCCGGAAAGGCGGGTCCTCCCAACGAGGCCGGCGGAGCAGAATCACGTCGACCTGGGTGGAGCAGGAGGATCCAGGCGACGAGGCCCCAAGACGGCGGCGACCCGTAGAGCCACCCGCTGGTATGGTGGAGATCCAGGCGGGCTGGCTAGAAGAGCAGAGGACATCGGGCAAGACGGCAGCCTCTAGATCCTAGAGCCAGAGGTGATAGCGGCAACCAGCCAGATCGATGATGACAGGCGGCGGTCTGGGGGCGTGAAGAACAGCACCGGCTGCCACCTCAGTCTTCGGCACGATGGACCACCGCGGCACGCCTCCGATGCACCTCGGCTGGCTCCAATTAGCCTCACCGGCGACCGAGAGAGGGGCAGCTCGGAGATGCCAGCGCACGGCGCCGTTGGCCCTGTGCTTCCGCAGTTGCCGGAGAGAGCAGCGTTGGCCTCGCCAGATCCAGCATCCTGGGACTACTGATGTCGCCGATCAGATCTAATGGAGAGAGAGTGGGAGGAAAGAGAGAGAGGAGAGGGGGAGAAATAGAGAGAGAGGATGACACGTGGGTCCCGCTATATTTTTTATTTTTCCTGAGAGACTGATATGTGGGACCACTATATTTTTTATTTTTAGTTTGTTGATTAGAATGCTACGTAAGCGCCATGTAGGACGAAGACTAGGTCAACGTGCCACATAGACATCACGTCAGCCAATACTTAAGGATTTGATATACCTGATTTTACGGTTTAGGGATATAAATTAAATTCAGCCAATAGTTGAGAGAGTCAAAATATACTTTTTGCCTTTTACAATGCGCAGTCGCATCCAAAACTGCCTAGCCGCCTAGGCCGGGGAGATGTACAAACTGAGAAACGGATCAGTTTAATTCGGCCGGTTTTAGCCTATACATCCAGCCCGCCGCGTTGCTGATCGATCCGCTCAGCCCAGTAATGCATCGAGAATAAATTGGGCTGGAACGGGCATCAAATTAACGTGCCACCAGGTTGGGCCGGGATGTGGTTACAACAAGAATTTTCACTGTTACTAATTTAATTTTTTTTTAAATTTACAAAACTAATTTTTGATTTGGATGTTTTGCAAAACTAACCTCTTGCCGCCCTGGGCCACGGTGGTATTTAAAAACCGCCGTGGCCCAGGGCGGCGAATGGCATCCCCGTCACCCGGGGCTAACGGCGCGGCCGCCGTTAGCCTCGGGGAGGCCACGTGGATTCGCCGCCCTGGGGGACGGCGGCAAATGCCAATGCATTCGCCGCCGTCCCCCACGGCGGTTTTTAGCATAGTGAACGGACGGTCCGCACAAGGATCGGACCGTCCGAATCCAGGGGGCCGCCTGCAAAAAATTTTTTTTCTTTTTTTTTATATTTTTTTCTCAACTAGCAACACGAGAATAGCAAAATCTCGTGAAGGTGCAGCTCAAACCGATGTAAGATGTGGCCTGTAGAAAATTGTGAGTGTGCTTTAAAAACCGTGCTGAAACTTCGGACCTCAAAAACTCAATCTTCCTGGCCAAATTTCGCAAAATATTTTTGGACAAACCCGACGAAGTGGGGGGGAAGCGGATGTAAAATTTTCTGTAGATATCCGTAGAATACTTATTTGCCCGATTCCGAGACCGTATGCGAAAGTTATGACTGTTTTAAGGTAGGTAGCACGTGTTACAACAATTTGTCGTGGATTCGGACCGTCCGATCGCTGTGCGGACGGTCCTATGCATTCGCCGCCCTGGGGGACGGCGGCGAATGCCCCCAGGGGGCCGAATGCAAAATTACATTCGCCGCCGGGACGGCGGCGAATGTAATTTTGCATTCGGCCCCCTGGGGGCATTCGCCGCCGTCCCCCAGGGTGGCGAATCCACGTGGCCTCCCCGGGGCTAACGGCGGCCGGCGCCGTTAGACCCGGGTGACGGGGATGACATTCGCCGCCCTGGGCCACCGCCGTGGCCCAGGGCGGCAAGAGGTTAGTTTTGCAATTGATCCAAATCAAAAATTAGTTTTGTAAATTTTAAAAAAAATTAAATTAGTAACAGTGAAAATTCGTTACAACAACTAACTTTTGCAACAGTACTGTGCTTTTAGTGTCTTGATGATTACTTATCACTTCTTGGACTGATGTTTTAAAACGATGCTCCAATTAATGGTTTGTACGAATTGATTGTACCACAGTATCGCTGATGTCAAATCAGGAAAACAATAATACCTGTCAGCTCCGGCCGCCGCTCGCCTCGGCCGGCCGCATGCCTGCTCCGGCCGCCGCCTGCCCCAGTCGCCTGCCTCCGGCCGCCGCTTGCCTGCTTCGGCCGCCGCGTGCTTCGGCTGCCGCCCGCCCTGGCCGGCTGCCTCCCTCCGTCCGCCCCAGATGCCGTCTGTCCCATTCGGCCGCCGTCTGCGCTCTTGGTCCTATGCTCCTGGTGGCTGAGTGTGGAGAGAGGGGAAGGGAAGAAAGAAAGCATAGATATAAAAGTTGCCTTTTATATTTAATTGATTAGGGTCTACATATCAATTAATCTTGACGCATAATTGAATAAAGCGGACATAGATAATGACTACTATGTCTGTGCCCGTTTACCCATCGAGCGTATTTTTTTACCTAATAAAAAACCTATAGATACTAAGCGAAGAACAAACCCAATCTTATTAGGGTTTTTCTCACGGATGAACAGGCACAATTGCTATCTCTAAGTACATCCATTCTTGGTTTTTGCTCCGAAAACAATAAAAACATGTGTTTCTTATGATGCACTTCAAATATATAAATATATCAAAGCCTCTTTTGAAGCGTAAGATGGTGAAAGCACAGGAATAAAAAAAAATACATGAATAGAATGAATGTTGGATCCTATAAGAAGTAAAAATACACAAAAAATTATAAAATTATCATTTGGTTGACACACAAAAAAAAAACACACATGATTTAGAGTAGTAGAAAGAAGAAACATTACGATAGAATCTCATGCTTATTTTTAAAATCTCTATAGGTTTGTCCAATCCATAGGAATTTCAAAGGAAAAAAAGTAGAATTCAATCATTTGTTTGAAATACATTCTTAAGATTTTTTTTCTATAAGATTAAAATCCTTCAAATTATTACCTTTTTCCTAATAATGAAAGGTCTGTGATCTCTAGAGATGGGTGGCCAATATTATTACCACCAAGTACGATCGTAGCAACATGCAACTGATGCAAGTTGATGATCTGCCATGCCGGCTGAGGTAAGCTCTGACGGCTACTTGCACATTTCTTTGTATTTATATCCTATCCATTATTTTCCCGTGCTGATTGCTCTAAGATGAGCTAATAAGATGAGTCAGGACACGAGCACAAACAGATAGCAGCGGAATCTCATCTCAGCTGGCGTCGCATCGA
Organism: Oryza meyeriana var. granulata; assembly: GCA_003991445.1. NCBI lineage: Eukaryota > Viridiplantae > Streptophyta > Magnoliopsida > Poales > Poaceae > Oryza > Oryza meyeriana. Next base: position 72,720 of record RYFJ01003802.1, on the reverse strand, counting down.
GCCTGATAAGATTGACCTCTGTATGCTTTTCTAAAAAAGCTTTCATAATAAAAGTACGTTAAAAAATTAAATAGATCTATTTTTAAAATTTTTTAAGTTAATATTTAATTAATTATATATTAATAATGTTTCTCATTTTACGTATAGACTTATAAGCCACAAACACATAAACCAATGGTGTACGTAGCTGTATAGTCACGTGAATGAGAAGCAAGTGAAACAAATAATCATAACTAGCAGCTCATGAACAATTCGAGAGTACTCGATTCTACAGTTGTATTTCGTTAGCTATCAATTGTATTTCTGATCAGTATGTGGTGATCATGAACGGTCGGTAAAATATAATCAACTACTCCTAGCTGCCTGTCACTATCAGTATGTCAGTCTATCAAGCGGTTAGGGGGTGGCTAGGATCGAACCAACATAAATTGGCGCCCATGCTTTCTTTTCGTGTATATATAATTTTGTCATCCACAACCCGTCACAATCTGTGAACGAACAAACTCGAAATCCTAAGCTAAATTCCTCTTCCCTTTTCCACACGCAAGAAGAGCAGCACAATAAGTGAAACAGTGATGCATCTGTTTTTAATATATACTCCTGAGTCATGACTCTTGACTAAAAAAATTCTCTACTCTGAGTAGAGGAAAAACTTCTTAGCTTAACCTCCAGGTTACTGATTAACTAAGCAAGGGTGTCTAGTACTGTACTACGTAGCTTAGCACGTCAACTTCTCTGACCTCTTACCATTTCCCAAGAGCTATCGGCATCATGCTCTACCATAGCCATAACCACTTATATAAAAAGCAAGCAAGATGCTTCTACGAACTTGACATTTTCTTGGCGTCCTCGTCCCAAGGGCAAGCTATAGAGGAGAGATCGGAGGAGATGGGGGATGGGCAGCACACGGGGGCCGGTCACGCCGGTGCGCGGCGAGTCAAGCTGTTCCGGGTGCCACGGCGGCCGGCCAGGGCGGCGGGGGCGGGGGCGCCGCTGGTTCCGGCCGGCGGGCGGAAGAAGAGGAAGATGGCGGTGGCGAGGCTCGGCGGCGCCGGCGGACGGAGGCGGCTGTTCGGGGCGTTCCGGCGGCTGCGGCTGCGGTGGCTGGCGGCGCTGTACCGTCGCTCGCTGCGGCGGCTGCGCGCGTACTACGCCAAGGTGGTCCAGGACCTCCTCGAGGGCGCGGCGGCCATGAGCACGCTGCGCGCCCAGGCCGCCGCCGACTGTTCGTTCGGCACCGCGTTCGCGCCGGTGGTCGCCGTCGGGTACTGACGGGCGCGCCCCCGCTGGTGCGTGGATGGAGCACCGTCCACCATGCTAGCTGTGCATGGAGCAGGAGCGCCCAGTGTATAGACGTTTTTAACTGTCTATGATGAATTCAAGTGCTTTTTTTTTTGCCTTGTTGCCTCTCTTCTAGTGATCATTGATCTCAATGATCAGTGTTCATCGTGTTCGTAATTACCTAGCCTGTACTACAACTTTCCGGATCTGGAAAAAAATAGAAAACAAGAGAGAAGATGAGGAAAAAAAAATCTTTGCTTCAGATTATTAATGAACTAATGAAGTAATTAATTAGTAATTTATGTAGGCTGGTCTTCCGAAATTTACTCCTTGCACATGTCTTGTAGAGTTCAGACAATCCAGCCCATTTTGTGACCGAACAGCACCTTAGTTTGTCGAGATTCTGTGCCTCACGTCGCAACTGCTGTCTGCTGGAACTAACATAAACGCTACTAGCAAGTTGGCTTGCATAATCATGACTATAGCACTTCTCTTTTGTATCCAGCAGTAATATGAAATAACTCACTGGTGAAGCAATTGCAAAATACTAGTACGTACGTAGGCTCATGGATGGAGAAAACGACAACATTTCAGTCTAAAATGATCCCCATCAGATGAGGCGTCCTACTGTTCAGGCATTAGTCGAACAGAGCCTCATGACCTGCATGATTTTGTTGCTTGTGTTCAGATCTGGTCTACTCTCTGGACCGATGCTAGTAAGTAATCCCATGGCACCTCCCACTCCAATAATACCCTGCTGCAATATCGTCGGTTACCGCGGTAAACAGTCTCACCGAAACCGTTCGGTGGCCGAAGTTGCTCGATTTTTATCGGTAACCTCTCATTTTTTATGGTAACTACGCGATTACAGTTGGGTCCGGTAACTTCACGGTAACGCAAACACTGCTGCACCATTGAGTTGGAGTGTTTAGTAACCAATTCCTACTGGAGCCTGGAGAACAACGAAGCGAGACAGCCCAATAACACTGGAACCGCCGAGCATGGCGTGTTTTACGGCCCAGCGACTCTGGCTCAGTTCGAGGAAACGAGCATAGGCCTGGTCCGTCGTTAAGCCGCTGAGCCGTTGTTTTTTGATGAAAATAGATACAAAGCGGAGATATGAATTTTTACGTGAAAAAACTTTATAGAAAAAACCACGAACATCAACCGATAATAATCACTATTGAATTTTTACGTGAAAAACTCTTACGGGAAAAAACCACGAACGCCCACCAACAATGATCACTGTAGAATTTTTACGTGAAAAACCCTTAGAAAAAAAATCACGGCCGCCGACCGACAATGATTACTATTAAAGATCTTTCCCGTACGGTTTACAAAAGATATATAATGAAAAAAAATAAAAATTATAATAGAAAAAGACTAGAAGTTATATTAAGAAATTAATCCAAATACATAGCATGCTGAAATTTAGATCACATATTTACCGGTTTTCGAGCTGGGCCACTGAGTCCACCACTACTATCATGGTCACGTCACGGGTCATGCGTTCCGTTGTTTTCCGGTGGCAGCTCGGCTAACCAGCGTCAACTCCGGGATCGGTCGGTGTCTGTTAGAAATGGCAATTCAAAGTTTAAGCACATTAAAATCACTAAATCAGCAACTAGAAGGAGCATGAACGCATGATTCATGCACATCTGCTCAGTGCTGCAACTACGCCCTGACCTCACGAGTCACACCTGCGCAGTACTATACACTAACTGCTACTCCAGCTAACGCGAGTTTTATTAGCATGACGTCTTGAAAACTAACTTAATTGTACGGCGAACACGCTTAAATATATGTCGCAGCTGCTCCTCGTTTTCGCAGACCAAACAAGCAGGGGATAAAGCTTTCTGTTTCAGCAAGCTGGAGACATGAGGAGTACTCTGGAGCAAATGGCCGGCCACGTTGTGGCGCCGCGGCGAGAAGCTGCGTTCCGCGCGACGCGGCGGACGGTGGCGATTCTGAATGGAAGCTGCAGCAGGAGGAGGAAGATGGCGGTCGTGAGGCTCGGGGCTGGCAGCAGGAGGCCGCGGCGGTTTCTGGCGACGCTTCGGAGGCTGCGGCTGCGGTGGGTGGCGGCGATGTACAGGCGGGCGCTGCGGCGGCTGCGCGCATGCTACGACAAGGCCATCAAGGACGTCCTCGAGGGCGCCGCGCTCGTCGGTGCCGTGCGCGCGGACGCCGGGATTTGAGTTGTACAGTTACACATATGTACATCTCCTTTCTTCTACGGTAAATAAACCTCTTCAATCCTTGCATTCTGCCATGTCAAAAGAATGGTTCTGTGCATGGCATGGTACCGAGCAAATTAACCAAACAAATTTGAGAACAGTTCACTGCAGATACTTTATTTATTAATGCAAGCCTGCTTATACAGCAAGTCGAAGCACATCAGGCTGCAGGTGCTATAGCAGGAGAAATAGACCGTTCTCCCCAGCCAGTACACTGCACCCATACACTATAGTTAGGTTTGCAACATAGTACAGCCATATGAAAAGACGGCCTTAATTACGTACGTAGTACTTTGATGAGACGCTGCATGTAGCACGTCAATTTATTGCCAGATGACGGCGACGGGACTCCTCACAGTGTGCTGCCAATTCGCCTAGCATGCTTAGAGTCGACATCGACAAGAGGCGTGAAGAGTTCTCCATCGTCTACGGCACGTCCATGTCATGCCCGCACGTAAGTGGCATCGCTGCTAGCTCAAGGCAGCACGTCCGAGCTGAAGCCCAGCGGCGATCAAATCGGCCCTGATGACAACAGCCTACAACGTGGACAATGACGGCAATGCCATCAAGGACATGGTCACAGGCTAGACGGCCGGGCCATTTGAGCTCGGGTCCGACCACGTTGACCCCAACCACGCTCTTGACCCTGGTCTGGTGTACAACGCCACCGCCGACGACTACCTCACCTTTCTATGTAGCCTCGGCTACACGCCCAATCAGATCGCACTCTTCACGAATGATGGCTCGGTGACCGACTGCTCCACTCGGCGGAGGTCCGTGGGCGATCTCAACTAAATTTTGGGAGGTATTCGATTTTGGATTTCCCGAGAAAATTTTTAGAGAGACAGTCGAATTGCAAAATTCAAGTCTCGGATTTTAGGAGAGGGTTTGGGACCGAGGTTTAAGTGTTTCAAGGAGATTCAGACTGAGATCTACGGCACTTAGTCCTTAAGCACACACAAAGATCCAAAATTTTTAAAATTAGGATTTTTACCAAAATAGTTTTTAACGGCCCGGAAACCGGGACGTTACAAACCTACCCCCCTTAAAAGGAATCTCGTCCCCGAGATTTGAGATAAGGGGAACCACGAGGGCTATGGGGAGAACTAAGGCAACCTATCTAATTAGGTCTTCGTCGGTCTTGTTCATTATTCCGAACTTCATCCTTCGGGTCTTGGCAAAAGCTTCACGATATCCTGGCGAGTACGTCGGTCCTGACGCTTAATCTTCCAGGTCTTGTTGTAGGTTCATTTGCTCCGGTGGAACCTAATCTTCTATTGCTTCGTCGAAGGTCTCGAAGGTTAGGACGTCTTGAACATCTTCTGCATCCATGTGGTTGAGACGAGATCTTTTGAAAACAGGCGAGGTCTGCGACACTGATCCACTATTCTATGGGTTGACGCTCTTGGGACCGATCGTGGAAACTTTGTTACTTCCTACGTTGGACTGCACTGGTCTGGTGTCGCCTTAGCCTTGGGGGCATTGTCGAGAGTAATGTCCCATCTGATGGCAACGGAAACACTCAACTTCGGCCAAGCTTCTGGTTGATACGGCGGGTGTCGTGGAGTTACTTCCTCCACTATTAACACTGCTGACACCTGACGCTTGTTGTGGGGGTCTAGGAGTAGATGGGCGAGGAGTGAATCCAGTGGCGGGAGCATACTGGTTGTGCTTCGGTTGAAATGTCCGGATAGGTTGGTTCTTCGAAGGGTTCCATCTTTGTGTTGGAAACCAAGTTGTGAGGCTCTTCGTTTCCTTATGTCCACTATTTCTTTATCAGCTTCTTCCACCAATAGAGCCTTATTGATCATATGCTGAAATGTTGGGAACTCATGTGCCACGAGTTGAAGCCTTAAATCCACATTCATTTCTTTCAGAAACTTCCGTATTTTCTTCTTATCCGTATTTACTTCTTCCGGGGCATATCAAGCCAACTTATGGAAGTGACTCAGGTATTCGTTAATACTGCTATGCCCTTGCTTGAGGTTGTTAAATTCCTCCTTTTTCATGTCGATTATACTCTCAGGAACGTACGATGCTCAAAAAGCTTCTGCGAATTCCTTCCATTCAATGGTCGCAGCATCTTCATGTGCGGCACAATAATTTTCCCACCATTCTGCGGCTGGTCCTCTTAATTGATGAGCCGCAAAGAGGGTTTTCTCTATTGGGGTGCATTGTACCAGGTTTAGCTTCCTTTCCATGTCCTTAAGCCAATCATCAGCTTCGACTGGCTCGATGGTGTGGGAGAATTCAGGGGGTCTTGATCTTAGGAAGTCTATCAGTTTTGATCTGCCATTGTGCTGGTTAGGTTGGGGTTGATGGGATTGTGTTTGTCCTTGCTATAATCCTGCTAGGGTTTGGGCTATTCCTTGCAAGATTTGGGTTTGCATAGCCAGAAGCTGTTGGAGGTTCATGGGAGGTGGTGGAGGTGGGGGAAACTCAGGTTGGTTTGCGCCTACATTCTGATTGACGGGTTCATTGGCGTCTTCATATCCATTATCTGCTACTTGATCCATATTTTGATTCTCGTGGAGGACCTGGTTGGCTGCTTGAGCTGGGTCATCCTCATATCCGAAGCGGTTAGGGGCATGGCTTCGACGACGGATATGACGAGCCATTCTAACCCAGAAAGGGTCAAGGTAAGAGGGAAAATACTAGGAGAGGAGAAAACAGAAGAGAAGAAAAAGAAATATACCCGCGAAAAATTCTTTTCGCAAATGGGAAGACCAAACTAGGTGTGGCCAAGTCCAGGACTGGAACACACCATGCAAGAACGGACTACCAGATATAACACACTCACACACTATCTTCGCAAAACTCCTAATGAGTTCGCGACGATTTCTAAGGTTAAACTCTTCTTGGTTCCATCTTCATGTCTTGTCTCGAACGATGCGACGATTCCATGTCTTCAGGCGAGGATTCCATGTCCTCAGGTGAGAAAAGGGAAAAGTATCTAAATTCTATGATTTTGAGGGGGTGAAGGAGTAGAAAATCTTTTTACGATTTTAGAGCGAGATACGAGAGCAGAAAATTTTCGCAAATAGTCTTTATATTTGAATATATTGTCCTTAAAGGCATCCTATGAGAGGAGGGGTTTCGTTCCTATACCAAACCTATGCTCTGATACCATCTCTGTAGTGCCTCCCATCGGTACCCCCGTACGGTGATACCAGAGAGGAAGCGCCCCGCAGGAGATTGGCGTGAACCAACTCCCACGGAACCGCGATTCCGGTACCAGTCCCAGGAAACCAAGCTGGTACCCACGGTCAACCGAGATGTACCACAGCAAATAACTAAATACATAAATACATATATATTATACCTTTATAAGTTGCGGCTTCGGGCAAGCCCTGAGCAGCAACCGGCAAACAGAATAGCAGCAGCGGAACGACGGCGCAGCGAGAACCCAATCCACAAGCAACGGCTTGGGACTAGGAAAGAAACCCTAATCTTCACTTTAACTTCATACTTCCTGAAGGAGGGGAGAAAAGGAATAGAATGAGTACTTACGTACTCAGCAAGTCACGGAATACGTGAAATATGCAGGCTATCAAAGATAGGCTGGGTTTATTTCGCAAATCTTTTCATTTGAAACCATTTTCGGAAAACCTAAGTGTGAGTTGTCTCAATGTGACCGGAAGGAGGCTCTCGCCTCGATCCTGTCCGCGAATTGCTTTTCAACAACTCAAGCGGACGAAACAGATTTTAATTGATCTTAGATGTTCTTATACCGCCTGTCGGATCATGACAGCGGCTCAGTGGATCTGCCTACAAGCAGCTTCCCACTGTGTTCTTATCTATTACCTTATTCTCGATTTCGCCCACTCAGGACGAAATCTCATTTTTCTTTCATTCTCGTCCTATCCAGGACATCATCTCATCTTATCTCATTTCAGCGGCTCCTCGAGCCATTCATAACTCATCTCGATGGCTCCCCAAGCCATCCATATTCTCGACTCATTCACAAGCTGCTCCCACTCAGGAAGCCCTATGATGCCATACGACATCCCGGGTCATACAACCCCGTTTCAGACCACACAGGTCATCCATCAGACACTAAGGCTGATTCTGGTAACGATTCCCATTGCCACAAATCTCTTTTGCAAACACTTGCAAACAAATCTACGCTAGAGGAATCAGCTCACATTGCCCGTAACCGTGGGCGCGGCTGTTCAAACAGTTCATGAACCTTTGCAAAGGGTGCACGCTTTACCCACACGACGCGAGCTTACTTTCCATACTCGTCAGTGGGGAAGGTTCGCGACAGGGCCTTTCCAAATTGTCTCCAGGATTGCCTGAAGCCAACTGGACGGGTCCCAAACCAAGTACCGAGCGAGTCCCAGACTCCTCGTACTCAGGATCCCGCGGGTGCATCTCATATTGCTACCCCGGCGACTCCACGTCCAAAGGCGACCAAGCCAACCCTGGGTCTACTAATTACTTGGCCAGGGGTGTCCCATTTCACCCGTGTGGTCGTACTGTGAGATGCTCGGATGAAATTCCCCAAGGAATCGGTCCTTATATGCGAATACGAAGTGCCACCACACAGGCAATCACTTTGCACCGCGGATTTCCGCAAATAAAATTTTGTTTCATAACTCGCCGACATCGCATGTCGGGTTTTTAAACCACTTTGGAAACCTTATTTTCCCAAATCGACAAACAATTGTGCTGGAGGTGGAACCATCGGCATCCATGCTCGGAGAGCACGGTCACCGAGGTACCATGAGGTGGAGCGACAAGGAATAGGATACCAAGGTCCTACAGGGTTCATGCAACTACCGGGCAGGTCCGTCGGTTCGACACACAAACCGAGGCCGATCAATTTATCGTGCACACTAGCAATGCAATTTTGCAAACAAAACGTTTTAAATTTAGGAGCAATATGGTCAAAGAGTGACTTGCCTCGATCTTCGTCTTCAACTTCGCGAGAATCCAATGTCCGACGATTTTCCGACGTGGCCACTATGCGCGAAACGAGAGAAAAACACGCAAAACCCTAAAAATAATATACTATTATTAATAACTAATAGTGCCATGAGGTAGATCTCATTTTTAGAAAAATTTAGAGACTTGAACGGGCTCAATCAGAGTTACGGTTTGGAAGATATAAATTTTGGAAGTTTTGATGATTTTCTGGAAAAGAAAAGGATTTAATTGGTCTTTTGGAAAAGAATTATTTTTGGAACAGGAATTAATTTGAGGAATAGTAGCTGATAGATGGGTTCATTGGTCAGTGGAGAGAAGAGAGATCTTTTAGGGGTGGCCCATATGACATTGGGTCAGGAGAGAGATAAAGAGGTTATGGCCCACATGCCATAGGAGAGAGGATTAGGAGTAGGACCACATGAAAGAGAGAGATTTGAATAGAGGGGCCCACATGTCACTGTGATAGAAGTTAATGGTGTGATTACTGTGTACTGAGGTCCACATGTCATGTTTACCCGAGGGGGCCCACAGGTCAGAGGGTTAGGTGGCTGGGCCCACATGCAGACACACACAGAGAGAGAGGAGGGGTACCGGATGGGTAACAGGAGACCGGGCAGAGAGATCGACGGTGGTCGGCGGCCAGGGGCTCGACGGCGGTCGGCGGCCAGGGGCTCGACGGCGGTCGGCGGCCAGGGGCTCGCCGGCGAACGGCGGCGAGGGAGGAGAGGCGGCCAATGGGAATGGAAGGCGGAGGGGATGAGGAAGGAGATGGTCGGTTCGGATATCTCGGATGGCGGCCGACGACGGCGGGCGACGGCGGCGAGAGGCGGTCGTCACCGGCGACCAGGGAGCGGCGGAGTGGCTAGGAGGGGCTCGAGATGGGCAGGCCTGGATGCGCTCGGGGAGAGGAAGAAGGTAGAGGAAGGTATTGGCCCTTACCCGTCTCAGCAGTGAGTCAACAATGGCGGGCGGCGGTCGGCCGATTTGGGTGTTTCAGCCTCCGGAGCTCTCGACCGAAATTGGGGGCTAGGTTGAGTTCGCGAGGAGATGAGGAGTCCGGTGGTGGTGGCGGCTTGGACGATTAGGCTCGGGAGTTGTCGGATTGAGGTGAGGCCGAAGGCTTCGGCGGCGGCGGGGAGAGAAAAGGAGAGCTCGAGCTCGGCTTGGGCAATGGCGCGGCGCGGCTAGGATTTTATAGGCGCAGGCGTGGCGCTACGGACAGAGGCGTGGGGCTCTCGGGATAAGGCTGTGGCAGTGGCGCGGGGCTCGAGACAGCAGGGCGGCTACACTGGCTGAGGTGAGCGCGGCGCGGCAGTGTCACGAGGCCGGCGGGGCTTGACTGCGGTGGGGAAAAAGAAAGAAGAGGAGGGCCGCAGCGAGGTGACGGGACGGGACGCGGCGCCGCTGAGCTCTATAGCTGGCGTCACCGAGCTTTCCTCGGGCGGCCACGAGAGAGAGAGAGAAGAGAGGAGACCTAGAGGAAGACGATGACGAAAGGAAGATGACGACGACCGACTGCGGGGCTCGAGGTGGTTCGGCGCGGGACAGAGGAAGAGAGCAGAGAGAGAGATCGGGAGAAACTGAGAAGAATCGAGAGAGGGAGAGAGAAAACACGGAGAAGAGCGAGGAAGAAGAAGAAGTCGCGGAGGAGACGACGACTGCCAGGCGGGCCCAGTGCGGCGCTGGAATCACGCGCCCAGGCGGCCACGTGCGCGGGTGGCGCTGTGCGCGAGCGTGCGGTGCCCCTGGCCGGTGGGGCCCGGAAGTCGGCGCGGGAGGGAGCTGGCTAGGCTGCGGGAGGCAAAGGCCGAGTGGGCCGGAAGTGAGGGAAGGAGGCCCACTGTGAACAGGAGACTTTGATATTTTCCAAGAGCTTGTTTTGAGGGATTTTTGATGATTTTCAAAAAAAGATTTAATCCAGAATTTGATTTTTGAGGCTAATAAAATTCTGGAGATTTGATGGGGAGGACTTTTTGGGATATTTATCTGGGTATATATATATATATATATATAAAAGGGGGTTCGGAGGGATAAATCGGAGATTTTATTTCGGATTTGAGATTTGGACTTCTGGGTCTTTCGGGAAACTTCTGAGGGGATATATAGGAAGAAAGGTCTCGAGGGGAGATTAGGGTTTGAATTTAATTCTTGGGATTTGAGGCAAATTTTGGGAAGAGAGGTCCTCGATGGAAATTCAGAGTTTTTGAGAGGAATAAAATCAGGAGATTTAAACGAAGGGCTTCGGATTGCAAAATTCGATCCCGAGTACAAGGAATTTTGGGAGGTATTTGATTTTGGATTTCCCGAGGAAATTTTTAGAGAGACAGTCGAATTGCAAAATTCGAGTCTCGGATTTTAGGAGAGGGTTTGGGACCGAGGTTTAAGTGTTTCAAGGAGATTCAGACTGAGATCTACGGCACTTAGTCCTTAAGCACACACAAAGATCCAAAATTTTTAAAATTAGGGTTTTTACCAAAATAGTTTTTAACGGCCCGGAAACCGGGGCGTTACAAGTTGTACACCTCTGATCAGAGTAAAACTATACGAATAGCCGCGCCCGCAAGTCTCACCGTGATTAGTCTCACCCTAGATAATTAATCCTGTTTTATCAAACTGGTGTTGTGGAAGGTGTTGAGTCCGGTCGACGTGGTTGAGTTGACCGGGGGTGACCGGTTAGCGTGGTGTAACGCTAATCGGTGGAGACTGGTGAGTGTGGTGTAACTCTCATCAGTTACGCCTGGTGGTCGTGGTGTAACTTCCATCGGCGCGGCCTGGTCAACGTGGTGTAGCGTTGATCGGGAAAAGCTGGTCAGCGTGGTGTAACGTTGTCTGGTGGTGACTGGTTAACGTGGTGTAACGTTAATCAGTGGAGTCCAGGTAACGTGGTGTAACGGTACCCGGAGGTGTCTGGTGAACGTGATGTAGCGTTCATCAGTGGAGACTGGTTGACGTGGTTTAGCGTCAATCAGTTGGGAATGGTTGGGCCTAGTTAACGTGGTGTAACGTTAATCAGTGGAAGTTAATATTGTTAATTAAATCAACCTTTTTACTGTTTGCGAACTACTACCTTTTGCAACTGCTTTTACGCAAAACAAACCCTATCCTATCTTTGTCCCCCGTGCATATGCATATTTGTGGGTGTGATTTGTTGAGTACTGTGGGTGGTACTCAGCCTTGCTCCATTTTCCCCCAGTGTTGGAGAACGCGTCTGATGAGGAACGTCCAGAGGATTAGGCTGGCTCCGCCGTCAAGGTGCCTGTGGGATGGAAGCGGCTGCTTGGCCAGATGTTTATAGACTTTGTTTTACCTTTTTCCGCTGCATTTATGTAATATACATTTTACTCTGTTTGTAAGACACTCTGTATGGCAACTTGGTTTGTGTACCCTGGCTTTCTTGGGCAGGGATTTATTACACATTAATGTTCAGAATTTCGGTGCGAATTTCTGGGCGTTACAATGACCGAAGCCCTACTTCGAGATATGATCTCGAAGGGTATGATTGCCAGTCGAGAAGATGTGTTGCTTCCTCAAAGAGAGAACAATCCGCCTACAGACCACGAGGGTTACACGGTGGTTTTCCAAGCCTACTTTGAAGCTGGACTCCGTTTTCCCTGCAGCAATCTCATCTCTGAGATTCTGAAGCTATACATAGTCGAACTCCCCCAACTCGCTCCTAACGCTATCGTTCGCATGGGGGTTTTCGAGTAGATTGCGCGAAGCTACGGTTGTGCCCCCCGCGGAGAAGACTTCGCTTACGCCAACAGCATCCGACATTACACACAACGGAATCCCTACTTCAGTGGAATGAATTTCCTTACCCGGTCGAACCGTGGGGCTTACTGGCCGATTCCTGCCATCCGTTCGAAATGGGGGGCCAACTGGCAATCTAGGTGGTTCTACCACAAGATTAAGGCTGAAGCGAATTCTGAAGTGTATAAACTTTTGGGTTATACTGACAATGTGGCCGAATTCGATCCCGAACCTAAAGTGTCTCTGTCCAAGGACTTCGTTGCCAGTCGCCCCAAACTGAAGGAAATCCACCGCACATTCAGCACCAGGGATCTGATCGAGGAGTTTCTTCTACTCAACATCTAGCCCCTGTCTAAAGGATGGCAACTTCTGCTTGGCGATACGCCAACTAGCTCTAGACTGGCACTTTCTCCCTTCATTGCCATCGAAAACGATGACACAGGTAGGTAACTTCCCCTTATTTCTTCGTAAATTCGTGGTGTTCATGTTTTTGACCATAATTTTATTGTAGATTTCGACCTCGAGATGGCCGAGAAGGATGCTGAGAAGCTGATCGGGCCGTACACCTCGGCTGAGCATGAGGCCTTTTTGAAGTTCCAGAATAGTATCCATCAAAACTGCACCTTGTCAGCGCTTGGCCGTCTCGTTCCCGCTCGAACATTTCCCGTCAACCGCGAGCGTCATTCCAGCGGCAGCCAAAAAGTCAGGTTGTATCTTCTTCTGTGGATTACGAGGCTGAGGACGGTGACGACCATTCTCGGGCCTCTAATGGTGGCTCGGATGGGGCCGAGGAGCATATTTCTCCTTCTCCTACGAGCTGGGAAGATGCTCTACGGGCCGCTAAAGGGAAGAAGATTTGCACGGATTCAGCCTCCTCACACACAACAAAGCGTGTCCAAATCGCCCCTCCGAGCGACTATCAGGAGGATATTTTTGACATCCTGCTCATCCTGTCGAAACTTCGCTCGGCCGTTCCTGAAGTGCCAATTCCACCAGAGGTCGATCCGAGACCGTCTATGCCAGTTATCATAGATTCCCCAAGGGAACAAATTTCTCCTCGAGCCGCTCCTGAAACTTCTCAACCAGAGCTGAAAAATGGCAACGATCCGGCTGGTCCCCGGGTTTCCACCCCTAAGGACACACTGGTCACGGAAGTTCTTGTTGAATTCCATCTCCGATGAGCCAAAGAGGGCCCTTCTCGGATGGGAATTCCTACCTTCAGTGATTTTGTCGAATCTACAACCCCTGACATGCATCTACACCTAGAGGACTTCAAATTTCAGTCTCCAGTTGGTCGACTTCCTGGTGTCGTGGCTCCGCTGCTGCTATCTCCTGATCTTGGCAAGAATTTTGTTGAGCAATCCGATTTATATTCATCATTATCTACTCTTGAAGTTGCTGCCGCTAAGGTACTCGAAATATATTTCTTCTTCGTTCTTGCTCGAGAGGTGTTTTCTGCTACTTGTACTCATAATTTTGTTTTTGTCTGCAGACACTTGGTCTGGCGCACTTGTAAAAAGCTGTGGTCACCAAGACCCTGAATGATATTTGTAATCGTTCGAAAAGTAGTGGAGATCGGATCACCAAGCTGGAGGGGGACCGAATCAAACTTTCTCAAACCATTGATGATCTTGAGGACAGGAACAAGAGCTTAAATGAGTCTCGAAAAAGGCTTAAGGCTGAATTGAATGATGCTCGGGACAAGGCAGCTGAGGCTGCTAATGAGCTCCAACGCGTTACCGCTATCAATAGCAGCCTTCTGAAGGAAAAATCTGCTCTGGAGACCGAACTGGAGAATTTGAAGAAGAAGTATGCAAAACAATCAAGAGAACTAGAGGCCAATCAAACCTTCCTCGAAGAGGCTCACGCTAACTTGTTCGCCGGATGCTGCGTTATTCGAGATACTCTCAAAAGTTTGGGCACCGAACCCAACCCTCCGGCCTCCGATAGTAGCCTTGCCGACTTGACCGAATGGGTTGCTGATGCTGCTACCGGGATCTCACAAGGTGTGGTGCGCTTTGCCTCAACATGTTCTCGAATATCTACCAAGGCTTTGTGCGCCGCCCAGTATTCAAGCGACTGCAAGCATCTACACAATCTCAAAGACAGCTTCACTCAACTTCTGCCTGATCGAATTCTTTTTTGAAGCTATCGAGAGACAGTTCGCCCTTATGCCAAGGTTCACCAGGCTCTTTATTGGTCCAAACAAGGGTATGAAGACACCATCTCTTCCCTTCGAGAGACGCTTGCACAGACTGCTGATCAAGCACGAGTGGGGTTGAACATGATGCTGAAGGTGAAGCGGGCAATCCTGGGGATGAACCATCTGCTTCCCAGGTGTGAAATATTCTCATCCTTTGCTATGTCGAAAACTTTTGTTGGTCCGAAAACTTGCTCATTTGAATACTTGAAAACTGTTGAAGGTTGTAATTAACTGATGAAATTTGGCTGGTGCCTCCTTTTGCTGCCATGTATTTTCTATTTATATTTTCTACTGGGGGTGTAGGTTAACTTCGAGCAGAAATCGACCGCCGGTCGATCGAAAAATAAGCTCAACTTCTCGTTGAAGCACATTTCCCACCGACCATTCGAGAAGCTCTATTATGACGCCCATTTACCCGATGAAGATATCGACAATGTATACTATGACGATTCATGTATTTTCTCTTATAGGTTCTTGTCTTGGTATAGGAAACACGCCGGCTCTAGCTTACGAGATTTCGTTCTAGATTTTTGCCAGTGTAGGTTCATGCACTTTTCGGATAGTTCAACTTTTTGGGAGGACTTTAGGCCCTCCCATCGGCACATTAGGATTAGAAATAATCGTCCTCCTGTCATGCCTAGGGAAAACATTTCTTCCCCGAGCGTAACAATCAAAGTTGAGAGCCCACTGTACTTGTAATCTTGCTTGAATAAAATTCTCGTTTGGCCTGCGTTTGACAATGTTTTGATGTATACATTTGAAATCGCCGTCCCCACCTCAAAGAGGAGCGACGAAATATGATCTCATAGTTGAGATGATTTCGTCGCATTGAAATCGAACACAATCGACTTAAACGCGTAGGCCGCGTAGTTGGCCAGAGCTCGCTGTCCCCTTACCTCGAAAAGGAGCGGCAAAATATGATCTTGTGGTCAACATGATTTCGTCGCGTCGAAATCGAACATAAAATCAACTTAGACACGTAGGCCGCATAGCTGAGCTGAGCTCGCCGTCCCCTTACCTTGAAAAGGAGTGGCGAAATATGATCTCGTGGTCGAGATGATTTCGTCACGTCGAAATCGAACATAAAATTGACTTAGACGTGTAGGCCGTGTAGCTGGCTGGAGCTCGCTGTCCTCTTACCTCGAAAAGGAGCGGTGAAATGTGATCTCGTGGTCAAGATGATTTTGTCACGTTAAAATCGAACATAAAATCGACTTAGACGTGTAGGCCGCGTAGCTGGCCAGAGCTTGCCATCCCCTTTCCTCGAAAAGGAGCATCAAAATATGTTTTCGTGGTCGAGATGATTTCGTCGCGTCGAAATCAAACATAAAATCGACTTAGATGCGTAGGCCGCGTAGCTGGCCGAAGCTCGCCGTCCCCTTACCTCGAAAAGGAGCGACGAAATATGATCTCGTGGTCGAGATGATTTCGTTGTGTCGAAATCGAACATAAAATCGACTTAGACGCGTAGGCCGCGTAGCTAGCCGGAGCTCGCCGTCCCCTTACCTTGACAAGGAGCGGTGAAATATGATCTTATGGTCGAGATGATTTCGTCGCGTCGAAATCGAACATAAAATCGACTTAGACGCGTAGGCCGCGTAGCTGGCCGGAGCTCGCTGTCCCCTTACCTTGAAAAGGAGCGGCAAAATATGATCTCGTGGTCGAGATGATTTCGTTGCGTCGAAGTCGAACATAAAACCGACTTAGATGCTAGGCCGCGTAGCTGGCCGGAGCTCGCCGTCCCCTTATCTCGAAAAGGAGCGGCGGAATATGATCTCGTGGTCGAGATGATTTCGCTTCGCTTAGTAGCAAGTTCTTGCTCTTGCTAATGGCGAATTCCAATTTTCGCTTATGGCGATTTGGTAGTTTATACTCTGGTTCCAGAGTGTTAATGGTTTTCGCTCATGGCGAACCTGTAGTTTATACTCCGGCTCCAAAGTGTTAATTGTTTTCACTCTTGGCGAATTTGTAGTTTATACTTCGGCTCTAGAGTGTTAATGGTTTTCGCTCATGGCGAATTCTAATTTCCGCTCATGGCGAATTTGTAGTTTATACTCCGGCTCCAGAGTGTTAATGGCCTCCTTATCAGATAATAACCCTACTTCTTGTTTTTTTTCATATATCCGGTGTGGGAACATATATTACAATGATTTTTTTGGCTACCGCTACACATAGAATTTCTTTAGAGAAAAAGCGTTCCAGGTACGCCCTAACTCCTTGCCGTCCAACTCAGCCAACTTCTAAGAGCCAGTGCTCGTCTGCGCCTTGATGATGAATGGTTCTTCCCATTTGGAGTCCAGTTTTCCCACAGATACCTCGTTCAACACCTTCTTGAGGACCAAATCTCCTGGTTTTAGCTGCCTTGGTCTAACCTTGCTATTGTAATGGCCTCTAGTTTTCTCCACATGCTCAGCCATCTTGTGCAGTGCCTCCACTCTGATTTCCTCCAGGGCGTCTAGGGAAAACTCTCTTTCTCCCTCGTTTTGGGTGAAAACGACTCACAGGGAAAAAGCTCCTAATTCACTTGGTGTCATCACCTCATCCCCATACACTAGCCGAAAAGGTGTCATTCTGGTTGCTCGAACGACAGTTGTTCTTAATGCCCACAGCACTGAGAGTAGATCTTTTGGCCATTTCCCTTTCAGCAAACTTTCGAGTCTTTTTCTTATCGCCTCTACCACCTTTCCATTTTCCTTTTCTACTACTCCATTTGTCTAGGGATGCCATACTGAAGTGAAGTTTATCTTGAGGTTCAGCCCCTGGCACATCTCCATGAATTTGCCCGACTCGAATTGTTTCTCATTATCACAAATGATCTCTTTCGAGATACCGAAACGACATATTATGTTCTTTCATACAAACTTCTGCACCGCTGCCGACGTGATTCTTGCTACTGGCTCTGCTTCGATCCATCTTAAGAAATATTCGATCGCCACGATCACGAAGCGCAGATCTCCCTTTGCTCTAGGCAATGGACCAACTATGTCAATTCCCCACTTGTAGAAAGGTAAAACTTGTGGGATGGGTTGGAGCTCCTTTGGCTGTGCTCTTGGGATCGGACCATACTTTTGGCATGCTTTGCATGTCTTTCTATATTTCTCTGTGTCCTTTATGATCATTGGCCAATATATTCCTTGCCAAATCACCTTGGAAGCAACGGACCTGGGCGCTTGGTGTGCTCCGCACAAGCCCTCATGGATATCCACGACTATCTTCATTCCTTCCTCCTTGGTGATGTACCTCAGCAACGGCACTGTGACTCCGCTCTTGTATAGCTGCCCGTCAATCATCTTATACTTCCTCGACATTAACTGCACTCTCTTTACCTCCACTTCATTGTCGGGCAGCTGATCACTCACCAAGTATTTTATCAGTGGATTTCTCCAATCCATTTCCCCTGGTGAAATGGTGAAAACATTTTGCCCTTTTGTACGCTTGAGGTTTCTAGGACTTTGAAAAATGAGTTTTCCAGCGGTTGTCCTGCTGCGGCTGCCTTTGCCAGTTCATTTGTCTCTGTGTTTTCACCTCTCGGGATGGCTTTTACTGTTATCCCAAGGAAATGTCTCTCGTTTGCCCGCACCTCGTTCAGATACTATTGCATTGTGTCATCTTTCGTCTCGAAGGTTTTAGCAAAATGTCCTGCCACGAGCTTGGAATCTGTCCTGATAATCAACCTCCGAGCCCCTAGTGCTCGGGACTTTCTCATAGCCAGTAGTATTTCCTCATACTCGGCTACATTGTTCGTTGTTGGGAATAGCAACTGAACTGAGTATCTCAGTGTCTGCTTCATTGGGGTCTTGATGATTGCCACCGCGCTAGCGCCTACGACACTCCATGACCTGTCCGAATATACAGTTCGTGGTTTCTGCTCTTCCATATTCTTCTCCGCTTCTGTTGATGTCCATTCTGCCACAAAGTCCACCAACACTTGTGATTTCACCGCTGTTCTTGGCATGTACTTCAGTTCAAATGGCACCAACTCCATTGCCCACTTCGCAATCCGGCCCACCAACTCTTTGTTCACCAGCACCTCTCCTATTTGATATGATGACGGTACCTTGATTTCATGCGAGAGAAAATAATGCCTCAGCTTTCTTGACGCCATTACTATGGCGTATATCAACTTCTCTATTTCTGAGTATCTCGTTTTCGCCCCCTGTAGAGCTTCCGACACAAAATACACGGGTACCTGCTTTTCCCCTTCTTGTACCAAAACCGCACTCATTGTAGCCGGAGTCGCTACCACATAAAGCAATAAAATCTGTCCTGACTGTGGGCTTGCCAGAGTTGGCATATCTTAGAGGTATGTTTTCAACTTCTCGAATGCATCTTAGCATTTAGCTGTCCACTGGAAATCTGCTGCTCCTCTCAATGTCTTGAAAAATGGGAGACCTTTTTCCACTGATTTCGATAGAAATTTGCTCAATGACGCCATTCTGCCTGTCAACCTTTGGACTTCCCTTGGGTTCCTCGGTGGTTCCATTTGTTGTATGGCATCAATCTTGTCCGGGTTTGCCTCAATTCTCCTCTTAGATACGAGAAAACTAAGGAGTTTTTCCGCTTGAACACCGAAAATACATTTCTCCGGGTTTAGCTTGACCGAGAATTTTTGGAGATTGTTGAATGTTTCCTGCAGATCCATTCCATGAGTTCTCTCCTGCATGCTCTTGACAACAATGTCGTCCACATACGCTTCTACATTTCTCCCCAACTGACTTGCTAGCGCTTTAGAGATGAGCTGGGTGAATGTTGTCCCGGCGTTCTTCAGACCAAATGGCATTCGAATGAAGCAATATGTGCTAAAAGGTGTAATGAAGGAAGTTTTCTCCTCGTCCTCCTGCACTAGGAAAACTTGGTGATACCCGGAATATGCGTCCAGGAAACTCGTGAGTGCACATCCTGCTGTAGCATCCACTAATTGATCTATCCTTGGCAGGGAGAAATCGTCCTTCAGGCACGCTTTGTTCAAATCAGTGAAATCCACACACATTCTCCACTTGCCATTGGCTTTCTTGACTAACACCGGGTTAGCTAGCCATTCGGGATGCATGACCTCCCTTATGACCTTTGCCTTTAGCAACTTCTCCACCTCTACTCTTGCTGCTGCTTGTCTGTCCGCCGATATTCTTCTTAAATTTTGCTTCATTGGCTTATGATTTTCCTTTACCGCTAGATTGTACTCGATCAAGCTCCTGTCTACGCCTGCCAATTCCTTTGGAGACCAGGTGAAAACGTCCATATTCTCCTTTATGACCGCCAAAATCTCCTCTTCTACCTGTGGTGAAATGTTTTCTCCCATCATTATGCACCTTTCTAGTTTCTCTGGGTCCAAAACTATTTTCCTTGTTTTTCCCTCTGGGACTAACTTATGGTTTCTGGAGAAACTATCTTGCGGGTTCTGCTCCACCGCGTGTACTCCCTTCCTATGGGGGGTTATCTGCAGTTCGAACTTCCTTGCTGCGAGTTGACTCTCTCTTAGGGTAATCACCCCTTCTGGTCCAGGCAGCTTCATGCATATGTAATTATGATGTATTGCCACTTCGAACAAGTTGATTACTGATCTGTCCAAGATGGCATTGTACTGGTAAGGCACATCCACCATATCAAAAACAACAATTTCACTCCTTGGGTTTTCTCCACTTCCGAGTACCACTTCTAGTGTTATTTTGCCTATAGCATCCACCTTTTGCCCCCAAAACCCTTGAGTAGCACTCCTACTTTGGTTAGCCTATCCATAGAAATCTGCATCTTCTTGAATGCATCAAAGAATAGAACATCTGCAGAGTTTCCACCGTCCACCAATACCCGGTGGACCTCACATTGCGCTATGTCAATGGAGATAACGAGTAGGTCTTGGTGCGGGAAAAGGATACCTTCTGCATCTTCTGGACCAAAGGAGATTATGGTATTTGAGTAGGCTAGTGGTTTTGTTTGACTTGTGCCGACATGATTCACCTACTGCACATACGTTTTCCTCTGCCTTTTCGACTCCATCCCGAGGGAAGAGCCGCTAGTGATTGCATTAATTACTCTCTTGGGAGCTTCCTCAATTGCCTCCACCTTCAACACTGCTTCTTCAATCAAATTATGTGTCTGTGGCTAGATTCTATTTTGCTACTTGTTTTCATATTTCTCCGCCTAGTCGGCCAAAATGCCTTGTATTGTTTTGCATTCCTCTGTTGCATGTGTATAGTGTCCATGCCACCTACAGAACTTGGGCTCAAAAGGAAATCTTCCTCGACCTCTTCCATTTCCGTGTCCTCTCCATGGTGCACGTCCCTGTCCACCACGGTGAAAACTTCTCACCTTCTCACCACGGCGAAAACCTCTCCCTTCTCCACCATGGTGAAAAGTTCTTTCATCCTCCTTGATGAAATTCACCTGCTTCTTACTATCTTACTTGAATCTCTTCCATGGCTTGGTATTATGCTCTGACTGATTCTCCTCTGTCGATGTATTTTTCTCTTTTCCCTTTGAGAACTTCTTGCCCACAATTGCTGACACTTCCGCCTCCATTCTCAAGTCATCCTCTTCTCCCCTAGCGAAACTCTCCATTCTTTCAAACAACTCCTTTGCGGTGTTTGGCATGTTTCTTGGAAGGTCAAACCTCAGTGGTCCTTTAAGCAGACCCCCTTTTGCCATGGCTATTATCATTGCATCGTCTACGTGCTTGATTTGGCAGCGGACTCAAGAAAATCTCAACATGAATTCCCTTATAGTTTCTGATGGGAGTTGCCGCACTGCATATAGGTCATCATGTTTTTTTGGCTCCTCATAAGCTCCAATGAATCCTGATCGAAATGTATCCATCATGTGTTCCTAGGAGTATATAGACAGTGGTGGAATTGTGGTGTACTAGGAGAGTGCTACTCCTTCTAACATCATAGGAAGTATTTTCGCCTTAGTTGTGTCATCTCCCCGTGCTACTTCCATTGCCGTTTCATACACTCTCAGGTACTCGTTTGGGTCGGTATCTCCCTTGTATTTTGTTATGTTTGAAAGCTTGAAATGTGCTGGCCAAGGTGCCATCTGCAGGTTTGGGCTTAAAGGACTTTTGTCATCCACTGTTCGCACTCCTTAGAACTGTGGCTGGGCAATAGGTATATTCTAGCTAGGGGTGTGTCAGCTATGCAATTTGATTTTGAGACAAGTGTTGGAACATTGATTGAGATATTGGTGGAGTGTATTGGGAAAAATGTTGATTTTGGTGAGGAAAGGGTTGATTTTGTGGGAGAGAAGGCTGACTTTGCCGGGGAAAAGATTGATTTTGCTAAAAGAGAGGTTGATTTTGCTGGAGGAATGGCTGATGTTGCTGGAAAAGAGGTTGATTTTGCTGGAGAAAAGGTTGATTTTGCTGGAGGAAAGTTTGTTGCAGAGTTTGCTGGGAATTGAATGGGGGAACTGATTATGCGGGGTGTGAATAGAAGGTTGGATTGGGCTCTGGTTGTTGAGCATGAGGGTTGTGTTCAGAGCGCCTTGGGATGGTATTTCCGCCGGTACTGACGTGGAATTTGAGATGTTTTGTTGGTCCATGACGGGTGCATCTGCGTTTGGTTGATTTGGGATTGGGGCATTTGTAGAGCTGGGTTGGTTCTGGATGGGTGGTGTGTCTATGGAAGCAGGTTGGCTCATGAGAGGTAGACTGATTTGTGCTGGATTTTGACTCAAAAACTGGGGAATGACATTTGTTGTAGTCTTTGCGATGATTCTGGGATATCTGCCACGGCTGCTTCTGCTGTTTCACCTGGATTCTGCAAATTTTGCAACCTTTACAATTCTCTCTGCATTTCTTCAAACAGTTCTCGACTTATCATCATAGCTCCTCGTGCTTCCACCATTTCCTCTAGGTCCACCTCGTTCACATGATTATCTCCAATATGTCCAACTACATCTGCTGTCCCTCCATCTCCAGCCACGTTCTCGATTTCCCTTTCTGGCTCCATTTCACCTTCCACGACAGGATCTTGTATTCGCCTTAATTGCTATTGAAATGTGTCGGCGTATCTTGCTGGTAATGTTCTCACTCTTTGTGGCCTAGGGTGCATCTACCCCCTAACTTTCACCTTAGAGACTTGCTTTCCCACGGACAGCGCCATTGTTGTGACCTTCGGTCACAAACAAGAAATGGGATAAGCGGGGGAAATGTTTTCACCCGCTTATCCTTGCAAAATGCAATCTGGAGGCTAAATGCACTCAAATCACTATTTACTCAAATATTCTCCGTGCTTTACAATGGGGCTTGCCCACCTTTTATAGCCCAGGGGACGTACAATGAGATTACAGAAATGCCCCTGGGGGATCGCTAACCCTAGGGGCAATCTAGATATTTTACACTAGATTTTTGGTCCCCTCCGGGACAGCTATCCAAGGTGGTCCAGGCTGGTCCCCACGCTACGTGGGGGAATATTTCTTCCTTGGCTTGTGTCCTAAGCCTCCTTCTAGCCCCTATGTTTCGCCATTCTTGAAGGGGAGATGTTCTTGACCTCCGTCTTGGGGAAAATGTTCTCGACCTCCATCTTGGCGAAATGTTCTCCCCTCCTAGTGGATCGAATGACTTGTCGCCCCTGTGCCTGGTAAACAAGATTGTTAGTGTTTCTCCAAGTGTCGGTCGAATTAGGGGCATGGCTCCTGGTCCTGCTCCAACAAGGATTTCAGCCACAGCGCTGTTTGGCCCGCGGCTCGAGAATGACCCGACCCTTAGAGAAGACAGTGACTGGCTGATCAAGGTGCCATTGAACTCGAGTCTTGCAACCGGGTTCTTCGCCGACCGCAAGTAAGAATATATCTCCCTAGCATCAGAGTAAGTGACTGTTACTCCAGGGTGGATGTCAGCGAGGGTTGGCAAGAATTCACCATATACATCTTTACTTGAAATGATGGTACCAACACCACCGGCTACTTCGACAGTGACTTCTTGTGCGGGGCCAAAGGTAATGTTTCTGCTGTCTTCGCACAGAACGATCTTGCCGGCGACTATGTTGCTGGAGTGCTTCAAGTAATCGTACACATCAGAGCCAGCATCACCACCATATACGAGCGATATCAATGAACCAGCCGTGTTCTGGCCGAAATAGAGGGAAGTGCCAACATAGGTTTTGCCATTTCCGAGGACAACATGCGCCGGGAACCTACGGTTTATGCTTGACGCGCCGACCGTCATTATCCATGGTGCGAGGTTAGCGACTGTGTAGAAGTCTGGACCAGTGTTCTAGGCGGAGGCAATGACAACTATGCCTTTGCGGATGGCATTGAATGAACCAACGGACGTTACTTCATTATAAAGATTTTTACTCTTAACGCCGAGCGAAAGGGATATGACATCTACCCCATCTGCAATGGCCTCGTCCATGCCAGCCAGGACGTTAGAGCTAGGATATCCTGTTTTCCAGCACACCTTGTATGAAGCAATGTGTGCACGGATAGCCATGCCCTGGGCAGTGCCATTGCCATAGCCAAGGAGGTTTGCACCTGGGACCACAGAGCCCGCAGCTGTGGAGGTGGTGTGTGTGCCATGGCCATTGGTGTCAAGCGGTGACTTCGACTCTTCCGTCTGATTTATCGGTTTTCCTATAGAGGCCTCGTACCCTCTATAGAAATATTTCGCGCCGACGAGCTTGTTATTGCAGCAGGCGGTGGCATCGAAGGAAGGTGTCGAGACACAACGACCACAAAAGGTGCGTGGCGGTAGAGGCAGTGACTTGTCAGCAATGAAGGACATGTGGTTCTTGGGATAAATGCCACTGTCCAAGATTGCAATCACCTTACCCGTGCCACTGCCGTTTGATGCCTATACAAGGCCACTAGACTGTGTGAGGTGGAGAAAGGAGGGAGATAGAGTGGTATGTAGCTCATAGAGCACGTCAGGGAAGACGGCGAGGACACCAGGCTAGTCTGCGATATGCGTGGCCTGGTGCTTTGACAAGCGTGCTGCCAAGCCTGTGGCCACATGGGAGTAGACGTAGACAATGCTAGGTGATACCTCGTTTATACGAGAAGGAAGAAGCCCTTGGAGGAAGGAGGTGTAGTGTGTGTGAGCTAGGTGGGTCGTGCTCGGCGAAGTGAGAGGTGCTGCATGGGCATGTTCAACGTGCACAATGTAAGTTGATACATTATCTGCTTGCTTGATGCTTACTGATGTCACCACTGCTATGACATGTAGCAAGCTTAAGACGATCAGGAGTGTTTTGCCCATGGTGACAAAGGCGGTGGTCAGATTTATATATATTGATGTAAGGTGTGTGATGCGTGTTGTGAATGGATAAAGCATTGAAGCCAAAAGGTGTATATATACATGCAAAATGGTACTATTCTAGTCATATAATGACTTTGAAAAAAACCTGATAGATAATACGGATGGACATGAAAAATTTTCAAACTTTGTGTGTGAACGTTCCGTTCCAAATTATAATTAAATATAGATGATAGAATTAGCATATTTTTCCTCGTAATTTTGAATGGAGCTAGACAAGTGGAATTGGTTTTCAAATAAAAATCTTTAGATTTTCCAATAAAAACAATTATATTTTGTATACAATTATACTGATCAACTCTTACTTCTATTTATGTATATAAAATTATATTCTCTATACAACTATATAGATCAATATACACCATTATAATCTAGACCCACCGCTGTAACATACCAGAATTTCGACTTTCGAAATTCTAACCAAAACAAGTTAACAAAAAGACCTTGAAAGTAAAATCTTATACTTTCTATACAAAGGAGTAAAATGAGAGGTAGATTTACTAAAGTAAATCTTAAAAGGGGGAATGCTAATACTTTTATAGTTAAATTTTTTAATTTATTTAAAGACTTACCCTAAGTCACAATATAAATAACAAAAGATAATATGACTAAATATGTATAGATAAAAGTTTGACATAAAAATATGGAGATAAATAAAGCAATTACCATTTCATGTGCATACTCTTTATTTGGATTGTTCTTGGATCTTAAAGTGCATTTCCATAATAGGATGCATATACATTTGTATAGCCTAAATAATTTCTAAGGAGAATAGGTCTAACATAAAATCATAGAAAAATTCCTGTAATCACTATCCCACATGATTAATCCACTGTAAATTTTACATGATTTTATCACTTCAATAAATACTTCAATAAAATCCCTCAAATCAACTAGACTAGGGAGCTAGCCAAAAATGAATGGGTATACTTCTAAAATTCACCAAATAAATATGAAGATTAATTGGGCAGTGAAATTCTACCAACAGGTGTGTCAACAAAAACTCTACCACCAGTAATTTTTTATTAATTTAATTCCTAAATAAATCACATAAAATAATAAGAGCAAAGCCCTAGGGACATAAATTACACTGCAGAAAAACTGGATCAACAACCCTACTTTGCAAATTCACCAAAAACAAACCAGATCACTTCTAGCAACAAAATTTGGTCATAAAGTTAATCACATTCTTCTCTATCTCCAGTAATTTTTACCAAATTTTATCAATTCAATAAGTGTCTCAAATAAGTACTCTTAATTCAGCAATACAGAAAAAATTTTCCCTGCAGAAAGTCTATTTGACATTTTTTCCAGAATTAATCCATCAATCACCTTCTCACCAAAATTTACCAGAACCTGGATTAGATTGTGAAATAATTACATTAAAAATTTCAGTACAATATTCATAAATATTGAACATAAAATAATGGGACAAAGCTCACTGACTCAGACTAATGCACAGCAGAAACTGCTTTTGGCCGAACTTTGCCATTTTCTCCAGAGAAAACCACAAGTTCCACAACTCTGAATTTTGGCACAGAGCTAGCCAATACCACCTACTGCCCACAGTAATTTTTCCCAGATTTATACCCCTTGGTAACTTAGTAAAACATCTGAGTAAAAACTGCATGCTTGACAGCTAGCAAGACTTAGCTTCTAGATGACTTCTCTCTCATTCTTCACTTCCAAGTGGGACCCACAATACCCCTGGCCCACCTGTAAGCCTCAGCCTTTCATGAGACAGTGTGTTTCACTCAAAAATCTACCCACCTTCTCTCTTTTCCCTAGAGATTAACTACAAGGGCCCACTAGTCATGGACAAAACCTAGCCATATGTGTGTGAAACCTTGTTGTCTTACATGTGGGACCCACCTTGACCACTATGGAGTTGGAGCACCTCAGCACTGCATGGCACAGGTGTCGTTTCCTCCTTCCTTTCTTCTTCCTAGCTCACAGAGCAAGCCCTGGACAGCACACCCTTGGAGACCTCGACCATTTCACTCCAAAATTCACCAGAGAACTCCTCTCCTCTTCCTCTTCACATTCCCACCGAGAAAACCGACGAAATCCCCAAAGATCACCGGCGGTGAAGTCATCTCCTCCGCTGCCGAGAGTGTTCGACCGAAACTGAGCTTCCTCTGTTGAGCTCCATCCTTTCGTATCCACCAGAACGTGATCTACAACTCCTAAACTTTCCATCTTTGTACTTGGCGTCCCTAGATTTGCTGGCCGAAGTCGCCATGTCGCCGCCGTGCACTGCCTCTGTCCCGCAGGGCCGCCGCCGTGATGTGGTCGCCGTTTCAGCCGATCCGGGATGTCGCCGGCCAAGCCCTTGGCCAACCTCATCGCCCTGTCTCCAGAAGACCGCCAACCGAAGGAATCGAGCTGCGGTATCCCGAAGCTTGAGATCGACACGTTCTTCCCCAACTCCGGTCATCGCTCCGCCGCTGCCATTCCTGTCGATCCGGTGAGCCATTCGTCGATTCCTTGCACTGAGACCATCTCTAAGTGATCTCTAACCTATTCGGCATCTTAGCTTCACCACAGTACCCCAGGAGAAGGCCGACGACATGGTCCTAAAGGATTCCGCCGCCGCCGGACTATGTTCACCGTCGCTGTTGCTGTTCCAACTTCGCTAGGACCAACATAACCCTCGGTGAGCATTCTGGTACACCTTAGACACATAAGTGTAACGCCCCGGTTTCCAGGCCGTTAAAAACTATTTTCGTAAAAACCCTAATTTCAAAAAACTTGGATTCTTTGTGTGTGCTTAAGGACTAAGTGCCGTAGATCTCAGATCCAAGCTCCCTTTGAAACTCTAAATCCTCGATCCCAAACTCTTTCCGATTCCGAGACTCGAATTTTGCAGTTCGATTGTCTCTCTCAAAACCCCCTCGGAAAAATTCAAAATCTAAACCCCCTTCGAATTCCTTCAGAAGCCTTTATTCACTCCTCCCAAAAAAATACCCGGGTTCGAATTTTGCAATTCGAAGCCCTCCGATAAAACTCTTCGAAAATCATCCTTGCAGCCTTTCAGTGAAATCTCTTCATTTTGTTCCTCTCAAAAATTTAGATTTTCATCGAGAACTCCCTTCCCGCAACTTGCCAAATTTATATATTTCCAAAAGTCCTCAAATCCCAAGAATTAAATTCAAGTTCCAATATTCCCTCAAGGTACTCCAATTCTATTCCATTACAAAATTCCCAAAGTATCCCTGAGAATCAAGTTCCAGTATTACATCCAAATCCAGTCCCCTTTGGAATCTCCTTCTTTCTTTTTCCAAATATATCCAAACCCAGACAAAAACCTCAAAAAGTGCTCTCCAGAAATTTCGGATTTAATCCCATTAGAAGTCCTCCAATATTCCTTTTAAAATCCCTTTTTGAGATCCTCCAAATATCCTCTAAAAACAATCCTTTGGAAAATATCAAAGTCCACTGTGTCTTTGGGCCGTCTCTCTCTCCCTGGCCTGAACCAGCTCGGCCTCTGTCGCAGCCGGCCGAAGCCGGGACCCACCAGCCAGGCCGCCAGCCGCGCCCTCGCTGCCCGCGCCCTCGCGCTCGCCCGCGCCCTGCCACGTGCCACTCCCCGGCCTCGCACCCCGCGCGCACGCCGCGCAGGTGCCTCTTTCCGGACCCCGTCGACCACAGCCGAGCACGAGGCCGCCCGCGCCCGCGACAGCCCGTGCCCGTGCCCCTCCAACCCGTGCCCCTCCAGTCCGTGCCCCACTCCGTGCCCAAACGCCGACATGTGGACCCCGCACGTCGGACCCTTCCCCTACCTCGCGCCTCTCCCTTTTCTCTCTCATCTCCCGAACCTTCTCGCCCATCCCCGAGCCGGCCGCCTCCTTGCGCACGCCCATCACCCCGGGCCCGCACGCCAGCGGCACGGAGGCCGAACGCGCCCGCGCGCCCCACGGCAGCGGTGTCGTCTTCCCGTCGTCGATCTCTCTCTGCTCTCTCTCTCTCTTTCTCTCGATCCTTCTTCCCAGCTTATCCCGACACGGGCGACCGCGCCCATGTCTCCGTGTCTCGCGGCACACCGAAGTCAGCCGCGCGTCCCGTCGCCATACCCCTCTGCCTCTCTGTCTCCCTTCTTCGTGTCTCGTGGCAGCACGAGGTAGCCCAATGACGCGAGCCACAGTAGGCCGGCGCCATTGATGCGCCTCGCCACTCGAGCTCGAGCTTATCTCCTCCTGGCATCCGCCCTCTGTCCACTAGCGCCGGAGCCCTTCTATAAATAGAGCCACCCTCCCATTCGTTCAGACACCAAGCAACAAGCCCCAACCAGCCAAACACCAACAACCTCTCTCCGCCGCCGCCATTAGAGCCTCTCTGTACCCCTCCAATTCCATCGCTCCCGAACCCAATCGACCAAACCGCCGCCGCCTTTGTGTTCCCCGGCGTGCAGCGACCTCCTCCCATCTCTCGCCGGCGCCCAATTGGCATCGAGAGAGAAAGCCCCAAATCAGGCGCCGCCGCCCCGCCATTGCCGTGCTGCGGGAACTCGCCGCCGCACGAGGTAGGAACCCAATGCCCCTCTCTTTCCTCTTCCTCTCGTCTCTCCGCAACCAAACCCGAAGACCCCAGGCCCCTCCGCCGCTCTTTCGGTCACCGGCGACGACCGCCCCTTGCCGCCGCCTCCTGTCTGTCGCCGCCGGAAGCCGTTGACCACCAACCACCTAATCCGAACCGTCTATCTCCTTCGCCGCACTCCCCTCGTTCCATTCCCGTAGTCCGTTTCCTTCCCCTCGCCGCCAATCGCCGGCAAGCCCCCGGCCGTCGACCACCGTCGATCTCTCTCTGCCCGGTCTCCAGTTACCCATCCGGCACCCCTCCTCTCTCTCTCTCTCTGTGTCTGCATGTGGACCCAGCCACCAACCCTCTGACCCGTGGACCCCCGGTCAGATCCTCTCTCCATCCTTGGTCATTGACATGTGGACCCAGTACACAGTAATCACACCCTTAATTTCTATCATAGTGACATCTGAGCCATACACTGTAAACTACTCGTTTTCTCTCCTTTCTCTCCCGATGACAAGTGGGCCACCATCCTCAGTTCCTCTCCCCAGCCACTGATCCAGGGTCCCACCTGTTAGCCCAATTTCCAGAATTAATTCCTTTCCCAATAATTCAAATAATCCTTTTCTTATTCCAGAAAAATCCCTAAGACTCCCAAAATTCATATCTTCTTAACCGTAGCTCCAATTGACTCCGTTCAAGTCTCTAAACTTTTCTAAAAATAAGATCTACCTTATGGCACTATTAGTTATTAATAATAGTATATTATTTCTAGGGTTTTGTATGTGTTTTTCTCTCGTTTTGCGCGTAGTCGACGCTTCGGAAATTCGTCGGACGTCAGATTTTCGTGAAGCCTGAAGACGAAGTCTGAGGCAAGTCACTCCTTGACCATATTGCTCCTAAATTTAAAAA
The DNA here is from genome assembly GCA_003991445.1 of Oryza meyeriana var. granulata. Classification (NCBI taxonomy): domain Eukaryota; kingdom Viridiplantae; phylum Streptophyta; class Magnoliopsida; order Poales; family Poaceae; genus Oryza; species Oryza meyeriana. The sequence continues at coordinate 42,638 of RYFJ01003802.1, read as the reverse complement.
TGTATTGTTTGCAAAATTGCATTGCTAGTGTGCACGATAAATTGATTGGCCTCGGTTTGCGTGTCGAACCGATGGACCTGCCCGGTAGTTGCATAAACCCTGTAGGTCTTTGATACCCTATTCCTTGTCGCTCCACCCCGTGGTACCTCGGTGACCGTGCTCTCTGAGCATGGATTCCGATGATTCCACTCACAACACAATTGTTTGTCGATTTGGGAAAAATAGGGTTTCCAACAGATTTAAAAACCCGACATGCGATGTCGGCGAGATTTGCGAAACAAAATTTATTTGAGAAAGTTTCCGCGGTGCAAAGTGATCGCCTGTGTGGTGGCACTTCGTATTCGCATATAAGGACCGATTCCTTGAGGAATTGCACTGAGCATGTCATAGTGCGACCACACGGGTGGTATGGGACACCCCTGGCTGAGTAATCAGTGTTCCCAGGATGGTTCGGTTGCTAATAAATGTGGGACTGGCTGGGTGCCAAGAGGGCGATATACCCCCGTCCCTGAGTACAGGAAAGTGAGTTCCAGGTACTTGGTTGAGTGTGAGCACCCATTTATAGGGCAGCGTGCTATCCTGGGAAGGCTTTGGAAAGGCTTTGTCGCGAACCTCCCCACCTGATCAGTGTGGGAGTAAGCTCGCGTCGTGTGGGTAAAGCGTACAATCTTTGCAAAGATCATTGAACTGTTCGAACAGCCGTGCCCACGGTTACGGGCAATGTGAGGTGATTCCTCTAGCGTAGATTTGTTTGCAAGTATTTGCGAAAGAGATTTGTGGTATGGGAATCGTTACCAGAATTGGCCTTTGTGGCTGATGGATGACCTGAGTGGTCTGAAACGGGGCTGTGTGACCCGGGATGTCGATTGACATCATAGTTAGGCTCCCCGAGTGGAAGCAGTTTGAGTTGAGATTAAGGATGGCTTGGAGAGTCATCGATATGAGTTATGAGATGAGATGAAATGATGTCCCGGATGGGACTAAAGTGAAAGATGAGATTACGTCCTAGTGAGGACGAAATTGAAAATAAAGTAATAGATGTTGATACCGTGGAAGGCTGCTTGTAGGCAGATCCACTGAGCCGCTGTCGTGATCCGACAAGCGGTATAAGAATACTTGAGATCAATTAAAATTTGCTTCGTCCGCTTGAGTTGTTGAAAAGCAATTCGCGGACAGGATCGAGGCGAGAGTCTCCTTCCAGTCACTTTGAGACAACTCACACTTAGGTTTTCGAAAGTGTTTTCAAATTAAAATGGTTTGCATAATAAACCCCAGCCTATTCTTTGATAGCCTGCATAACTCACATTTCCTGTGACTTGCTGAGTACGTAAGTAGTCAATCCATTCCTTTTCTCCCCTCATTCAGGAAGATTGAAGTTGAAGTGAAGATTAGGGTTTCTTTCCTAGTCCCAAGCCGTTGCTTGTGGATTGGGTTCTCGCTGCGCTGTCGTTCCGCTGCTGTGGTTCTGTTTGCCGGTTGCTGCTCAGGGCTTGCCCGAAGTCGCAACTTATAAAGGTATAGTATATATATATTCGTATATTAGTTAATTGCTGTGGTACATCTCAGTTGACCGCGGGTACCAGCTTGGTTTCCTGGGACTGGTACCGGCATCGCGGTTCCGTGGGAGTTTGGTTCACGCCAATCTTCCACGGCGCTTGCCCTCTGGTATCGCTGCAGGTGGTGCCAGGGCGGGAGGCGCTACAGAGGTGGTATCAGAGCATAGGTTTGGTATAGGAACGAAACCCCTTCTCTCATAGGATGCCTTTAAGGACAATATATTTAAATGTAAAGGCTATTTGCGAAAATTTTCTGCTCTCTTCTCTCACTCTAAGTTTGCAAAAAGAATTTTCTACTCCTTCACCCCCTCAAAATCATAGAAGTTAGATATCCCTTTTCCCTTTCTCACCTGAGGACATGGAATCTTCGCCTGAAAACGTGGAGTATTCGCCGTACTCGAGACAGGACATGAAGATGAAAGCAAGAAGAGTTTAACCTTAGAAATCGTCGCGAACTCGTTAGGAGTTTTGCGAAGATAGTGTGTGAGTGTGTAATGTTTGGTAGTTCGTTCTTGCATGGTGTGTTCCAGTCCTGGACTTGGCCACACCTATTTTGGTCTTCTCGTTTGCGAAAAGAATTTTTCATGGGGATATTTCTTTTTCTTCTCTTCTGTTCTCTCCTTTCCTAGTAATTTCCCTCTTACCTTGACCTTTTCTGGGTTAGAATGGCTCGTCGTGCCCGTCGTCAAGTCCGTGTCCCTAACCGCTTCGGATATGAGGATGACCCAGTTCAAGCAGCCAACCATAACCTCCACGAGGATCAGAATATAGACCAAGTAGCAGATAATGGACATGAAGACGCTAATGAACCCGTCAATCAGAATGCAGACACGAACCAACCTGAGTTTCCTCCACCTCCACCACTTCCCCTGAACCTCCAACAACTCCTGGCTATGCAAACCCAGATCCTACAAGGAATAGCCCAAACTCTAGCAGGATTACAACAAGGGCAAGTGCAACCCCAACAACCTCAACCTTACCAAAACAATGGAAGATCCAAGCTGATAGACTTCCTAAGGTCAAGACCCCCTGAGTTCTCCCACACCGTCGAGCCAGTCGAAGCCGATGATTGGCTTAAAGACGTGGAAAGGAAACTAAACCTGGTACAATGCACCCCAATAGAGAAAACCCTCTACGCGGCCCATCAATTAAGAGGACCAGCCGCGGAATGGTGGGAAAATTATTGTGCCGCACATGAAGATGCTGCGACCATCGAATGGAAGGAATTCGCGGAAGCTTTTCGAGCATCGTACGTTCCTGAGAGTATAATCGACATGAAAAAGGACGAATTTAACAACCTCAAGCAAGGGCATAGCAGTATTAATGAATACCTGAGTCACTTCCATAAGTTGGCTCGATATGCCCCTGAAGAAGTAGATACAGACAAGAAGAAGATACGGAAGTTTCTGAAAGGAATGAACGTGGATGTAAGACTTCAACTCGTGGCACATGAGTTCCCAACATTTCAGCATATGATCAACAAGGCTCTATTGGTAGAAGAAGCTGACAGAGAAATAGTGGACATAAGGAAACGAAGAGCCTCACAGCTTGGTTTCCAACAAAAGGATGGAACTCTTCGAAGAACCAACCCATCCAGACAGTTTAATAGAGGCCCAACCCAGTATGCCCCTTTTACTGGATTCGTCCCTCGCCCATCTACTCCAAGACCCCCACAGCAAATGTCAGGTGTCAGCAATGGTAATAGTGGAGGAAGTAACTCCACGACACCAGCCGTACCAACCAGAAGCTTGGCCGAAGTCGAGTGTTTCCGTTGCCATCAGATGGGACATTACTCTCGACAATGCCCTCAAGGCCAAGGCGATACCCGACCGGTGCAATCCAATATAGGAAGTAATAGAGTTCCCACGATCGGTCCCAAGAGCGTCAGTCCACATAATAGCGGATCAGTGTCGCAGACTTCGCCTGTTTTCAGAAGATCTCGCCTCAACCACGTAAATGCAGAAGAGGTACAAGACGCCTTAACCTTCGAGACCATAGACGAAGAAACAGAAGATCAGGTTCCACCGGAGCAGATGAACCTACAACAAGACCTGGAAGATTAAGCGTCAAGACCGACGTACTCGCCAGGATGTCGTGAAGCTTTTGCCAAGACCCGAAGGATGAAGTTCGGAATAGTGTATATAACCAACAAAGACCTAGTAAGATAGGGTGCCGTAGTTCTCCCCGTAGCCGTCGTGGTTCCCCTTATCTCGAATCTCGGGGACGAGATTCTTTTTAAGGGGGGTAGGTTTGTAACGCCCCGGTTTCCAGGCCGTTAAAAACTATTTTCGTAAAAACCCTAATTTCAAAAAACTTGGATTCTTTGTGTGTGCTTAAGGACTAAGTGCCGTAGATCTCAGATCCAAGCTCCCTTTGAAACTCTAAATCCTCGATCCCAAACTCTTTCCGATTCCGAGACTCGAATTTTGCAGTTCGATTGTCTCTCTCAAAACCCCCTCGGAAAAATTCAAAATCTAAACCCCTTCGAATTCCTTCAGAAGCCTTTATTCACTCCTCCCAAAAAAATACCCGGGTTCGAATTTTGCAATTCGAAGCCCTCCGATAAAACTCTTCGAAAATCATCCTTGCAGCCTTTCAGTGAAATCTCTTCATTTTGTTCCTCTCAAAAATTTAGATTTTCATCGAGAACTCCCTTCCCGCAACTTGCCAAATTTATATATTTCCAAAAGTCCTCAAATCCCAAGAATTAAATTCAAGTTCCAATATTCCCTCAAGGTACTCCAATTCTATTCCATTACAAAATTCCCAAAGTATCCCTGAGAATCAAGTTCCAGTATTACATCCAAATCCAGTCCCCTTTGGAATCTCCTTCTTTCTTTTTCCAAATATATCCAAACCCAGACAAAAACCTCAAAAAGTGCTCTCCAGAAATTTCGGATTTAATCCCATTAGAAGTCCTCCAATATTCCTTTTAAAATCCCTTTTTGAGATCCTCCAAATATCCTCTAAAAACAATCCTTTGGAAAATATCAAAGTCCACTGTGTCTTTGGGCCGTCTCTCTCTCCCTGGCCTGAACCAGCTCGGCCTCTGTCGCAGCCAGCCGAAGCCGGGACCCACCAGCCAGGCCGCCAGCCGCGCCCTCTCGCGCTCGCCCGCGCCCTCTCGCGCTCGCCCGCGCCCTCGCTCTCGCCCGCGCCCTGCCACGTGCCACTCCCCGGCCTCGCACCCCGCGCGCACGCCGCGCAGGTGCCTCTTTCCGGACCCCGTCGACCACAGCCGAGCACGAGCCGCCGGCCCGCCCGTCCTCCAGCCCGTGCCCGTGCCCCTCCAACCCGTGCCCCTCCAGTCCGTGCCCCACTCCGTGCCCAAACGCCGACATGTGGACCCCGCACGTCGGACCCTTCCCCTACCTCGCGCCTCTCCCTTTTCTCTCTCATCTCCCGAACCTTCTCGCCCATCCCCGAGCCGGCCGCCTCCTTGCGCACGCCCATCACCCCGGGCCCGCACGCCAGCGGCACGGAGGCCGAACCCCCCGCGCGCCCCACGGCAGCGGTGTCGTCTTCCCGTCGTCGATCTCTCTCTGCTCTCTCTCTCTTTCTCTCGATCCTTCTTCCCAGCTTATCCCGACACGGGCGACCGCGCCCATGTCTCCGTGTCTCGCGGCACACCGAAGTCAGCCGCGCGTCCCGTCGCCATACCCCTCTGCCTCTCTGTCTCCCTTCTTCGTGTCTCGTGGCAGCACGAGGTAGCCCGATGACGCGAGCCACAGTAGGCCGGCGCCATTGATGCGCCTCGCCACTCGAGCTCGAGCTTATCTCCTCCTGGCATCCGCCCTCTGTCCACTAGCGCCGGAGCCCTTCTATAAATAGAGCCACCCTCCCATTCGTTCAGACACCAAGCAACAAGCCCCAACCAGCCAAACACCAACAACCTCTCTCCGCCGCCGCCATTAGAGCCTCTCTGTACCCCTCCAATTCCATCGCTCCCGAACCCAATCGACCAAACCGCCGCCGCCTTTGTGTTCCCCGGCGTGCAGCGACCTCCTCCCATCTCTCGCCGGCGCCCAATTGGCATCGAGAGAGAAAGCCCCAAATCAGGCGCCGCCGCCCGCCATTGCCGTGCTGCGGGAACTCGCACGAGGTAGGAACCAATGCCCCTCTCTTTCCTCTTCCTCTCGTCTCTCCGCAACCAAACCCGAAGACCCCAGGCCCCTCCGCCGCTCTTTCGGTCACCGGCGACGACCGCCCCTTGCCGCCGCCTCCTGTCTGTCGCCGCCGGAAGCCGTTGACCACCAACCACCTAATCCGAACCGTCTATCTCCTTCGCCGCACTCCCCTCGTTCCATTCCCGTAGTCCGTTTCCTTCCCCTCGCCGCCAATCGCCGGCAAGCCCCCGGCCGCCGACCACCGTCGATCTCTCTCTGCCCGGTCTCCAGTTACCCATCCGGCACCCCTCCTCTCTCTCTCTCTCTGTGTCTGCATGTGGACCCAGCCACCAACCCTCTGACCCGTGGACCCCCGGTCAGATCCTCTCTCCATCCTTGGTCATTGACATGTGGACCCAGTACACAGTAATCACACCCTTAATTTCTATCATAGTGACATCTGAGCCATACACTGTAACTACTCGTTTTCTCTCCTTTCTCTCCCGATGACAAGTGGGCCACCATCCTCAGTTCCTCTCCCCAGCCACTGATCCAGGGTCCCACCTGTTAGCCCAATTTCCAGAATTAATTCCTTTCCCAATAATTCAAATAATCCTTTTCTTATTCCAGAAAAATCCCTAAGACTCCCAAAATTCATATCTTCTTAACCGTAGCTCCAATTGACTCCGTTCAAGTCTCTAAACTTTTCTAAAAATAAGATCTACCTTATGGCACTATTAGTTATTAATAATAGTATATTATTTCTAGGGTTTTGTATGTGTTTTTCTCTCGTTTTGCGCGTAGTCGACGCTTCGGAAATTCGTCGGACGTCAGATTTTCGTGAAGCCTGAAGACGAAGTCTGAGGCAAGTCACTCCTTGACCATATTGCTCCTAAATTTAAAAATGTATTGTTTGCAAAATTGCATTGCTAGTGTGCACGATAAATTGATTGGCCTCGGTTTGCGTGTCGAACCGATGGACCTGCCCGGTAGTTGCATAAACCCTGTAGGTCTTTGATACCCTATTCCTTGTCGCTCCACCCCGTGGTACCTCGGTGACCGTGCTCTCTGAGCATGGATTCCGATGATTCCACTCACAACACAATTGTTTGTCGATTTGGGAAAAATAGGGTTTCCAACAGATTTAAAAACCCGACATGCGATGTCGGCGAGATTTGCGAAACAAAATTTATTTGAGAAAGTTTCCGCGGTGCAAAGTGATCGCCTGTGTGGTGGCACTTCGTATTCGCATATAAGGACCGATTCCTTGAGGAATTGCACTGAGCATGTCATAGTGCGACCACACGGGTGGTATGGGACACCCCTGGCTGAGTAATCAGTGTTCCCAGGATGGTTCGGTTGCTAATAAATGTGGGACTGGCTGGGTGCCAAGAGGGCGATATACCCCCGTCCCTGAGTACAGGAAAGTGAGTTCCAGGTACTTGGTTGAGTGTGAGCACCCATTTATAGGGCAGCGTGCTATCCTGGGAAGGCTTTGGAAAGGCTTTGTCGCGAACCTCCCCACCTGATCAGTGTGGGAGTAAGCTCGCGTCGTGTGGGTAAAGCGTACAATCTTTGCAAAGATCATTGAACTGTTCGAACAGCCGTGCCCACGGTTACGGGCAATGTGAGGTGATTCCTCTAGCGTAGATTTGTTTGCAAGTGTTTGCGAAAGAGATTTGTGGTATGGGAATCGTTACCAGAATTGGCCTTTGTGGCTGATGGATGACCTGAGTGGTCTGAAACGGGGCTGTGTGACCCGGGATGTCGATTGACATCATAGTTAGGCTCCCCGAGTGGAAGCAGTTTGAGTTGAGATTAAGGATGGCTTGGAGAGTCATCGATATGAGTTATGAGATGAGATGAAATGATGTCCCGGATGGGACTAAAGTGAAAGATGAGATTACGTCCTAGTGAGGACGAAATTGAAAATAAAGTAATAGATGTTGATACCGTGGAAGGCTGCTTGTAGGCAGATCCACTGAGCCGCTGTCGTGATCCGACAAGCGGTATAAGAATACTTGAGATCAATTAAAATTTGCTTCGTCCGCTTGAGTTGTTGAAAAGCAATTCGCGGACAGGATCGAGGCGAGAGTCTCCTTCCAGTCACTTTGAGACAACTCACACTTAGGTTTTCGAAAGTGTTTTCAAATTAAAATGGTTTGCATAATAAACCCCAGCCTATTCTTTGATAGCCTGCATAACTCACATTTCCTGTGACTTGCTGAGTACGTAAGTACTCAATCCATTCCTTTTCTCCCCTCATTCAGGAAGATTGAAGTTGAAGTGAAGATTAGGGTTTCTTTCCTAGTCCCAAGCCGTTGCTTGTGGATTGGGTTCTCGCTGCGCTGTCGTTCCGCTGCTGTGGTTCTGTTTGCCGGTTGCTGCTCAGGGCTTGCCCGAAGTCGCAACTTATAAAGGTATAGTATATATATATTCGTATATTAGTTAATTGCTGTGGTACATCTCAGTTGACCGCGGGTACCAGCTTGGTTTCCTGGGACTGGTACCGGCATCGCGGTTCCGTGGGAGTTTGGTTCACGCCAATCTTCCACGGCGCTTGCCCTCTGGTATCGCTGCAGGTGGTGCCAGGGCGGGAGGCGCTACAATAAGCATGCATTGGTTTGGCCAGAAACCGACCGTAGCTCTATCGGCCTCGCCATCCCGAAGTACCCCGCCACTCGCGCTCGTCGTCGGCGTTGCTCCCGCCATCTCCAGCCACCGCATGACCACCGGAGGGTTCGCAAGCTCGCCCTCTCCATTTTCTCTTTTGGTCGCGCCCACAGCCAGGCCACCGTTCACCGCCGGCGCCACCGGCAAGCGCCGCCGGCCATGGCCACCTCGACCTCCCTTGCTCCTGGGCCGCTGGCAGGTGGGCCCAGCCAGGGAGAGAGATAAAGAAAAAGAAAAGAAAAGAAAAGGGAAAACAATTTCTGGGAATATTCTTTAACTGAAAAGTAGCTATAACTTCAAACATATATAAGAAATTCATTTTAACTCCAAAAATTATGATTCAAAATTTTTTGGAATCACAAAATTATGTACTTTATTTCTGTGGAGTAAAATCTAGAGAAACTAACACTTAAAATTCCTCAAAAATAATAAAGAGTCTAAAAATACATAAACCCCAAATACATTTTAACAATTTCTCCTTTACCTTAAATTAAGATTTGATACATTCATAAAATAATGGCCTTTCCTGTAGAGAACTGAAACTTGGTTAAAAATCTAACTAAAGATGATTTTTACATAAATTGGAGCATAGGTGGATAATTAGTATATAAAACATATATTAACTTCCAAAATTCATAGGAAATTCATGTAAGCTCCAAAAATGATGAAACCAATTTTGTTAGCTTTAAAGTATTTTGCTCTCCACTTCTAAAAACTGAGGATTTGCTAAAACTAGTATGGGAACCCTCCTTATATTTTATATAGAGGATAAATGTTTTATATAAGGTCTAGGAGGTAAAAGAATTCATAAAAATCATATAAACTTCATTTTTACTCTAAGTGAAATACACCCAAATGACAATAAGTCTACACCACATTCCTCTCAGATATCAAAAGGTTAAATTTCATAAATACCTAGCCCTAAAACCCATGCATACTAAAATACATGTATAAATACGTATACACGTCTAGAACTTGGAAAAAATTAATCTCTTAAAAAGAAGTTGATAAAATGGAAACTTCTTCACCAAAATTCACCTAAGACTAGTACCAAACCACTGTATAAGTTTCACACATATTAAAATAACTTCAAATTTTACCTTATATTATATTCGGACGTATTTTCGTATAGAACTCGTAAAATTCATAATTCTCAAACAGAACGTGATAAAATAGAAATTATTTCACCTAAATTCACTTTAGACCAGTAGCAACCTGAGGTATAAATCTCATGCATATTAGAGCATTTTGTATTTTTCGCGTTATTTGCTATTTATTCGGTCGTACGTTATTTTCTTTCTAGAGAACGAATTCGATATCAGTGAAGGAGTGAAATAGTTAGAGTCCGAGTACTCAAGAGTAAGGCAAGTTTTCTCCCCTCCTCCTTGAACAAATTGAATCCTATGTTTTGGGGAATGAAATGTGTTGTTTGCAAAATTGCATGCGTATTTGTGAATAACGGTATTTGAATTGTGGTAAATGGTAGTTATAACCTATTAGTTGCATGATCCACCTTAGAACATTGTATTCCTTGCTGTTTGTAACCTTAGGCTTGATTAAAGTACTTGGTTTGTACTCATAGGGGTCTATATTAAGTCAATACACTTGCTTATGCTTAGCCATGCTTAGTAACGGGCTAAATATTACAGTGATCATTATATACCTTTGAAAATGGGAATTTTATAACTTCTGGACAGAGGTGAAGCCTCTGGTTATTTGTGAACTAAAATGATGAAAAACCTGATTTTAGACTTGGGCAACAAGTGGTGTGCATATGGAGTAGTTGCACACCGATAGAGGGAGCGTTTGCCTGAGTTGCTTAAGGACCGAACTCAGTGTCATATCTCATGTTAAACAGTACAACCACATGTGCTAGTATGGGATAGCCATAGTGGATTAAGTTAGCCTTGCATTTTGGTAGGCTGAGTAGTATGGGCAGTGCCTACGAGCGTACTGTAGGGCTGTCTAGAGGAGCTACCTATGTGAACCATGAGGGACTGTGATCACCTCATGGCGTAGGCGTCTAAGCGTGTCCAATACAACATTGTGTGCCTCATGGGGAGCCGGGTAGGCTGCTGCCACGGCGCTGGGTTTAAGCGTGGGCCCGCCACCCACAGCATTGGGGTAGCGCCCCGATGTGGAGTAACGCACCTCGTGCTGGTGCAAGGCTAAATGTTAGGTAATGTAAAAGCTGTGTTGTGACCTCTAGACCGCATTCAATATGCAGAGTGTGGTGGTACCGATGGATATCGGACAAACTAGAGTGTAGCCGTTTAGCTTCTATCACATCATGTGGGTAACGATGTACAAACTCTGCAGAGTCAAAACTAATCGGTTAGCCGTGCTCACGGTCATGAGCGGCATGGTTGTGTCCATTGAGTATAGATTTATGCTTTTAAATGTGTTTATGAAATTGGAATGAGGATTGGTGATTTGTGAGGATTATTATGCTTATGACAATGCTTACGGTGACTTATTGCCGAGGAGGGCAGCAAGCAGGAAAATTATTATGTTGATCACTTCCTTACTTGTCAAACATGTTTCTAATGTTCTATTAAATACCGTTGCAAATGATTGTAAACTAAAATTAGCTTTATGCAAAGCTGAACCTACAAATAGCCATTTCCTTGATTTTAGAGCTCGCATGTAGCATATAGGATTTTCCTTGACAGTACATTATTTCGGTAATGTACTGATTCTTGCTTGTGCTATTATTAATTTTTATTGTAGGTTGAGTGCTACGGGAATTCGTTGCTTATTCAGGATTGATTCTTTAAGGGGTGTACCCCTAGTCGGATTGCCTGTGGTATGGGTAGACAAGCTTCCGCTAAATCATATTATTTGGCCTTTTGGCCTATGTAATCTTAGTTGTATCTAAGTTTATTTTATTTATAATTGTATATCCTATGTTTGTATACCATTGCTAGAGATGAAAGTGTGAACTAGTAATTTTTCTGGGGCTAGTCTACATGAGTATAGGCTTAGAACAGTTGAGATATATGGAGAGTAGTTCAACCGTAGACCATGTTCTCAGAGATATGTATCGTGTTTGTCGCACTTTCGTATGGTTTGATGGGCATATCTCGCCGTGCGGACTGGTGTAACTATTCTTCCAAATATCTCTTGTGTTCTTAGCCTGGTGTTCGGTTGTTTTGCATTATATTTGGTGATTTGTATGACAAGGCTGCGATGAGGTTGGATAGTTATATTTTTATTTGGCTTTCTCTTGAGATCCCATCTAACTAGATATTTCGCGTTGTCGTACCAATTACCTCTTATAGTGCAGAATAATCGAGTGCCCACAACCGCGATCTAACAATCAATATTTTTCTCTTTTTCTCTTATGGATGTAGGAATTTTTATCCTTCAAAGCAAAAGTGATGGGTCTTTTTAGACCTCTTAAAAATACAATAGATAATCTCAAAACTTTGAACCTTTTTGTTACCGCATATGTTAGTTTATTAGTATGACTAGTCATCAACCCGTCGGCTACACATGCTACTTTCATTGATATGACGGATACGTTGGTTATTTTCTAATATTTATTTTTATGCTATTTTAATCTAATAGTTTTAAAACTCATAATTAATAAATAATAATTTATACTCATGTTGAAGTCTCAACTTAGTATTTGTTTAAATCTATTTAAGAAATTTGGTGTTAACTAACTAGTTATAATCGGTTTGTGTCTTAATTATAACTTTTCATGATTTAATAATTTTGAAACTAGAAGTTAAAATATTGTTGTAGTCAAATTGGAGTCTTAATTATATATCTTCCATCATTTAATAATTCCAAAATTTCAATTAATAACTAATATTTGTGATCGGAGGCAGTAGTTTGCAGTAGTCTTGCATTCACTTTGATAAACAGACTATCCTTACCTTATCTGATAGGCCTAGTAACTAACCTATATTATTATCCTAATCTAACTGTATACCTAATAAAACATTTGATATCCATAAAATAGGTCCGTTAGATGCCTTAAAAAGGTGTGTTGTAGGGTAGAATATTTTTCAAAATTTACGGAAAATCCTATGATTGAGCCCTAAACTATATATACGGGCTATAATTAGCGAGCGCCAATAGACACTCTGATTTTCTAGTATAATATATGGCAGGTGGTTAATTGCACCTAATAGTTGGGACTTGGGAGTTGGGAAAACAAAGTCAAAAGAACAAAAGAAAACTAGGAGTACTTATACTGCTGATTGAATCAAAATGCATTCATAGATTGTTCAACAAGAGTAGATCTGTGCATGGCACGTAAACAAATTAAGCAACAAATTTGAGAACAACTTGATCACCTCAAATTTATTTATTAATGCATGCGTGCTGATAAACAGCAGCAGACAGCAGGAGAACCGGCAGACCGTTTTCCCAGGTGCACCCATACAGTAGCACGTTACGTTTAATACAACATAAAAATTAACCATCTAAGACGATGGCCTTACATTACATTAACGTACGAGACAATGTCCGACGTGAGCTTATTGCCAGGTGGCCGCGACGGGGCTCCTCACCGTGTGCTGGCCATCGCTCCAGACATCGATCCCCACGAGTAGTACGGCGAGTTGCTCGACCCTCCCGACAAGGTGATCGAGTACTGCAGCGTGTTGCGCTGCGCGTCGAAGGCGAGCCTCGTCGGAGTCACCGTGAGCGTGGTGCCGGGCGGCGCGGTGACGGCCACGTGTACACGGCGTTGGTGTTGGCCCCGACGTTGGTTACGGAGCGGCGCTGCGTGACCTGGCCGCCGGACCTCCTGAACACCACCGAGAATGCCGGGTAGTTGAGGTCGCCCACAGACCTCCGCGGCCGGGTCGAGCAGTAGTCGGTCACCGTGCCGTCGTTCGTGAAGATCGCGATCTGCCTGGGCGTGTAGCCGAGGCCGCAGAGGAAGGTGATGTAATAGTCGGCGGTGGCGTTGTACACCAGTCCAGGGACGAGAGCACGGTTGGGGTCGACGTGGCCAGACCCTAGCTCGAACGGCCCAGCCGCCTGCCCATTAACGGAGGACATGATGGCATTGCCGTTGTTGTCCACGTTGTAGGCTGTCGTCATCAGGGCCGACTTGATCGCCGCGGGGCTCCAGTTCGGGCGTGCCACCTTGAGCATAGCAGCGATGCCGCTCACGTGCGGGCACGCCATGGACGTGCTGGAGATGATATTGAACTCGACACGCCTGGTGTCGACGCTGAGGGAGCTAGGCGAATTTTCTCCGGTCCATGCAGCAAGAATGTCGACACCGGGGGCAATTATATCGGGCTTGAGTATCTCAGTCGCAAAGCGGTTTGGCCCACGGCTCGAGAAGGCTGCGACCCTCGGAGCAGACGGTGACTGGCTGATCACGGCGCCTCGGAATTCGATTCTTGCAACCGGGTTCACCACTGACCGCACGTACGAATAGATCGCACTGGCGTTAGCGAAATTGACCGTCCATGCGGGGAAGAGGTCAGGTGAGCTCTGGGAGAACTCACCATAGACACTTCTATTTGGAATGATGGCACCAATGCCACCGGCTTGTTGGACAGCGGCTTCTTGCGCCGGGGCATAGCCGGACTCGCAAAGAACTATCTTGCCGGCGACCATGTTGCGGGAGAGCTTCCCGTATTCACACAATCTAGAGCCGGCATCACCACTGTGTACTATTGGTACAAAAGAACCAGTCGTGTTCTTACCAGAATAGAGGGAGGTGCCGACATATGTTTGGCCATTGCCGAGGAAAACAGGTGCTGGGAACTGACGGTTTATGCTTGATGTGCCATCACCATCCATGGCGCAAGGTTATTGGCAGTGCTAAAGCTAGGGCCATCGTTCCCGGTGGCAGCGGAGACAACTATACCTCTACGGATGGCATTGAACGAACCAACGGACGTGGGTTCGTTGTAGAGTTGTTGACTCCGACCACCTAGAGAAAGGGATATGACGTCTACTCCATCTTCAATCGCCTCATCCATACCAGCAAGGATATCAGAGTCGTAACACCTTCTGCCTAGCACACCTTATAGGTGGCAATATGCGCACGCATAGCCATACCTTGTGCGGTGCCATTGGCATAGCCAAAGAGGTTGGCACCTGGGACCATAGAGCCTGCAGCAGTAGAGGCGGTGTGCGTACCATGTCTTTCGGTGTCACGTGGTGATTTCGACTTCTGCGTCTCATTGATGGGTTGGCCTAATGCAGCCTCGTACCCTCTATAAAAATACTTTGCACCAACGAGCTTGTTGTTGCAGTAGGCGGTCGCATTGAAGGAAGGGGTCGAGATGCAACGACCGCTGAAGGTGCTCGGTGGCGGAGGCAGTGATGGGTCAGCGGTAAAGGACCTATGGTTCTTAGGATAAACACCAGTGTCTAAGACCGCGATCACTGCGCTAGTGCCACCACCATTCGATGCTTGTATAAGGCCACCAGATGGTGAAAGGCGAAGGAAGGAGGGAGACAGAGTGGTCTGTAGCTCATTGCGCTTGTCAAGGAAGATGGCAAGGATGTCAGGATGGCCCACGATGTGTGCAGTCTGGTGCTTCGCCAGCTTCACTGCAAAGCCCATGGCTGCGTGGGAGTAGGCATAGACAAGGCTTGGTGTTGGCTCGCTTAAGTGAGAAGGGAGGAGCCCTTGGAGAAAGGAGGTGTAGTACGCAATGGCGAGCTGGTCTGTGCTTGTTGAGGCAGGAGCAGGAGATGCTGCATGCGCATGTGCAACGTGCACGATATAGGTGGATACGTCGTTTGCTTGCTCAATGCCTACTGACGTCGCTAACACTATGGCGTGTAGCAAGCTAAAGACAACCACGAGTGGTTTGCCCATGGAGACAAATGAGATGAGCAGATTTATTGTAGAAATTGATTTAAGATGCATGGTGCATGTTGTGAATGGGTGGATCATATGTTGAAGACATGAAGAGGTATATATACAGATAAAACAATGCTATTCTCACTACATAATGACTTTGAGAACACTTATTGAATGTACTTTCATCAGTTTGTAGTTTTTACCTCCTAACAAGGGAGGGAAATTTTTCAAACTTTGCATGTGAACCCTCCGTAATATAGATGCCGGATCATCTTCAGAGAAAAAAATTCAAAACTTTGCCTTTTTATTAGAGTTGATCTTTTAGTATTATGCCAGTTGTTTAATTTAGTCATCGAAGTAATTATAAGTTAAATTTTAATCATATGAGTGACTGAATACTTAGCTTACATATTTTATTTGGATTAAATTAGCGTCAATGCAATTCTTATGTGAAGCATGACACGATGATTCCTAACAAAACAATTAGTCAAACCCGACATTAATAATAAATCATAGTTTGGTTGACATAAAGGAATTATTCTTTAAAGAATTAAACATATCATAAACCATGATATAATACATATACCAGATGACACCCGTGCGATGATGCGGGAAATTGTACTAAGCAAAATCAACAATTTACATAAATACATAGAATATGATTAGGCAAGAATAAACAAAAACTATACAAATCACATCTATTTGGTTGAGATTTTTGATGACATGGTCTTATGTATGAGCTTCTTTAATGTGAGAGATACCATTGTTCAAAGTTTAGCATTGTGCATCACATATGGTTTTCTATAAGAGATCGTTACTGCTACTTGTCTCATGTTACTATAATTTTTATGGTGACATTACTGCAACAGCGTAGTAAAAGATACATAAATAATGTAGTAGTGTGGTTTGTAGCATGCAGTAAAATCCTATCATGACATACTTATTATTACATATTTTGACAAACATTATTGTAGTTATCATGGGATGTTACTGTGAGATGAGTAAGTGACATCAATGAAAAAAATTAAAAGTTTTAACTAGTGATTATCCATCATATGTCTTAGGGAAGAAAATGGTTTTTTTCTTACTTCTAGAGGAAAGGATGTTGTTATTGCTTTTTTTAATGCGGTATTTGTGTTCTTACCCCTGTTTTTAACTCTAATTATGATTTTACCCTATTTTTTTAACTTTGTAATTTTACCCTTGTTTTTTTAACTAAAGCTTGTACTTGCCCCTATTCCGTTAATGGACTTAATGATGTTAAATTTATGTCAAAACAAGGGCAAAATTCATATCAAGCTTGTGCTTGGACTCATTCTTTTGAATAAAATAAGTGAAAATTCACGTTAAAACATGTGCAAAATTCATGTCAAAATTTGTGATGTCAAAACAAGGGCAAAATCACAGGGTCAGCAAAAAAAAGTAGAGGTAAATCTGCAAGGGCATATGCAAATTTTAACACCGTTGAGTCCTCTTAACAAAAAAAGAGCAAACACAAACTTCAGTTAAAAAATAAGGGCAAAATTATAAAGTTTGAAAAGTCAGGATAAAATCATAATTGAAGTTGAAAATGGTGGTAAGAGCATAATTGTCTTTTTTTAATTTTTTTTTAAGGTAGGGATGTGGATACTAGGCTGGATTACCGATTGATTTTTTTAATTTCAGTTGACCCAAACATGAACGATTTTATTTTGTCCTTCTGTGATTAGGGTCGACATATTGAATGTGTTCTGTCCTTTATGATTAGGAGTGATTAGGACGTTTCTTTCTCTTCGAGAATGGTTGCATGTCGCGGTGAAGTGGAGGCACCGTGCAAAATCAGACCAGTGCTTCACACAAGTAAGAGGGAGGGGGGCATGCTCGGGCGTGGGCTACCTGCGGACGACTCGCCCCAGAGCGCGCGGAGGGGCATCAGGCGCGCGAGGATGGAAGGGTTTGTGTTTTTGACGATAACCGCTTGGCTAGCACAATAACTGGTATTATTGATAAACCGTTAGACACTATAATAAAAACTGAGTGATAATTTGATGGAATTTGATAAATTTTAATAAAACTTCTTTGAAATCTGTGATAACCGGTGTTATCAATGGGTAGCAATAATGCCTAGCTAACTGATAATGTAAACCCTAGATAGAAACGATTGAGTTAAACGGAAAGTGGGGAGAGAGAAGCAGATGGTGTATAATATATTTGCTCCTACCTTGTATATGGAAATAATTATTTGTGAATAAACTATTTTCTATTTATATCATATCAATTACAATTATACTTATATCAATTTATTAGGCTGCAGTGCTGCACGCTGGAGCATCCTCTGAGCCCTGTTCTAAAATCAGCTTTTCCGGTTCTTATAGATTAGGATATTGATGTTTTAGCCTGTTCCATTGCAGTCCTGTGGTACGATTGATTGGATCCTTCCTTTGAGAAAAATGAATGAGGCATGGTTTTTCTTTGCCTTGTCCTCTTTAGAAACAAGGCCAGGCGAACTTTGTAGCTTATGTAGGTACTTAATACGACACATTCTGAAATTCGCAATGACTTCCACACTCACTATCACCGGCCTGGGACAAATTTTGGAGGACCAATTAGTCCGTGCTAACTTAAGTACAAGTTTGAACTTGGACTTTAAGCAAACCTAGTATCGTGATTGTTCAAGCAATCTGCAATTATCTCTAGTACTATAAAGTGGAGCCGTTCTTCTCCTCTTCCAACCACCATATCTCCCCACATAAAAACCACTCATCTAAAAAAAACCTGAACAACTCTCAAAAAAACCACTCTACCAAAAAAAAGGTGTTATCATAAATAAACCCGGTAAAACCAACATCTTTCTATAAATCTCGTTGCAACACAAGAACATAACACTAGTATATTCAAAATCACAAAGTAGTGTGCAATCGCGTCCTTCGTAATAACCGTAGAGAAATGCTACCATTTGGTGGCTGTTCATCGGAATGATCAGGATTTCACAAACTTCTCTACGAACCGCTTGGCACCTGACCTTGATACCTCCCGGATTAGATGACCCGGCGCATTCGCTGCCCCGCCTCCACCTCCACCAACGTCCTGGTGCAGCGGTGCCGGAAAGTTTCGTGGGATTCAAATATGTAAGAACCAGCCACAGCAAAAAAATATCTGATCTATATTCAGGCCAGAACAATTTGAAAGTTTTTTCACGTAATCTGAAAGTTGCAGTGGTTACATCTCACTACTAAAAAACCATTTTTTTACACCCCAATTTTATTTCTACAAGTGGGTAATAAGAAATTCCACATGTGATAATAGCAAAATTGGGTCAGGTTGTCAGAAAACCGCATGTGAAAATCAATTTTCATATACATTTCCTTAAAAAAAATGTCTCTGAAAATCACCCCATTTCTGGATGTGGCTCTCTTAAAAAACCACATGGGAAAATAATTATTTTTGGAGCGCACATCCTTAAAAGAACCACATGTGGAAATCGATTTTCACATGTAGTTCTCTTAAGGAACTGCATCTGAAAACATAAACAACCCTACTTGTTAAATTTTTTTTAAGACATATGGCCATGAAAGTCATTCACCCGCCTGTATAAATGCTTTTAAGTAGTATTTTTCAATCTCATTTGGAAGTTTAAGGGCATGTTTGGTTGACTCTTTAACTTTGCCATTATTCTTTGCCAAACTTTACCAAAGGTATGGATAACATTTTGTTCGTCACACCTTCGATAATATTTACCAAAGAAATAAATCTATGACAAGTGGGGCAAAAGTGTTACAAGCCACAGTTGTGACATGCACTAAACACTCATCTAAGAAACTATGACATGCATAACATTTGGCTGTTAGGCGTAGAAAAGTTTAGCAATCAACCAAATCCCCTCTAAAATCATCATGCTCAAGTTAGAAGCTCAAACTTGCATATATGTTTTTTTATTTAGCATAGAAGAATCTCAACTCAATGGGCAACTTTTGGAATTGAAAGTACATGTTTGACTAGACCAAAACGAAATCTGAAAATTTCACTATCCCTCTGTTACTCTCCCCATCCTTAAAAAAACTCATGTTTAAATGGGCCATTCTAGAGCTAACACTACCAGAAAACGGAGTTTTCGTGACGGTGTTGAATTTTCGTAAGAGACTCTCCCACTGTGCACGTGTGAGCAACAAATGCTCACCATCGTTGCTACGGCGCCGCCCCTTTGAAGACTCTTCGAACGTCCTCAAACGCCCGATAGCCTCCGCCACGGACATTTTTGACATGTTGCCAAATTGCTCGATGGTGCCGATGATCTGAAGGAACTTGTCGGGGACAGCACCAAATAGCTTCTCTACCACAACACTATCCTTTACTTTGGCTCCGAGAGAACGCATCTCCCCCACCAGTGTGGTGAGCTTCGGTGTGAATTCCGTGATAGTTTCAAAATCCCCCATGTACAAGCGATCAAATTGTCTCTTCAATGCTTGTAGCCGCGCCTTCTTGACTCGATCCTCACTGACGTTCATCTCCTTTATAGCCTCCCAAGCTTCCTTGGCCGACTCTTTGTCCGCGATAGCCATTATTATGGCATCCGGCACAGCCTGAGAGATGGCGACCAAAGCTTCATTGTCCTTCTCTTCTTCTGCCACCGCTTCACCCATGACCGCCGCCCACACGCCGAGATTACGCAGGATGATCTTCATCTTCACAGCCCACACACCATAGTTGGTGTCATTGAGCATGGGGTACTGCATCGCGACCACCCTCGACCATGGTGCAGCCATTGCAGTGCCGCCACCACCGCTACCGCTCACGCCACTCATTGGCGTTCCCATCGGTGTCTTGTCTCTAGCCATAGCTTGGCTCTGATACCAAATGTTGGAGCCAACCCCGACGAACAGGTCGGCGCGAGCGTTTGGTGCCGGAGACGAACACACCGGCGTGGGCACTTCCTCTTCCTGGAGCGACGAACTCACAGAAATGAGCTCAAACACACGCACACACGAGACAGAGAGAAAGAGCATACTTGCAGCGACAAACGCCTGGGATTTTCTTTGTTATTCCACTCGGTAACTAATCAACTGATGATTACATGGTTTTATAAGCCTCACACACGCGCACGCACCGCAGAGCAACAACCTGCCCGAGTCTCACGCCACGCATGCATGATCTACTTGACCCAAACTCTGTTGCATGCATACAGCTGCTCCACTAACCCATGCAACACATGCATGTACTGATGCACTAAGTAACTAACTAGCCCACTAATTAAGGCATGCAACATATGCACTACTCTACTGCGTGCATAACATACATACATAAGTATCTAATGCAAAATGCTAAAACATGTACAAGACAAGAAGATTAATGCTAACAGACACGTCGCCACAGCTAGGGCTGGCCGCGCCGCAGTAGCTCCATTGGCCGCAGGGCTGTCCGCGGCTCGGCGCCGAGTAGTCCAGCGGGCGTCGGGGTGGTAGTTGCTCCGGACAGGCACAGTAATCAAGGACTTAAAAACTTTGGAGGTGGAGGATTTGAAAAGCGGAGCTGTAGGCTTCCTTACCACTTCAGCAAAGGAGCACGGGAAGGCGCCCTTGGTGGATATGGACATTCAGGTACCTAGGATGCGTCGCTCGGCGAAGGGGCTCGCAGGGATCTTGGCGGCGGTGGCGGGGAGTCCCTCCAAAAGGGGGGTGGGCTCGCCGGATCTGGGTGGGTGGTGGTGGGGAGCGGCGTGGAGAGGGCTGGCGACGGCCAGGATGTTGCGGTTAGGCGGGGGGCAGGGGACTGGGGTCTGCGGAGGATTGTGGGCGGCGCCGGCTGGAGCGCCGGCGTCAAAGCTGGTGGCCGCATTCTCCGCTTATGCTATCAGACTTACCGGTTAAATGAAGGTAGCGTATTAATTGGGTCATAAATCCCATATATTTCCTCACACGTATAGATGCCACTTCGTTATACTGTACTACTCCCTACATCTTTAAAAAAAATCACCTGTCAGTACAAAGGGATCAGAGGAGTTTCCCAGCTCTCCGTCGTGATGCTAAGGTTCTTGACCAGCTACGTCCTCTCTTGACATCGCTATCTTCTCAGTTCTTCATATTCCTTGTTAATAACCAACAGATTTGAGGACAACTCACTTCAGATTTTTTTATTAATGCATGCGTGCTCATACAGCAGCAGGCAGCAGGGCAGTAGGTGCTAGCAGTAGCAGGAGCAACGACAGAGCGTTTTCCCGGGTGCACCATGCGTAGAGTAGAACATACAGTGAACGTTACGTTTACAACATGCAACCCACATGCGCACGAGACAATGTCCGACGTGAGCTTATTGCCAGGTGGCCGCGACGGGGCTCCTCACCGTGTGCTGGCCATCGCTCCAGACGATCGATCCCCACGAGTAGTACGGCGAGTTGCTCGACCCTCCCGACAAGGTGATCGAGTACTGCAGCGTGTTGCGCTGCGCGTCGAAGGCGAGCCTCGTCGGAGTCACCGTGAGCGTGGTGCCGGGCGGCGCGGTGACGGCCACGTTGTACACGGCGTTGGTGTTGGCCCCGACGTTGGTTACGGAGCGGCGCTGCGTGACCTGGCCGCCGGACCTCCTGAACACCACCGAGAATGCCGGGTAGTTGAGGTCGCCCACAGACCTCCGCGGCCGGGTCGAGCAGTAGTCGGTCGTCGAACGGTCTTTCGTGAAGATCGCGATCTGCCCGGGCGTGTAGCCGAGGCTGCAGAAGAAGGTGATATAGTCGTCGGTGGTGGCGTCGTACACAAGGCCAGGGTCCAGGGCGCTGTTGGGGTCGACATGGCCAGACCCGAGCTCGAACGGCCCGGCCGCCTGACTGTTGACCGCAGACTTGATGGCGTTGCCGCCGTTGTCCACGATGTAGGCCGTCGTCATCATGGCCGACTTAATCGCAGCAGGGCTCCAGCTCGGACGAGCCACCTTGAGCATAGCGGCGATGCCACTCACGTGCGGGCATGCCATGGACGTGCCAGATATGATGTTGAACTCGACACGCCTATTGTCGAGGACGTCGATCTGGGTAGGTGATGCTTCTCCTGTCCATGCGGCGAGGATGTCGACACCCGGGGCGATCAAGTCAGGCTTGAGGATCTCCGGAGCGAAGCGGTTTGGTCCACGGCTTGAGAAGGCCGCAACCCTTGGAGCTGACGGCGACTGGCTGATCACGGTGCCGTGAAAGTCAATTCTTGCAACCGGGTTCGGCACCATCCGAATGTACGAATGGATTGAGTTGGCATCCTTGAAGGTGACTGTCGATGCCGGCAAGATGTCGGCAGAGCTCTGGAAATAGAAATCACCAAACTCTGGAGCACTTGAAATGATGGCACCAAGGCCATCGGCTAGTTGGACAGCGGCTTCTTGCACTATGGGGTTGGTGGTATTTTTTGTGCCGTAGCAGAGGACCATCTTTCCTTTGACTATGTTTCGGGACAGCTTCCCGTATTCACATGTATTAGAGCCGGCATCTCCACCATACACTAGAGGTAGAAGTGAACCAGCCGTGTTTCGGCCAGAATACAGTGAAGTGCCGACGTAGGTTCCGTAATTATGTCCGAGGACAACGTGAGCCGGGAACCGACGGTTCATGCTTGACGCGCCAACCGTTATCAACCATGGCCCAAGGTTATTGGCGGTCGACATGTCAGGGCCGTCATTCCCAGCAGCAGAGGACACAACTATGCCTCTGCGAATGGCATTGAACGAACCAATAGAAACAGGTTCGTAGTAGAGTTCTGACGCTTTACCACCAAGGGAGAGAGATATAACATCTACTCCGTCTGCAATCGCCGCGTCCATGCCAGCGAGAATGTCAGAATAAGGGCACGATCCTCTTCCATTATCAAGTTTCCAGCACACCTTGTAGGTGGCAATGTGCGCACGCACTGCCATGCCCTGGGCGATGCCATTGGCATAGCCGACGAAGTTAGCGCCGGGGACTGCAGAGCCAGCAGCAGTGGAAGCAGTATGTGTGCCATGACCTTCAGTGTCGAGCGGTGACTTAGACTCTCGCGTCTCATTGATCGGGTGGCGCAATTCAGCCTCATGCCCAGCATAGAAATACTTCGCACCGACGAGCTTGTTATTGCAGTAGGCAGCGGCATTGAACGAATGGGTCGAGTCACAGCGACCACGGAAGGTGCGTGGAGGCGGAGGCAATGATGGGTCAGCAGCGAAGGACCTACGGTCCTTGGGATAAACACCAGTGTCCAAGACCCCAATCACGACGCCTCGGCCGCCGCCTTTTGATGCCTGTACGAGGCCACTAGACGGTGAGAGGCGGAGGAATGAAGGAGACTGAGTGGTATGCAATTCGAGGCGATCGTCGTGGTAGACAGCGAGGACACCAGGATGGTCCGCGATGTGCGTGGCCTGGTGCTTTGTCATGCGCGCCGCGAAACCCGTGGCTGCGTGGGAGTAGGCATAGATGGGTCTAGGTGTTGGCTCCCTTATGTGGGGAGGGAGTATCCGCTGAAGGAAGGAGGTGTAGTGTGCATGGGCAATGGCCGTGTTTGGCGCGGTGGGTGGTGCTGCATGGCTGTGTGCGACATGCACGATGTACGTGGATACCTCATCTCCTTGCTCAGCACCTACCGATGTGGCCACCACTATGGCATGTAGTAAGCTTAACACAATCAGAAGTGTTTTACCCATTGTAACAAGTGAAATGGTCGAATCTATTGTAGAGATTGATTTAAGATGCATGATGAGTGTTGTGAATGGATGAAGCATATATTGAAGACATGAAGGGATATATATATACAATCAAAACAGTACTATTCTAGTCACATAAGGACTGAAGAAAAACTTCGTACGTACTTATAGGATGTACTTGCATCTTTTTTCTTTCTGTGTAGTTTGCTCCTATTAATTGAGGAAGCGGAAAATTTTCAAACTTTGCATGTGCACCCACCGTTCAAGAATATTGTTGCCAGCTGGATCATTTTAGGTATAACAATTTCATACCTCCCTTTTTATTAGTTTAGATGATAGTATATTTAAAAATATGGAATTTCCAGTAAAAAAATTAAAAATACAGAATTCACAACTAGCAAGTCGTACATGATACTCTCTCCGGTTTTTAATAAATAAAGCTTTTGATTTTTATCATGACGTTTGACCATTCGTATTATTAAAAAATTGGTGTAAATATACAAAAATATAAATCATCATTAAAGTTTCTTTAATAATAAATCAAGTTACAGCAAAATAAATCATACTTACTTAAATTTTTTGAATGAGACGAATAGTCAAACATCTGTCAAATGTCAAAAGTCAACGACGTCATTTGTTAAAAACCAAAGGTAATAATTAAGATGGCCTAATAAGCCTAACTTAGATTTATTGTTTATAGTATTATTAATTCTGCATTTTGAAACTAATAATTAGCAAGTTTTAATCGAGTTTACTTCTTAATTAAAATTGTATGTTATGTTATGTGTAATTTTATTATTATTTTTGTGAAGTGGTTTTGAGTTCGCATGTAAACTCATCGCTGATTTCTATTTTTTTATTATAGTTTCAAAATTTTTGTAATACGGAGTTGAGCTCGTATACAAATCCAATTGTTGTTCATGTTTGCATGTCGCCCAATTCTTCGGGCTATTCCACTGCACTTCTCTTGTTTATTTAAAGCTGGTGCATGTTCTATATTCTATGTAACTAGTATAGTGTCCGTATATTGCAAGGAAAAGAAAGTGTTAGAAAGTTGAGGAGAAAGAGCACATAGTCGCAGATGGCTGAGTGCAGCCTGGAAGGAGAGATGAGGTGGTTATTTAACGTCAGAGGGAGACTATGACATGCCAGACCCTAGCCGAAAAGAGCGAGAGAGATAAAGGGGAGGTAAGGACTGCGATAGGGGGCAGCGAGCAGATCAGTAGGAACGGATATATTATTGTGATCTAGATCCAAAATTAGTGGTTATGCAGTAAATTTATGTAATGTCCGTGTTTTTCTCTATTTAAAAAATTATTTTGAATAAAAACCTAATTGCAAAAATTTGGCTCTTAATTGAAATTGTGATTAAGTGTACCATGTGTGATCTCAAAATTCCCCTCAATCAGTCCCAAGAGCCCCTCCAAAAATCCTCTATTTTTTCTTGATTTCAAAAATCCTATTTAAAATCAAATCCTAAATTCAAATCTTCAAAATCAAACTCAAATCAGCCTATGAGAAAATGAGAAATGGCACTGTGCTAGCTGGCCGCCCTTCCCTCTTGGCCCACTCCATCGCCCTCTCTCTCTCTTCTCCCCGCACGGCCTGCTCCGCCCAACCACCGCCGCGCATGGGGTTAAAAATCTGTGCGGGCCCCGCATGTAGCAGCTCATCTCTCTGCCCTCTCTCTGCCGCCCGATGCTGCACATGGACGGCCCCGATTCCCTCCTCCGCCTCGGTCCCACCTATCAGCCCGACGACAGTGTCGTCTTCCTCCTCTCACCACTCGCTCTCTCTCTCTCTTCTCTCCCGAGCTCTCTCGATTTCTCCTCGCCCATACCTCCTGGCCTCCCATTTTTTAAGCCCGGGACATCGTCATCAACCCCTCTGTCCCATCCCGCCAGGGCTCTGATGAGAAACCCGCGCCATCACTGCATCCCGAGCGCCGAAGTCAAAAGGCGCCATGGCCGCCGCAGCTTTTCTCCTCGGTGAGCCCCTGGGAGTCAATATGCAAGCGCAAGCACGTCGTCTCGTCGCTTCGCCATCATCCCCTCTCCCCATTTTTCGCCTCTGTCGCGCATGACACAAGCCACAACAAGCCACGCCATTGTTGTGTCCCATCGGCCGAGCTTGAGCTAATCCCCCTATTGCCACTGTCATTATTCACCGTCCGCTAGCTCCTGAGCTTCGCTATAAGCAGGGCAGCACCCCCTCTCCTCCGGCCACCGAGAAGCCCAGTCGAGCTAGCTTGCCGCCAAGAACCCCTCCGTCGCCATACTGAACCAAGCTTCCGCCGCCGTTCCAGAGTTCCACAGCCTAATCCACCGCCACTGTCAAGCTCCTCGTGCCACCACGAACCTTCCCCGCCCCTCACCGTCTCCAATTAGCCCCGAGATCAAAAATCCCCAAATCCTCCCCTCCGCCGTTGCCATTGCTGCCGATCTAATTCGCTTCACTAGAGAAGGTAGGGCCTAATTAACCCCCTTCTTTTCCTTCCCCACGAGTCACTACACCTGAACGACCAAAACCTGAGCCCCTCCGCCGCCCAAAAGGTCACCGGCGGCGACCATTTGTCCTCCGCCACCGCCGTCCGTACTGATCACCGTCAACCGCCCTCCTCCACCACCTAGCAGTCCATCCAAACTATTCACTAGCTTCCCCATCACCTCCGCATTCCGCCACCACCGCTCGCTCGCCGAGATTCGCCACCGTTGGCGAGATCGACTCCAGCCACCATCGGCCGTCGATCTGCGCCGGGGTCAGCCCATCGGTCCACTCCAACGTGGCATGACACTTGGGTGCCACGTCAGCTAGCGTGGGCCACCCCTGGGCCACCTCAGCCTCCCCTCTCCCTCAATCGCTGACATCTCGGACCCACACGTCATCGCCTTCAATCTCTCTCCCCTCCACTGACACCTCGGTCCCACTCGTCAGTCTCAGTCCCCTCTCCCATCCTACTGCTCCACCGACCCCACATGTCAGCCCCTGTGCCTCCCCTTCTCACTGACTCGCTGACCCCACATGTCAGTCACTATTCTCCCTCAACCCCCTCTCTCTCCCACTGACATCAGGGCCTCACCAGTCAGCCCCTAAGCCATTTTCTTTTATTCCTTTTTCTTTCCTAAATAACTTTTATTCCTTTTATTTATAAGAAATTGATTAAAACTTTGAAAAATCATAACTCCGTTTGAGCCCATTCAACTCTCAAAATTTTTCTAAAAATAAGATCTACACACTGGTACTGTTAGTTAAACATGATAGGTCCTTATTTTGGGTATTTTTGTTTGTTTTCTTTTTGTGACATGTAGAAACTGGTACCGAGGAGCCGCAGACCGAGGATTTCATCGAAGACCCGCAGGACCAGGCGCAAGGCAAGTCACCCTTGACCATATTGAACCCATGTTTTGAAAATTATTTTGATTTCCAAAGTATGCATATTTAGGAACACGATTATTTCGGCCACGGTTCACAAGTTGAAACTATCAGGCCTAACCCATTTGCTCCATAATGCCCTCCTTGATTAAATTGATTACCCTATCCACTGTAGCCCTGTCATCCTGGTACTCGTACTTGAGTGCGAGTATCGGCGACCCCCCTTTTATTTAAATTAAAACTTGACGATGGGAAAACTTAGGGTATTTTAAAATGGTTTTAAATCTTAACACCCTTGGTCGAGCGTTTGCAAACTAAACCTGTTTTATAAAATCTGGTCATGGGTTGTTGTCGCCTGTGTGGCCCCGACTTCACGTGACACATAAGGACCGATTTCTTGGGGAATTGTACTGAACATAATACAGTGCAACCACACGGGTGGAATGGGATAGTAATTAGTGTTCTCAGGATCGCTCGGTTGCTAATAAATGTGGGAGCAGTGGGTGCCATGAGGGCGATGTACCCCATCCCTAGGTACCGGAAATGAGTTCCGGGTACTTGGTTAAGTGAACCCATTTATAGGGCAACGTGCTATCCTGAGAAGGCTTCGGAAAGGTCTTGTCGTGAACCTCCCCGCTTGGTCAATGTGGGAGTAAGCTTGCGTTGTGTGGGTAAAGCGTGCACCCTTTTGCAGAGGTTTATAAACTGTTCGAACAACCGTGCCCACGGTTACGGGCGGATGTGAAGTGATTCATTTAGCGTAGATTTTATTATACAAATATCTGTGCAATTATTTTGCGGAATGGGTTTCGTTACTAGAATCAGTCTGTATGACTAATGGATGGCATGTGTGGCCTAAAACGGGCCTGTGTGACCCAGGGTGTTGAATAGCACCATAGTTGAGTTGTTTGAGATAAGTAAAGGTTTTGAAAAATAAGAATACACCTAAATGGAGGTACTACTAGAGAGTACGCTCCGAATCGGAAAATGTGACAAGTCTCCGACTTGTGGAATAGGTCGAGATACAAGTCACCTCCCAATTAACTTAATTGTGGTGAGTTGTTGCAAAGCAACTCATGGAATGGATTGAAGCGTGAGCTTCTTTCCAACAACTAAAAGAGCACACTTAGAATTTTACCGAAAACTCAAAATCCTTAAAAATCACTTTTGCGAAATAAACCCTAGCCTTCTTTGCTAAACTTTATATGCCACTCATTTCCGTGACTTACTGAGTACCTCATTACTCACCCTTGCCTAATTTTTCCTCAGAAATCTATGAAGATGAAGACCCTACCCTCAGCAGTTATTTTCAGGAGCAAGCCGAGTACGACGAGTTTTAGGGTTTCGGTCTAGGTCCCAAGCTTTTGCTTATGGGTATTAGGTCTATCCTTGTTTTTTGTTGCCTACTTTTGTAATGTGGAGTTGTACGTCTCGGGTTCTGTCCGAGGCTACAACCTATGTAAGGATTATGTTGAAATAAATAAAGCAGGTTTGGCAATGATCCACCAATGTCCTGTATGTACCGGCTGGTCTCCTAGGACTGGTACAGATATTGCAGGTAAAGGCGTTCCTCTTCTGTTGACCTATACTAGTTAACGGGAGAGGGGCGTTGCAATTTAGATACTTGCATCAAGTTACGTATCAAAGATTAACCATCAAATATCAAAAATAGATCTAAACCGATAATTAATTTGGATTCGAAAAGATATGGATTTTTCTGAATTTAAGGCTTGTGCCATCCATAAGGACAGATGAATACGTGTTACAACAGGAAGGCATAATTTTACTGCACAGACAATCAGATATTCGTTTCTACTACTGTTTCAGTAAGGTATATCGTATTTTGCAAGATATGCAATACAAAAATAAAGTTTATGTAAGCAACTAATAATACTATTCATATGGTCACAAGCAAATATACAATGACAGGAAACAACTTACACATTGCAAAGTGTCCGTTGTCAGTATAGTAGATATGGCATACCCTGTATACATGGACATACGTCACCGGGAATACCGCATATCTA
The DNA here is from genome assembly GCA_003991445.1 of Oryza meyeriana var. granulata. Classification (NCBI taxonomy): domain Eukaryota; kingdom Viridiplantae; phylum Streptophyta; class Magnoliopsida; order Poales; family Poaceae; genus Oryza; species Oryza meyeriana. Next base: position 13,483 of record RYFJ01003802.1, on the reverse strand, counting down.
ATAAGATATAAAAGGTGAAGACCAGATATAGATAAAGTCACGGACAAAGAAGGAAATGTACTCGGATATATGAGGACTATGTAGTTAGTCTCGGTTATGACAAGATTTGCTTTGCCTGTATCCTATTTGGGAGTCTTTGAGTTTTACTTGGAAGAGGGATCACTTATCAGTATAAATACAACACCTCCTAGGAAGGGAGGGCATCGAATCATAATCTTACAAGCCCAGAAACACCAAGCCAGAGGAAACCTTTCAGCCAAGTCGCCGACTACTGCATCCCATCATCCATAGTTAGTAGATTTGGCAGACAATTGATACAAATCCTTGTACTTTGTGAGAATCCCATCCAATACATATAAACTGAGTAGGGCTATTACCCAACTTGGGGGGTCTAAACCAGTATAATCTCTTGTCCCATTTTGTTTCTGCATAGCGACGAATACCTTGGTACTAGACGACACATACGTCCATAAATGTTGTAGTCAAGATCTAACCCGTCGATAGTTGGCGCGCCAGGCAAGGGCCTGGTACTCCTAAGGATTCGTCGGGATGCCTTCAAGGAGCGGTTTTTCTGACGAAAGATTTTATGATAGCTTTGGCCCGGAAAATTTGAACCGGCCGACAGTTGTTGACGCCGAAAATCACCAGCAATGTCGGGAACGAGCCGATGATATGGTTCGGCGCCTAGAGACACGCGAAGGCCTGGGAGATCTGCTTAGCTCCAGTGCAGGTCCTAAATTTGAGGTTCGCGGGCGTGCCAGTCAATTTGACCCAGCAATTGACAAGAAGATAGAAAAAATTAGATCAGTGATTCAATCGGCCGATAAGAATCCTACCAGCCGATTGCCGATAGAACTTATATACTGGAAAATAGATTGAATGAACTTCAGCCGATTGCAATAGTGGTTGTTCGCGCAGTACTGCCCGCGCCCTTGCCCGTGCCTGCGCCCGGGTTCACGCTCGTGCCCGTGCCCGGGTCTTCGCCTGTGTCCGCGCCCGGGTCCTCGCTCGTGCTCGCGCCTGGGTCCTTGTCCGTGCTTGTGCTCGGGACCTTGTCCGTGCTCGTGCTCGGGTCCTTGTCCGTGCTCGTGCTCGGGTCCTTGTCCGTGCTCGTGCTCGGGTCCTTGCTCGTGCCCGACTACCAACAGCACTTGCACATCGGCTAGGAAGCCGATGATGGTATATGCAGATAATAAGCCATCCGATGATCGATAATACTTGTACATCGGCTAGACAAACCGATGATAATATAAATAAATAAATCATAAACTAGCCGACTGCTGAGAGAACATGTGTATCGGCTGGAAAGCCGATGACAGTATAATGTGCCAGAACTGTGTTATCTCGGCTGGAAAGCCGATAACAGTGCAAGTAAGTAAAATAAACAATTAATGCAGTCGGCTTTATATAGTAAAGAATAACTTATCGACTAAGCACTCCGATAAAACATCACATAAAAACCTATCGACTCAACAAGGATAAAATTATTACTACCAGTCGAATAGGTCGGACCTAACCGATGCAGCACAGACCGATGATGATAAAAGAACCTCGATGAGCCGATAGATCTAAATGTAATCGTGATGTATATGATAACTTATCGGCTATATATTCCGATAAGACGCTTGCGTAAAAACGATCAACCTAGCAGGAATAACTTATCGAGGGCAGTTTAGTAGGTCGGACCCAACCGATGCAGCACAAACTGACAATAAGTTACACCCAGTAAGCCGATAGAACCTACGCACACGTGATGTGGTATATCGACTCGGCCTAAGAGATCAAACTGAACTGATGCAGCCGTAGACAAAGTAGATACACCTGGGTAAGGGGTGCCAAGTCTTACCCTCTCGCAGGAGTTCGGACCTAACCGATGCAGCCCGGCTCGAGTAGCAAGAACCCGTCGAAAGGGGTGGCGATGCGCCGAAGTTTATATTGATCGTTGAGATAGTTTACAAAGTACCCGGGCATACGTATTTATACCCCGAGTTGATACAGTCCTGATCGGATACGAAACAGGAGTTTCCTAACTATAAAAGGAAAATTAAAAAATCCTGACCGGACACGAGATCAGGTTTTTTCCTAAAAATTATTAAAACTACCTAATTAACAGATAAGGTAATTAACTACCATGCTGTGGTCTTCACGATTCCTTCTTGTACTCGGCTTCTTCTAGATTAGCTTCCACCGGCTGACACAATCTCTTTTCTTAACCGAGTCCGATACAAATCGTACCAAATTTTGGCGTCAACACATGCCCCCCAATTTCGGAGTTTGTTATCAAACTTCGAAATTCTTCTGTTTGGGCCTCAACATTTCCTCCATGGCCTCTTGAAATCGGCTTTCATGAGCCGATACCTTCTGTACTAGGTGTGCTAAGCTCTCAAAGTCTTCTGATGAAAATCTTTCCTTGATTGGAGCCAACAGACCTTGGAATGCTAACTCGGCCAGCTGTGCATCATCCAGACTTAAACTATAACATCGGCTTCTAACACCACGAAATCGCTGGATATATTCTGCGACTGATTCATCCGGCTTCTATATTACCGATGTTAAATCTATTAAACTCATCTCCTGAATCTCAGTAAAGAAATATTTGTGGAATTGCTTTTCCAAATCGGCCCAACCCCAAACTGAGTTCGGTGGCAGCGAAGAAAACCATGTGAAGGCCGATCCGGACAATGATAACGGGAAAAATCTAACTCTCAAAGCTTCCTCAGCCGATGCCTCTCCACACTGTGCCAAGAATCAGCTGATATGCTCAACTGTAGATACATCATCTTGCCCTGAGAATTTGGAGAAGTCTGGTACTCTGTATCGGCGCGGCAATGGAATTGTATCAAACCAGTCTGGATATGGGTGCCGATACATAAATGTTTCCTTCTTCGGTTTTAGACCGAATTGTTCTCTTACCACCTCTGTGATTCTTGCTGTCAAATCTTCTTCCCTTGGATCTTCGATGTGATAATGCATAGGTGGAATTGGTAGCCGATTCTGCTTCTGATATTCTCTCTGATAGTTGTACTCAGGGATAGCTCCTGGATAACTCTGTCGATGCCCCCTATAGTACGCAGTTTGACGGTATCCTTGAGGAATTCCACCTTGTTGCCCCCCAGCTAGTTGAATCAGCTCCACCGTCTTCATGATCAAGCTCTGTAATGTGTTCACCAATATCCCAGATTGATTGACCAATGCATGATGAACTGCTTCATTAATCATTTCTTGAAGTGGCTTCTGTGAGCTTGCAGGTGATGTATGGCTCGATTCATCAATCAGAACAGGCTTTGGAAATTGGGACTTTTGAATCGGCCCTTGATCTGTCATACCGAAGGATTCTAGACAAAGCTTCTGAAATTCAGCAATGTTCTGCTCCACTTGTTGGCTTTGTTCTTTGGTCAAGTCTTCCATTGTGACTGGAATCACGTTGTTTGTGCTGACCTCCTTTCCAGCCATGTCAAAGTTCTGTGTCCCACCAGGCGTGCCAAAAACGTGTTGACGCCGAAAATCACCTGGGAACGAACCGATGATCTAGTTCGGCGACGGAGGACACGCGAAGGCCTAGGAGATCTGCTTAGCTCCAGTGCAGGTCCTAAATCTTTGAGGTTCGCGGGCGTGCCAGTCAATTTGACCCAGCAATTGACAAGGAGAAAGAAATTAGAAATTATTACTACCAGTCTAATAGGTCGGACCTAACCGATGCAGCACAGACCGATGATGATAAAAGAACCTCGATGAGCCGATAGATCTAAATGTAATCGTGATGTATATGATAACTTATCGGCTATACATTTCGATAAGACGCTTGCGTAAAAACGATCAACCTAGCAGGAATAACTTATCGAGGGCAGTTTAGTAGGTCGGACCCAACCGATGCAGCACAAACTGACAATAAGTTACACCCAGTAAGCCGATAGAACCTACGCACACGTGATGTGGTATATCGACTCGGCCTAAGAGATCAAACTGAACTGATGCAGCCGTAGACAAAGTAGATACACCTGGGTAAGGGGTGACGAGTCTTACCCTCTCGCAGGAGTTCGGACCTAACCGATGCAGCCCAGCTCGAGTAGCAAGAACCCGTCGAAAGGGGTGGCGATGCGCCGAAGTTTATATTGATCGTTGAGATAGTTTACAAGGTACCCGGGCATACGTATTTATACCTCGAGTTGATACAGTCCTGATCGGATATGAAACAGGAGTTTCCTAACTATAAAAGGAAAATTAACAAATCCTGACCGGACACGAGATCAGGTTTTTTCCTAAAAATTATTAAAACTACCTAATTAACAGATAAGGTAATTAACTACCATGCTATGGTCTTCACGATTCCTTCCTGTACTCGGCTTCTTCTGGATTAGCTTCCACCAGCTGACACAATCTCTTTTCTTAACCGAGTCCGATACGAATCGTACCAAATTTTGGCGTCAACAACAGTCACCTTCCTTCAAGTCAGACCATCACCTTCCCAGCACCATCGGCACCACTGAAGTTCCCAATTTTTCTCACGAAGCCGATGCCGAAGCCCAAGGTCAGGAAGACTACAACCAGATCTGAAAAGAGGACCTCGGCTCGAAAGGAGTGGTGCCTGATTCACAAGACAATTTCTCATACACTGGCCGAGTGCAAGGTGTTCCTAGAGGAGGTTGACAGCCTGATGCACTCACCCCAAGAAGATTCTAGCAAGAGTTATCTGGCCCACTCTCGTCGGAGCGGATCTGACAAAACAAGGTCGGATGACGAGAACACAGCAAACTTCTCGGATCGAGTAGTGGGATTTGTCGACACGGACCACGATGAGCCATCTTGTGGAGGACATGGGTCCTGGGTACCCTAACAAGAGGCAAATACTGCCACTTGGATAGGAGGTGGACCGGCCTATATAATTAGAGATAGAGTAGGACTCGACCTCATGTTACCTTGTATGACAAGGAAATGGATAAAGTTTTAGTTGAATACTCTATGTACAAATAAAGGAACCCTAGGCCATATCCGGCTAGGTTTTCTACCTTGTAACCCTTGCCCCTCGACCTATATAAGACGGGCAGGGAGCCTCCTTGGGAGACAACTCATACACAAGCAAAAGCAATCCACCACAAATAGGAGCAGTGTATTACCTCTCAGCGAGGGCTTGAACCTGTCTAAATTTCTATGTCTTTAGAATCCATCTAGCTTTAGGTCCGACGTATAGCCCCTATATCTTCATTGCCGATATACAACATCGACAGTTGGCGCGCCAGGCAGGGGTGAGCGTCGAGATCATCGTCAACAAGCTCGATGGATCCAATCTTCAAAGTCGTTGGCATCACCTTTGCTCCTTGGCAAGCCTTCTGCTTCAAGAGCCTCGACTTTTTCACAGACGCCTTCGGTGTTAGCACTAATCATGACTTGAACATGTTTTAGAGTTTTTGCATTAGTTAGTTGTGCATGTGTGTCATGCACGTAGTGGAGTACTGCACATATACGTTGCATGCATGTAGGACTTAGCTCAATTGGCGGCCGTGTGTTTGGTGTTGACTGAGTAATTAGAGTAGTTGAGTGAGTGCGGCAAGTAATTAGCTGCATGCATGGATAGTTAGGCGAGTGGGTCTCGTAGTGCATGGAGTTAGTGGCTCATGTATTCAGGTAGTGCGTGTGTGCGCATGAAGCCTAGCAGCAGTTCCTGCATGTAGGCAAGGCTATTTAAGCCGTGCACTCATCTGTTTCAGAGTTGTGTGAATAATAGAGAAAAAACTAGAAAAGGCATTTGTTGCCGCAAAGCTTGTGTTCTTGTGTGTTCATTCTAAAGTACTCTCTTATGTGAGTTAAGTTACTTGGTCTGTGCCAACATTCAGCAAACTATCTCTTTCCGAGTTGGAGACGAACCGATCGGAGGAAGATCTGGACAACCACGTGCCAGTTGGCCTTGGCAACGCTGCGGCGATCTTCAACAACATACTCTGGTGACAACCTCGATCTACAAGGTCGGAGGCAACTCACCCCCTAGGTTTTGATTTGAATACGGCCTAACACCAGTCGGGATCGGATCTAGGGAAGATGAGATCGTCAACTCCACACCATCCTCAGGCGGCATCCTCGTCTGACAACTTGGAGGCAACCCGATCTCCTAGAGTTTGACTTGGATACGGACATGTACCAGTCAGGCTCAGACCTAGGGAGGTTAGGGTCATCAACTCTTTGGTCCACTTTTCTGACTCCGATGATCAATCGGAGAGCAATACTAGAAGTTTCTCACCTCTCCGAGAGGTGTTCATGATGTCCAAAGGAAATCCAAGTTCAAGTCAGGAAGCTCGCCGACTGCACAAGTAACAGGAAGAGGAAGCTTGCCGGTTGCATGAGCAAAAGAAGGAGGAAGACAAATGCCGATAAGCCAAACGGGATGTGCGAAACCGTCAATTACGCGAGGCTGAACAGCAAGCACAAAAGGACATCCTCCTGACTAGGATGGGCGACCACGACGTGTTCGTTACTACTCAGCAGAACGTCATAGCCACAACAACTTTACTCAATACACTGCATCTGGGATCTGACCACATGGCAACACCAACAATCGCGACGATCAAGGTGATGGTAGCAGCTGTAGCGGTGCAACACAACCAGGAGGACTCTAGGACCCTGGTTCTTTCTTCAAGCAAGTCGAGGTCCGACATGGTCACCTCAAGGTCTACAAGCTGGCGCTCGAGGGGCACATCCAGTCGGAGACCATCCAAGCAGCCACCACATGGATCGCAAATCAACCGCAACAACAATGAACGATGCCATAACGACAACTACGTGTGGCGCGACAGGGATGTCAGGCACCAACCACGCCGTGATCTCCATCACGACAATCAAGCTCGCAGTCATGAACGCGAAGAAGACGAACGACGCCGACTAGAGGACAAGTGAGACCGGTTCGGTCTCCACCATGATCGTTTTAGTCATGGAAGCCGGAACCCGCCCTGATAGTCCCCAGATCACAGAAGCCACTCGGATGATGGAGTATTGGTCTTCACGTCCGAGCTACGCTGAGTCGACTGGCCAACTGGCTTCAAGCCGATGAGATCAAGAAGTACAATGGCAAGACCAACACTGAGTCCTGGCTCACGGTCTACACTTTGGCAATTTGAGCAGCTGGAGGTGACCACAAGAAGAAAAACGACGCCAGCGCGATGACGAGTGGGATTGTTTTGTCATTCACTATGATTGTGATGATCATTGCGACAGATCTTCTCGACGTCGGACTTTTCCACGACACCAAACCCCTCCACCTCTTTGACTTGGCCATGCAGTCGGAGAGCAGCTTCAAAAGTTGTTCCCCGAGCCGAGTAGCAGGAAGACCAACCGCAGCAAAAGGACAAGTGACATGCTTGGGGCTCATAAACTCAAACGCGAGGATGGCACTCCCGTTTCCAACTCGTGGAATACTGAACAGCTAAGTCGCAATCTATATTTCATTTTGATTTTCAATATTAATAAATCCTAGTGGTTTTTTATGCCTTTGACTCTCTACTTCATTGGTAACCCATTAAGCATAGAGTCAAGGGCTACACTTAATAGCCGCACATGTTGCACTTTATATTTTTGCTCTTAATGATAGCGAAAATACCCGAGTAGCTTGAATTCTGATCCGTGAAGTTTTGATCCGTAAAAGACGAACTCAAGTCACCCAAAACACATGTCTGAGAAAGAGCCATGAGCCGACTACCGGTGCCCGGGGGCTAAGACTAGTCGAGCAGAGTGTTCAAACGTAAGACGTCAACTACTCGGGGAAATTAAAATCAATAAGAGAAGGAACGCGTGTTTACATATATCGGCGAAATGGGACTGGGGGTCCCACAGCCTACGGGGACGCGTGGATCCATAGCCACGTCAGTTCCCCGGGGCGTCATCCCCCCATTGCTCCCGGGCTCGTCCCCGGGGCGTCATCGCCATCTGCCCCGGGCTCGTCCCCGGGGCGCCGTAGCCAACGGCCCCGGGCCCGTCCCCGGGGCGCTATCGCCATCGGCCCCGGGCTCGTCCCCGGGGCGCTATCGCCATCGGCCCCGGGCACGCCCCCGGGGCGTCGTCTGTGTCGGCTCGGCCCCGGGGCCTCGTTGGCCTCGGGCCCGCGCCTTGCCTCCGGGCGCTATTGTCTCATTGCCTGCCCGGGGCCCACATGTCGGCCCCCGGCAGGCTCTGAACCAGCTCCCCAAATATTCGCATTAACGGCGCCTCCCGCCTGTCTCCCGACAGCATCTCCAGGAGACAGCCGCTGTCACGTCTCTGTGCTCCAGCCGCCCACAGCCGAGCGGCAAAGCGACCAGACCAGCCACCCTCGGCGGCCGAACCGACAGCACCTTGACGCTCCAGCCGCCCACAGCAGACCATGCTCCGGCCGATCCGCTAGTAGCAGGGGCCAGGCGGCGACTGGAGTCCCCTCCGGCACGGCGCGGCAGGCGGCGGGGCGTGCGTGCGAACGAGTGTAATCTAGCTCCTCTCTCGGCACTGTGGACTCCCCTAAATCTATAAAGGAGGATCCAAGCCACCAGGGAAAGGACAAATCACTGAACCGAGGGATCTCCTCCTCCTTCCTCGACTCTGGCCGCTGCTAGAGCAGCGTCTAAGCACCTCTGGGATTCCCGGTGAGCTTTCCGAGCTCCTAAGTTCTCCTTGTAAACACCATATTCACGTTCATCACATCATAAGCCAAACACACAGGAGTAGGGGTATTACGCTCCGGCGGCCCCGAACCTGTATAAATCCTCGTGCCTCCCTTGTGCGTGCGTTGATCATCTTTTCCGCGCGTCACAAGGATCCGGACGTCCGGACCCAATCAGGACGGTCCGGACCTTTCTGTCCTATCGCGCTTCGGACGGTTCCCGGTCTGTCCGATCGCCGGACGGTCCGGACGTCATTCTTCCAGCTCGGGCCCCTCTGTCCTGCTCGGCGTGAATCCGACTAACGCCGGCTGCCTGAGAACTATCCTGCCGAACCTCAAAGCGGGGGGGTTCTCCCGACTTCCCGCCGTCGAGGTTTAATCCTCCGACAGCTGGCGCGCCAGGTAGGGGGAGTTTCCTTTTCAGGTGGTACGCTGGCGCCTCCGACACCGACGCGCTCCATGGTCGGAAGGCCATCGTCCGCTGGGACTCCCAACAATGGCCATGGCGATCTCCTGCGACTGGCTGGACCGGACCGGGTTCAGGAGGACGCCCGAGTGAGCGATCGAGCGGTCCTCGAACGCTGCTTGCAAGTGCTGGGGCCCCCGACCAGGATCCTGAGAGGATGGCAAGCTTTCACGTTCCGCACTGCGGCGGAACAGAAGGAACCGCCAGAAGGCCAAGGGGCGGCCGAGAGCTTGTGCCTTGGCGGCTACGGGCAGCCCCCGGAGCTACGGTGCCCGCAGGGGCCATGTCGCCGCAAGCGGCGAAAGGCCGCACGCGCGACGCACACCTTGCGGCAACAACCCAGAAGTGGTGCCTCTCCACAGACGGACTGGCAGCGAATTGCGAAGTGCCGCGCCGTCCAGCGCTCACCCGAGCGGGCGAGCCGGCCTTCGCTCGGGGGTTGGTGCGCCTAAATTCTATCAACACGGACCGGCATGACATCTCGGAGTGCCGCGCCGTCCAGGGCATGGCGAGCGTCTTAAGCCGGCCCGCAGCCGAGGTTGGTGCGCCTTCCACGCACACGGACCGGCACGATCATAACGAAGTGTGTGCGTCCCAACGTTTGGCCGAGCGTCTCGAGCCGGCGAAACCCGTGAGGTGGTGCGCCGTCCACGAGACGGATTCGCACGACTCGTGGAGTGGCGGCGTCCACAATTTGGCGCGAGCGCGTCCAGAAGTCGGCAGGAGCAGTAGCGGGCCCGAGCTCGCTCCTCTCAAGGGACCTGAGCCGTGGATCGGAGCCGCTGGCGGGGGCATAATTGCCCGGTCGGCTTGTTCCCGGGAGGAGCCTAGTCCGTCGGCTAGTTCGTCAGGTTTCTCTGGTCGGGAGCTCGGTCCCGGGAGTGGTTTAGCCGGTTGGGTTGGCTCGGGTGGCTTAGCCGGTGAAGTTGGTCCGAGGCAGCGATCTTACCGGTCGGCTGGCTCCGGGTGCATATTGCCCGGTCGGAGCTTCATCCCGGCTGATCTCGCTTGGTCGAAGCTTTGGTCCGGTGCGTCTTGCCCGGTCGGAGTTTTAGCTTCCTAGTGTGTAAATAGCCCGGTGCAGCCTTGCTCCGGGGCGATTGCCGGTCGGGAGCGTGGCTCCAGCGCGCCTAAATTCCCGGTCGGCCTGCTCCCGGGCGAGTATCTCCCGGTCAGTAGGAGAGCTACTCTCTCAAGGGACTGAGTCGAAGGAGTGAGTCGGAGTCACGGCAGAACAGTAAGCGAGCCGAAGTGGGCTGGAACGGTTCGGGGTTCCGAACAGTCGACGACGGTCGGTTGTAGCGACTCGGATCCGAACCCTTAGCGCGGTCGCACGTCGCGATCCGAAATAGCTTTGACAGGGCGAGTATCGGACAGATTGTCTGCATGGGCGGGTCGAGGAGTTGGTCACATGGTCATATCCATACCGGCCCTGTGCCGGGCACATATCGGTCATATATAACAGCCAATATTTCAGTCCGGGGCCCTGGTCAGAGTATTGAGCGAGGCACCGGAATTCGATCGTGGCCGGCGACCTGAGGTGCGACCAGGGGGCCCTCGCACGGCGAGTGCAGCCTAGGAGGACCCCGAATAGGGGCATAGCACCGGATAGAGCCCGGCGAGATCTTGGAAGGTCGTCTCACCTATTCAACCCGGGCCTCGGAACCCGGCTTATATAAACGTATCCTAGTCCGGGGCCCTGGGTCCGAGTATATCTTAGCGTAGCGGGGGCGCCGGGTCCGAGCAGATGCCGGATGCGGTGCTCGCGAGGGAAGCGAGTCGAGCTCATATCCGGGCGCTCATGCATCTTCATGATCTTGCTGTTTCATCTGTAGCTCTGGTGGCGGGCCAGCGCGGACTCCACAGGAAAATCAGGGCTGGCCGGGGCATGTATAGTACACTTTACATAACGCAATGTTTTAATATCTAGGTTCGTTCTTTCGTCGTTTCCATTGTTGGGTCAAGCATGGGAATGGACAGGGAGAACCGATGCTCTACGTTCCTATGTGTGAGTAGACCTTCCCCGGCGGTCTGGGGAACGATTCATTTACCCAGTGGGGTCGGGAGACCCAGTTTTTTTGGTGTACGCTGCCGACCGTTTTGTTGCCAAACTCTCTTCGCCGGGTAGAGCGCTAATCAAAACATCAACGCACAAATCTGAGCTCGCAACTCGCTTCTGCGGGAAGAGGTGGGGCTCCGTTCCAAGTGCTCGTTGCAGCAGGCTCAAGCGCTATCTTTAGCGTAAGGTTTCGGGCGCGATACTTAGGTTGGAGCTTGAATCCGCGTGTCCTCGCCGGGTCGAATGAATTTACCCCGTGGGAAGGCCCCCTGTGATCGGAATCTCCAACGGCTCGGTAGCTAGGAGATCTTCACAAATTATCTGAATCTGTAGTGCTATAACCTCTGACTAACGGGGCCCCCTGTATATACGCTTCCATAGATCAGCGTTCATTCAGTAAACTATTCTCCCGATCCATGCCTTCGTCTCTTTCGTATGTTTAGCTCGTGTGTCTCTTCCCGGGGCATAGCGGGCCGCGCCGTACGACGTTGGGATGTGCATTATCATCAATCCCTACGCGAGCTACCGTATCTCTGCTAACCTGGACACTTGTCAGCCCGGCTTGCGGTGCCCGTGGTTGGATTTGGGGCTCGGTTTTTTTCGGAGGTAGGGGGTGAAATGCTTAGGGTGATTTTCTCTCGAGGTCGGAAGAAGACGTTCGGGGGTGGATCGCCATGATGTAGCCCGGAACGGAGGGGAGAGCAAATACTCTCGACGACTCGTCATAATGCGATTAGACCACAGTTCCCGGAGGGTAAGGAAGGCTTCGAACTAGACGTACCGCGGCACGGAGCCCGGCTGCCGGGCTTCCGCGGCAGCCGCCGAGGCGCCGGGTGCGGTGCTGGCACTCCGGCTTAGTAAGACGTTTCCGGGCTTGAGTGGGGGGGTCCCATCGGACCGGAAGGCGGGAAGGGAAACGCTGCGACTCGATATCCACCAGAGTCATCTCGGACCCTGTCGCGATCGGGACGTGCTCCGGGGCAGGGGCTTTGGTCGGCTCGGCCCGGGGATCAAGGGTACTGGGCGACGTTCAGCGTTCCGGGAGGCGCTTTGCCCGGATGTGCTGCAAAGCACGTGCCCTCCGCAACTCGATACGTTTCTGAATTGTATATATCAACTCGTTTTTAATTTGCATGGCAGCTTCGGTTCCGGGCGGGCTTGGGTGCCCGACTGGACCTCCCCCGGTGGGGAGGGGTTGGTATCACGTGGCAGAGCCGGGCTAGGATGCCGAGGGCCGCCGGGCGAGTCGTTGGTGAGAGGGTGGCAGGTAGAGCGGTTCCGGAGCGGGCGACGTCGGTTGGATGCCCGGAATCGAGCTCAGGAGAGGTGCCCAGGCCGGAAGGGATAGGCGCGGATGTGCATAGTGGGATACCGCTGTCCAGGACCGACGTCTGCTCGGGTTGGAAACGAGGCCCCGAACCCCAGCAACCTCCGGACAACACATAAACCATGTTGTACGAAATATAACATCAAATCATATATACATATACAAATGTCTCTCTTTTGTACAAGACATTGTGAGGAGAATCGGTGCGCGAGCACGAGCGGGCCCGGGTGCCGGGGCGGGGTCACGTGTGCTTCTGACCGGACCCGAAGGCGGCGCCGGACGACGTGGAGGGAGCATTCCGGGGGGGCATGGAGGGCCCCGGCCGAAGGCGCCGCGTATAGGTGTCTGAGGAAACGGCGCTTCATCAAACTCTTCGTCGGCATCGGCTTACAAGATGTTCGCCGCGGTCGACGAACCTGCCTCGGGGCAGGGATTCGACCACGACTACACGAGCTCTGCGACCAACCGCGACCACCTGCGATCTGCGGAAAACTCGCGAACCACGCACTTTCCCGATGCGCGCCCAGATTTGCACGGGCGATATTACCCGGACCGAATCGGCTCTTTGGCCGGAGCGTTCTCCCGGGAGAGTGCTCTCTTCTCTCAGGCCTCATTCGGGCCCAGGACAGGGAGAACTATGGCGGGGATTTGGGGTCCGCCTCCAAGCGGAGTGGGCGCTCATTCTGCGGTCTGCGAAGCGGTCTCACAACGAGAACTGCCGGCGAAGTACGGTCGGCAAGCTGCGGGGTATAAGTGACTCCTCCGCAGCGCCACACACCCCGAGCGAACTCGCCTTTGGGTCCAGAGCTTCTTTCGGAGGGTGTTTCCTTCTTCTGCGGCGCCTCCATCGTCGCCAAGGTCTAAAAACCTATTCCATGTTTTCAAGCTACATCAATCATAGCGGACAGGCGGATCAGCGTCCTGCATTTCAAGAATGGCTTCGTTGCCCGGAGCGGTTCGCCAGAGAACAGGGAGGGCCACTGTCGGCGAAATAGGGCTTGGGGGTCCACAGCC
>RYFJ01003801.1:0-60388 GCA_003991445.1 Oryza meyeriana var. granulata | reverse complement strand
AAAGAGAGAGATGCAAACCAGCGCATGGCAAAAAATTCAAGCCATGGTCACCGAGATCTTAGAATATTTAGCTCATACTGTGCATAATGTAGGATAACTTGACACCGAGTCAATTTTCATAAAAGTATAACTGAATATCTAATAGCACAACACGAGAGAGACCTTGAAATTTAAGGCATGCAAATACTCACACTAGCATTGAAGAATGGCTAGATGCACAAAAGGTAACACGTAGTAGCTAGAGTAACACACCTTTGCCATTTAGCCCTCCAAGTTGTGCAATATTTAGATTAATCCATTCACATAGTTCTCATTGGATTTCATCTTGCTTCAAATCACAAAGGAGACATACGCTTATTTTGCAACAAACAAAGTTTCACTTTTAGTGACTTTGAGCAAAAGGCAAGTAGGTCATAAAAGATGAACACTCACAATGTAGACTAATTCCCTTTTGTTGCTTGCAAGTATGAGAAATATGTGAAGGCAAGCTCACATGCACCAATTTGGTCGTTAAGTACAAGAAGGAATTTAGGCTATATTAGGTGAGTAGGCTATGCAAGAGTTTAGAAGTATGATCAATATATGGAAATAATTTTACCGCTTAGATCCAATATAGATAGCATACTCCATAGAGAGCAAATTCTCACACTTGCCGACTACAGGATCACTAAGAAAAGTTAGTTCTCAATGGCACATTGTGAACTAACTCCCCTTAATAGTGCATCCTGTCCATTAGAATTCATCGTGACAGGGCTATGTATGCTGGTGGCCATGACACGGCGTTGAATTTCCAGAGTCTATAAGTAGCGATACATGTGTTATAAGACGAAGGGATATGGAAGAAGCTGGAGAGAGAGAGGGTGATGTGTATCGCTAGTAGGCTCGCGCTGAGAGAGCAAATCACTCGTAAGGTTATAGAGTGTTTACAGATCTGATATTTGCTAGGCTTGGTCGATTGATGTCTCACATCCGCGCTGGGTACTACTTGTGACCGAGTCTGAGCAGAAGAGCAGAGCGAGTACAGAAATCCGGGGTCTAGGACACCCGAATGTGTCTGCGAAGAAGCGATTGCCGTAGAAGGCGCTCGCGGAAGGCCATTATTGAACTTCGAGCCGCTGCCATAATAGACACGTGTTTTCGATAGCCGTTATGATGCGTAAGATAGCAGCTCACATGAGGGAAAAGGTACAATCGACCGGATGTGTCCGAGTTAGAATTACCGCGGTATCCATAACAACATCACACAGAATCACATTTGAAAATTGAATTGTCAAAGAGACCTTACTACCCACATGTGTATAAGCTCCACATATAAGTGAATGAAAAACAAAGAAGTCCTGCATCTCATTTCAATTTTTTCTCACAAAGTCACTCGAGTTGGCTTCTCCTGGCACAAACCGGTAAGCCGGTTTTCCCAGAGAAGAACCTACTTCAAGCCTTTTGTCTGTGTGTCTTGCCTCAAAAGGATATCTACCTACTAATGAGTTACAGGATTCCTGGCTTAACAAGACTTGCTCTACTAAGAGCCATTACAAGCATCGCATGGCATATTGAACATAAACACAAGAGAATATATCTTAAGTCACTATCAAGTACTTCACAAGATCAAAACTTTGAAGACACCTTACTCCCACTGAGGCTAAGTGAATAGGGCATAATTAGTTTGCGCACATTGGTTTACCGTATGTCATTGGGCATAAGAAAAACAAGCTAAGGCAATATAATTCTTGCTAGAGGGTTGAATCATTTGAAATTATCTTCACAAACCAAGCTTCCAATGCAATCTCGATGTTCCTGCATCACTCTAAGTACTTTTTGGTACGACCAAGTCATGTTGGTGTCCGCCTTAAGGTTAGCATAAAGATAACTTAGGAATCCCAAATGGCCTCTTATGCTAGTTTGTAGGTGAGGTCTAATCACCCTTTGTAGCACAAATACCAGCTTTGTCATTCCTAAGCTTAGCAAAGTTATAATGGACAAGATTTGACTTAGGATGTTACCATTTGACAATTCTCACCCATATGTCCCTTTTGACAGCACGTGTAGCAAAGGGCGGTTCTTACTTTTGTTGCACCAACCGCTGTCATGCTTCTTGTGCACTTCAATTCATTTCTAGCTTCTTGATTGATTGCACGGACTTGAAGGACTTCCTCTTCAAGGATGGGGTGGACTGCCCTCAGCCAAAACAGGTCTGACCGGTTTGCAAAACCTCACCCATGCGGTTTGCTTTGAGGCAGGCCACTTCTTGTGCAATGGGCTATGTGGCATCAAATGACTCTTTTCTTTGCATTTGAAGCATCCCTTTTCTTTGCACGGTATTATTTCGTTCTAGAGAGCTTTGACTTGTCCCTTGATCTTGATGGGACACATAAATGAGTAGTGGCCCACTTTTGAGCACTTGAAACACTTTATTTGATCAAGGCTTCTCTTCTTTTCTTCAAGTCTGGCTTCTTGTCTGATCTTAGTTGAGGGGATTGAGTAAGTGGCGGTTTGAAACCCTTCTCAAGCTTCTTCCCATGTTTTCCACGGTTATCTTTGAGAAGGTTGCACTTGACCCCTTTCCTTCAAACTTGATCAAGGCCTTATTTGAGCCTTTCAACTCTTGCATTAGATTTCATTTTCTTGACAAGAAAGTCGTCACAAGGCTCTCAGAGATTTTCAACACAAGAATGTTTGCTTGATAGGCCACTAGAGTTAGCACCATATAAGGGATGTATTAACTTGAGAGCACTGTAGAGTTAACATATGAGGTTCATAGAATTTTACCGAAGTTACAAAACTCATGTGCTACTTCTAGCAAGCATGTGAGTCGACAAGCTCGCATGTGCAAGCACTCAAGCTTTGCAGCTGGCTTGCAAAGTACATGCTCTCTTAGTGAGCTCTTGCAAGTTACCCTTGGCTCTCAGATTTGCTTGGTCCAATGATGCTACACTCACAAGATAGTTAGTGGCACAAGAATATTTTCAGATAAAGCATCATAAATCACCTGACCAAAAGAAGCATTAGAGAGCTTAAGCCTTTCAAGCTCCTCGGTTTAGAGCTTGATAGTTCCAATCCTTTGTATTATCATCTTCCATGGTTTCTTTTAATTCTCGATGAAGCAGCTTAGGAATCTTATCACTTGAAGATGAAGACCCTGGCGATGTTGCACGAACTCTTGCTCGTTCGTCTCCGGCGTTTTCCTGCAAGGTTTGACCCCATCTTCCCTGCCAGAACCGGTCCAGAACCGGTTTCAGAACCGGCTAGAACCGGTTTCAGCAGTGACGAGCCTTGCTTTTGTGATCAATTGCTTCTTGGGAGAATGTCATCAGAGGCTCACAGAAAGGTGTTGATTAGGTGGAGCACTCCTCAACGTTGATTCTTCCCTCTTCTTGCACTTGATCATGCACATTTGGGCAATGCATACATTTTCTCAAGACAGTGGCCCAAATGAGATGTGGTTCGGGCAATCTCTTTCTCATCGCAGATATTCAAGTAGGTCCTGTCACACCACACTACAAAAAACAGCATTGGAGTTTGTCATACGAATTTTTCCTCCTCCTTTGGTTAGTGGCAAATTTGTAACGAATTAAGATTTGAAGGACAAATGCTTACATCTACAATTTGCTCAACATGGGGACCAAATTTAAATGCATTAAGTACATGAAGAGACCAATCATTATATGTTTGAGGCCATCCCGCTTGAGTGGCTCAAACGTTACCTCATATGGAGTCGACATCTTTTCTCACAGCGGTTAACGCTTGGGACGTGAGTCCTTGCTCTAATATCAATTGAAAGGACCGAGAATGTCGCCTAGAGGGGGTGAATAGGGCAAATTTGCAATTATAAAACTAAATGCAAAGTCAGTACCAAAACCGGCCAGGCCGGTTTCCCAAACAGGTCAGGCACGGTTTTCTGAGTCAAACCCAAAACCGGCACAAGGCCTTTCCCACCCAAACAGGCAAGGCCGGTTTTTTTCTACTGCAGAACCTACACAAGTAAAATACACCCCTGATGGGTTCTAGCACAAACCAAACTTGGAAAATGTGGCCTCTGCCAACTGACGCATGAGTAGACAGCAGGTCACTTAGTCTATATCCACTCAACATGTACAAGCACAGCACACCAAAGTAGATCTGAGCGAAGCAAAGTAAACTGTGCTAGAGATCAAATGTGAGACCACCGCACGATTGGAGAGAACATTCTAAGGAGTTTGTTTACCGAATACTCCCGGATTCATCACGACCGTATGAACCCTACGTCTCCGTTAGGAAAGCTTTTCGTGACCCCAAGGTCAAGCTTATGTCCCCTGATTCCACTAAGGCGATCTTTTCCCTTCCGGAGACAAGATCAAACCTGCACAAACGATCCCGTGGCTCACCAACAAAACATGGGAGCTCAGGCGATGCCTAAGCCGTCTAGGAGGCTTTACCTCCCAGAGTAACAAATGCTTCTCGAGCTGCGAGACTTCACCTTCAAGTGCTCAACGACTATGGATTGCTCTCTAAAGCTCACATACAAACTCTCTCTCAACCCAACTCAAAGATTTCAACCAAAATCAAGCCTATCTCAACAAAGAGAGGTTTGGGGAGAGCTTGCTGGTGTTAGCAACCCTTTAGAATGTGCAAGAACCAGAATCAACTAGCAGCCCTCAAAGGATAGGGGGGGGGGGAAAAGGAGGGGGGAGGGCCAAAAGCGGTATAAATACCCACTCACCAAAAACTAGCCGTTACTGTTAGGGGGAAAACAGGTCAGGCCGGTTCCCAAAACCGGCCTGCCGGTTTGTCAAACCAAGCTAGCCGTTAGAGCTGACATCAGAGAAAACCGCCAGACATGTTTTGCTCTGATCAGCACACTCAAGTTAACCCTCAAGGCTCTCTCACATGGGTTGACCTATGAGCACTTTTGGTGTTTCCATGCAGTCAATGTTGCATCCCTCTTGATAGTACAACATTCCTATACTCAAGATTAAACATTTTACAAATATTTCATCCACTTGAGCTTGTATGTCTTCAACATGCCAATACTTGATCATTCTCAACTTGAGGTCTTTCAACATTGAACAACCACTGAGCATATCCATCTTGAGCTAGTGACTTAGGATCTTTCAACAAATATGATCAACATACCATCATCCATCCATAAGCCACTTCATCAAATGATCCAACAATGATTCGATGCTTTGCATTGCTTCGCTAGATAAGACTCGAGGTGTACTCCAAGCACACGTTCACTTCACCCTAGCATGGGTTACTAGTCCCAAGTCATCACTTGGTTCCCCCTTGCTTAGTCCCTCGTTACTTGTCCCTTTGCTTGACATCTTCACACACTCTTGTCGACTTTAAGCTAAGCTTTGCTTCACATCAACAATAAAGACCCAATAAAATCCATGTATTATGATTTGTCCAATGCTTTCCAAACATGAGACATCAACAATGCATATTCTTATGAGCCAATAATAGCACAATATAATCATAAGAATAAATCCCTGCTCAACACTTAGCAAACAAGTTAGTCCTTTAATCGTTTTGTCATTCAACTCACCAAAACCCACTTAGGGGCCTAGATGCACTTTCATCACCGTCGTAGTCGGAGTCGGAGTCCTTACACAGATGAAGGTATACCAGCCTTCACCCATGAGTTGCAATAAGTCTACTAGCCGCCAGGTTTCAAGCCGACTGGAATTAAAAAATACGATGGGAAGACCAACCCTGAGTCTTGGCTCACAGTCTACACTCTGGCAATCCAAGTAGCCGGAGGAAATCATAAAGCCATGGCTAACTACCTTCCAGTCGCTCTAGCCGACTCAGCGAGGACATGGCTAACGGGACTTCCCAAGCAATCAATCGGCTCCTGGGGAGAACTCTGAGAACGCTTCATTGCCAACTTCCAAGGAACATACAAAAGGCCATCTTTCGAGTACGACCTATATTAGTTGCATCAAAGGAAGAATGAGTCTCTTCGTGACTTCATCAAGAGGTTTTCTGAGAAGAAGAATTCAATCTCGAAGATCAAGGACGAGGTCGTCATTGCCGCCTTTTGAAAAGGAGTCAAAGACACCCCGTTCATCGCTAAATTCACTTGGAAGCCTCCCAACTCTGTCAAGGCTCTATTCAACATGGCGAACAAGTACGCCAACTTGGCCAGCGCTGTTGCTGAGGCCCTTGATGACAAAAAGGCACCCTGACAGAAGGAGCGGAAGGACACCGATGATACGGCCCCGACTAAGGTTGGGAAACACAAACGCAAGTCAGACGGCTTCATTGTGGTAGTCGGTCACAACCGTCTTCGACCTCCTATAACTGGAGATTATGAGAACAACAAGTGATATGTTCGAGGGCTCACAAGCTCAAACACAAGGATGGCATCCCCACTCCCAAATACCGAACAGCTAAGTCGTTTTCTGATAAATATTCCTCACTCGGCCTTGCCAATGCCGCAGCTGCTTACACCTAATAGGTGTACAAGCTGCATATTTTTCTATTTTTTCTCTTAATGGCTGCAAAAGTACTTGAATAGCATATATTCCGATCCGTGAAACTTTGCTCCATGAAAGATGAACTCAAAGTCACCCAAAACGCGTGTCTAGGAAAGAGCCATGTGCTGACTCCCGCCGTTAGGGGGCTATAACTAGTTGGCCAGAGTGCTTAAACGTAAGGGGTCAACTACTCGGGGAAACTAGTATCAATAAGAGGAGGAACACATATTTACATATATTGTAAAATACATAAATTTTCTTCGGGTGATTGTTTTCATCATCAGATGCTACTCATCGATATGTTTATAATGCAGGGCTAGTTCTGGATACGCGTAACAGGAACTCAGGGCTACGAGCCTATCTCCTACGTTTGGGGGCTGGACCAATATGCCAAGATGCACATGGAGTGCGACGCTTCAAGAATCACTTGGAATGCTCCATGAGAGCCATTGTCCGAGTACTCGCACTAGTCAAGACTCGTGTGTGGGCTAAAAACCGACCTCTGGCGCCAGTCGAAGCTCGGGTACCACTCGGCTGGGTGAGGTACGCCCCATGAGGGCCGCTAGCCGAATCCTACGCTAATGCTAGGTTCAGGTATCTTATTCGGTTACAACTCGGCTGGGTGAGGTACGCCCCATGTGGGTCGCTAGCCGAATCTTATGCTAATGCGAGGTTCGGGTACCTTATTCGGCTAACAACCGACCTCCGGCACCAGTCGGAGCTCGGGTACCACTCCGCTGAGTTGGGTACGCCCCATGAGGGTCGCCAGCCGAATCCCATGCTAATACGAGGTTCGGATACCTTATTCGGCTAATATAACCGACCCCCGGCGCCAGTCGGGGCTCGTGTACCACTCGGCTAGGTAGGGTATGCCCCATGAGTGTCGCCAGTCGAATCCTATGCTAATTCTTGATTCAAGTACCTTATTTGGTCACAACTCTGCTAGGTTGGGTACGCCCCATGAGAGTCGCCAGCTAAATCCTATGCTAATGCAAGATTCAGGTACCTTATTTGGCCATAATTCTATTGGGTAGTGTATGCCCCATGAGGGTCACCAGCCGAATCCTATGCTAATGCAAGGTTCGGATACCTTATTCGGCTTTACCGAAGTCAGAGAAGACCTATATCATCAAAGCGCATCCGAAGTTCTCATGCACTGCATCACACCTGAGGAGGGCAAGCAAATTCTGCAATATACCTACTCGGGCATCTGTGGCAACCATGCTTCATCCAGAATATAAGTCGAAAAGGCTTGCGGACAAGGATTCCTCTAGCCGATTACGGTTATCGACGCTGGAGTACTCATTCTGATATGCGAGGGATGCTAATTTTATAGGGTTGCGCTGGGTAAGTCGGTTTAGGCCAGCTTATTCGGTAGTGGGCCAAAGATATGAGTTTCTCGATAGCACACTCTATTGGGCCGCTCGCTGACTGTGTTAAAATCACAGTGCAGGTGTTATTCACAGAAATCGATTAAATAATCAGATATGCTTCATGCTAAGCCTACAGCCGGGTGTATACATTCGGGTATCTGCATTATTTACCATGTATTGAGGATATATCCTTATAAGGATCGACTGCTGGTCTCCATTAAAATTGGGAATGCAGGTATCTCTCAAGTACACCTGACCACGTATTGGGTTAAAATTCATAAAGTGGTATTTGGCTTACATGCTTAGCCATTATTTGCCATGAGCAAAAATCATTCCAGCTGACATGATGCTGAAGAGCCTCATATACCAGTAGTGCACTACTCGGGAAAGACTACAAGGTTAAAGATCTTTGACTTTATGTTTAATTGTTTCACAATTAAGCACAAAGTCAGGGGCTACACCTAATAGGTGCGCCTATTCGGTGCATACTATTCATATTTCTATATGAAGCCTTTCATAGCCTCGTTGCCAGCTAACATGATGCAGGACTCGGGAGAAGAAGCACTCGAACAAAGAGTACTCGGGAGCAATGCACTTGAGAATTCTTCACCGTGGAGGATGAGCACTCGGCATCAGCTGTGACTCAACTATGAAGGTCTCGGGGGCTACTGTGGAGGCCATGGTCTCTGAGTACCTCATGACAAGCATATGGGCCACTTGGACAGAGGATGGGCCTATCCTTGTAATTAGGGATATAATAGAACTCGGCAGACTTAACCTTGTACAACAGAAAAAATACAGTCCTAGTCAGGCACGTTGTATTCCTAGAAGGAGATCCCTTGGTCGTAGTCCGACTGGGACTTCTACTTTGTAACCCTGTCCCCCAGTATATAAGGGGAGGCAGGGCACCCCCTGAGGATATGAGGATCACCAAGATCACAATCATACATCCTCGAAGGAAATACACCACAACCGGACGTAGGGTATTACCACATCTCGAGGGCCTGAACCAGTATAAACTTTTCGTGTTCCTTTGCAATCCATCGAGTTTCGGTTTGACGAGTAGCCCTATATATTTATTGCCGATACAAAACATCAACACAAATCGGCTGAGTGCCGCCATGCAGCCAGTCAGCTTCTGTATGTCCTTCTGGCTAGTCGGGGGTGCCATGTTCATGATAGCGTTGACTTTCTCTGGATTAGCCTCGATGCCTCGGTGTGATATGATGAGGCCGAGTAATTTTCACGAAGGTACTCCGAAGACGCACTTTTTCGGGTTTAACTTCATCTTGAATCTCCGGAGGCTTTGGAAAGTTTCCTCCAAGTTAGCAATGAGGTCTTCCTTGACTTTGGTCTTGATTACCACGTCATCAATATATGCCTCCACATTGCGCCTGAGTTGAGTGTGAAGACACCGCTAGATAGCATGTTGATACGTTGCGCCAGCGTTTTTCAACCCGAACGGCATAGTGACACAGTAGTATGCTCCAAATGGCGTGCTGAAAGAAGTCTTTAGGCAGTCCTCCTTCTTCAGACTGATTTGATGATATCCCGAGTAACAGTTGAGAAAACTGAGTAACTCACACCCCGTGGTTGAATCAACCACCTAATCTATTCTCGGTACACCAAATGGATCCTTGGGGCATGCTTTATTTAAGTCAGTGTAGTCGACGCACATGCACCATTTACTGTTCTTCTTCGGACTAGAACTGGGTTTACCAGCCAATCCGGGTGGTAGACCTCTTTGATGAACCTGGCTGCAAGGAGTTTGGTAATCTCCTCCCGAATAGCATCTTTACGGTCTTGTGCGAAGCGCCGCAGCCGTTGTTTGACTAGTTTGGCATCTGGCTTGACGTTGAGGGAATGCTCGATCACCTTCCTTGGTACACTAGACATGTCGAAAGGTTTCCAAGGCAAAATATCCATGTTCGCCCGGAGGAAAGTGACGAGCGCGTCTTCCTATTTTGGGTCGAGTCCGAACCTGACGAGCGCAGTCTTGGAGGGGTCGGAAGGGTCCAGGGGGATCTTCTTTGTTTCCGAATCTGCTGAAATTCTCGACTTGGCTGCTTTCTTCGCCGGAACTTGGTCATCCTCGTTTGCAGTTGTCGCGGCTAGTTGGATGTTGTTCCGCCCAACTGCCGCTTGTTGAGATTGAGCCAGCCTACAGCTCTCCTTGTCGCAGATGAAGGCTTGCTTGACATCACTGCGCAGGAAAAGTACTCTTGCTGGTCCTGACATCTTGATCACCATGTATGTGTAATGAGGCACTGCCATGAACTTGGCTAGTGCTGGCCATTCGAGTATGGTGTGATACGCGGTCTCGAAGTTGGCAACCTCGAAGTAAATATTCTCGGTACAAAAATTCTCCCGCATGCCAAAGATGACTGGCAAAGTGATCTGTCTGAGTAGAGTGGAAGAGAGGCTGAAGATTACCCCATGGAATGGCGCTATACTCGGCCACAGCTCAGATCAAGGAATTTTTATCTCATCGAGCGTCTTGGCGAACAATATGTTAAAAGCGCTTCCTCCGTCGATGAGAACCTTTTTCAGCTTGATACTTCTGATGACCGGATCTAAGACGAGTGGATAATGCCCTAGATGCGTGACTCAGTCGGGGTGATCTGCGCGGTTAAATGTGATTGCCGTCTCTGACCAGCGTAGATATTGGGGGGCGTCTGTTGAGACTGAGTTGACTTCTCGAGTTGTTAACTTCTATTTTCTCTTGGACTTGTATGCAGACGGCCCTCCGAAGATGTGGTTGAGCTCAGCCTGGGGATCTTGGTAATCACCGGCTGTGCCCGAATCCAGCTTGTCCTTGTCTTTGGCGTCACCAGATACTGATGTTTGCTCCGAAGCGAATTTCTTGAGCATGAAGCAGTTTTTAGCCCTGTGCTTCCCTTTTGGGTGGAAAGGGCATGGCCCGTTCATGACTTTTTGGTAGTTGTCCGTCCTTGAGGGTCACGGCCGACTGTGTTCCACGGCTGCCACGACGTTGTCCGACTTGCGCTTGCGCTTGCCGGACTTAGTCGGGGCTGTGTTGTTTGTGTCTTTCTTGTCCTTCTGTCAGGGCTCCTTCTTGTCGTCCAGGGCCTCAGTGACCGCATCGGCCGAATCGGCGTATTTGTTGGCCATATCAAATAGAGCTTCGATAGAAGCCGGAGGCTTCTAAGTAAACTTGGCGATGAACGGGGTGTCCTTAACTCCCTTGCGGAAGGCAGCGATGACAACCTCGTCCTTGATCTTTGGTATAGAGTTCCTCTTCTCGGAAAACCTCTTGATGAAGTGACGGAGGGACTCGTTCTTCCTTTGATGGCATTGATACAAATTGTACTCAGAAGAAGGCCTTTCATATGTTCCTTGGAAATTTGCAATAAAGCGTTCTCGGAGTTCTCTCCAAGAGCCGATTGACCGCCTAGGAAGTCCTGTTAGCCATGTCCTCGCCAAGTCGACTAGGGCGACCGGGAGGTAGTTAGCATGGCTTTGTGGTCAGCTCTAGCTGCGCGGATCGCCAGAGTGTAAACTATGAGCCAGGATTCAGAATTGGCCTTCCCATCGTATTTTTTAATTCCAATCGGTTTGAAGCTGGATGGCTAGTCGACTTGTTGTAGTTCGTGAGTGAACGCCGGTACTTTGTTGTCTAGATGAGGGACTCCGACTATGGCGATGAAACCTCTCATGGTGGAGGCCGAAGCGCTCATTTTCGTCCTCCAGTCGGCGGCGCTCGTCTTCCTCGCGTTCCCAGCGTCGGGCATTGATATCTTGTCGGAGATCGCACCGTAGTCGGCCTCGGATATTCTGATTGTCGCGGCTGTCATCTTGATGTCGCCACCATCAGTCATTGTTTTGCTTGCCAAGTGACGTATGGCGCGACTCCGTGCGTGGCTGACTGGAGCCAGCCGCCTGGCGTCGTGCTGAGGCAGATGAGATCGCCGTATCAGAAGCCGTCCTGTTAGACGGTATGAGCGTGTCTCCTGACTGTTGCAGCTGCTGGCTTGCTGCAACGGTAATCATGGCCTTGATCCTTGCAATCGTGGGGGTGGCCTGGTGATCAGGCCCAAACTGCAAAGTGTCTAATAAAGTGGCCGCGGCTATGACGTTCTGTTGTGGAATGACGAAGACGTCATGGTTACCGACTCGGGTTTGGAGGATCTCTTGTTGAGCAGTGCGCCCAACCTTGCATAGATTGTCATTGCGTGCGTCGCGCTCGGCTTGTAGACATCGTACTTCTTCCTCATGTTGTTCACGTAGTCGGCGAGCCTCCTTCTCTTGCTGATCGTGTAGTTGGCGTGCATCTTGAGTGCAGTTGAGCCCTTAGACGCCATGAAGATTTCGCGCGGTGGAGAGAAGCTTGCCAAACTGTTGTCCGACTGAGAGTCCGAATCAGAGTAGTTGAGGGAGGTAATTACGACTCCGACCTCCCTAGATCCAATCTCGAGCGGCTCTGGGCCATATCCGAGTTGAACTCCAGGGGATCGGATTTGCCGCATTAGATGTTGATTGAAGTTATCTGCGGCATTGCCGAGTCCAAACAGGAAATTGACGATCTCCTCCTCTCTTAGCCCGATCTTGGCCGACTTGAGGCTGAGTCCTAGTTGAACACCAAAAGAAAGAGTTGTCCCGAGACTTGGGCATCTTGAGGATCGCCGCAGCATGTCGCCGAAGATTGCTGCAGCGTTGAGTAGGCCGACTGGCGCGGAGTTGGCTTGATTTCTGGCTGATCGGATCGAGTCCGAGTCGGACAGGGTGAGGTCGCCGAACTTGTCGGCGATGAAGTCGAAGCTCCCGAAGCTAATCGTTTGCCCGAGGAAGAACTTGACGCCATCGACTCTGGTGCTTGAATTCATCGGGCTTGTCGAGGATGATCTCACCGATGCCCCTACTTGGTGCGCCAACTGTCGATGTTTTATACTGGCAATAATAACATGGGGTTACTCGTGAGACCAAAACTTGATAGACTGCAAAGGAACACGAAATAATTTATCCTGCTTCAGGCCTTCGAGGTGAGGTAATACCCTACTTCTAATTGTGGTGTATTGCTTTTGAGGTTTCTTTGGTGAGATTGTCTATGATATTCTTCTCTTGCCTCAGGGGGCTCCTCGCCTCCCCTTATATACCAAGGAGACAAGGTTAGAAAGTAGGAATTCTAGTCGGACTTGACCAAGGGATTTCCTTCTAGGAATACAACGTACCCGACTAGAACTATATCCTTTCCTTATCGTACAAGGTAATATTCACCGAGTCCTAGTACATCCCTAATTACAGGATTGGGCCTATCCTCTGTCCAAGTGGTCAGAAAGCTCCTCATGAGATACCTGGGGCACATGGCCTCCCGAGTGCTAGTGCCCCCCTAGTTTGGATCTAGTAGGGTGCGGCATATTTACATCCAAATCAGAAGAAATTGCATGTATGGATATTAGAGTAGTGATCACTTCATCCAGTGATATTTCTTTATTTTTCTTTATGGGTGGCTAGGGGTGAAATCAGATCGGGTATGGTCGGATCACGACATTCCCATATTCTAACCCACATTTTTCATCAAATTCGGAACTAGGCACGGATTGTACCGGATAACATATTACTTATCCCATATCCTATCTCATCTTTTTTTTCTCAGAATCTGATTCGAGAACGGACAATTATTTGTATCTCTAATTTGTAGATATTAATTCTTGGGAGGCAATTAGAGTGTTAAAAAGGGACACATCAAGAAAAAAATTGTGCAATCTTGGGAGGCAATAAGAGCGTTAAAAAGGGACACATAAGATATTAAATTGCGCATGGTCACATAAGGCAATTAGAGTGTTTATAAGTGGATTTATAATATATTTTCATATATGTTTGATAATATGGGACATACGGGCGGATACAACTCTTTCCGTACTCTAATCCATATTTTTTGGCAGATTCAGATTCAAACACGGATAGTACCGGGTATCCATTTTTCTCTCCTATATCCTTCTCGCGAGTCTCGGGTCAGGCGGACAGGCGGGAAATACCCGTCCTATTTTCACCCCTATGGGTGGCCCTCATATTTTTGTACAAAATATTCTAGAGGTATACTTTAGTTTTATTTCTTTGTCTTATGTGACCATGCTAATCTCCTATTAGCTACAAGGTATATATTTATACTTAGGCAGGTATCACTTAAGTTAATCATGGAGTGAACTAGCCGGCGGTAATTTCTGTTATCCAAAAAGGGAAAAACTAGCCACCTACTCCAAAGTCAGTCCCGAGCAGGTCCAGGAGATCGTCTCTCTATAACCCTAACCCTAGCCCACCACCAATTTCATTTCAGCCCTCACCGCCGCCGCAGGGGCACGCCAGAAACTGGCAGTCCTCAAGGAAGGCGGCGGTGGGGTCTCTTCAGCCTCGGTTGGGACGTCGTTCCTGGAGGCATAGGCGGGTTTCGTCCGTCCCTTTCGATGGAGCTTTGGCATTAGTTTTCCGCGAATCCGACTGCTGCATCTCCGGTGGCGTGCACCCGGTGAGCGACTACGGCTGCTGCTGCATTCCTGGCATTTGGTGCACTTGCCCTCAGATCAGAGGTCCCGATCGTGGGTTGGGAGATCACGCCGTACATGCTAGCTGTTGGGGCTGCCCAGCGCGGTGTCGTCTACCGAGTCGCGATCTGCACTTCTGTATAGGCTAGGGTCTTTGTAGTGGAACTGCCCATTTCAATTTGAACCACCGACTTGATGCACTCATCAGTATATTTTGTATTTTTCTTGAGATTTTAATCCAGAGAAGTAGTGCATACACAAATGGGCACGGGTGTGTTTACGGTTGAAATCGTCTGAACATGCTAGGTAAAATTAGGTCTCCCATCCGAACGCTGCCTTAAACTGTTATGAAAAATAAGCATTTCTATATTGTTTAATAGAGATTAATGTTTAAGAAAACAATACTATAATGCCTCTCCATTACCACACAAATAGTCTTCAGTGCCAGTTCCAAAGGAGCAACAGTGCCAGTTTTGAAACCGACACATCTTAGGGGTACTGATAATATGTTCCAATCAGTGCCGGATGTGATATCCGGTACTGATGTTGTCCAACAAGTAAAAAAAAACAAGCCAGCTCAAATCAAGCCAAGCTTCAAGAACCAAAAAATTACAATAGAAACTGCTCGCCAGAGGTTGTGCCATGGCCGTTGAGGCCGCCGCTCGCCAGCCGCCCCCACCACTGGCCCGCCGCTCGCTCGCCACCTAGGCTGCCGCTCCCTTGCCGCCGCCGCTGCTCCCTCGCCGAGGCCGCGCTCGCCCGCTGCTCCCACGTCGCTCGCCCGCCGCTACCACTGCTCACCCGCTGCTCCCACGCCGCTTCCCCGCCGCTTGTTGGAAAGATAAGGGAGAGAGAGAGAGCGGCTGGGAAGATGGAGATAGAAGATAAGGGAGAGAGAGAATGACTAGCTAGGAAGATAAAGGGAGAGAGAGAGCGTGGCTACTCGATCGCCTCCTCGATCGGCTCAAGTGTCATCAGTGCCTGTTAAATAGAAAAACGGTACTAATATCCTACCCTGCCGGTTTTTCTAATTAACTAACATTAATACTATCAGTTTCGATTTTTTTAATAAACTAGCACTAATGTGGTGTCATCAGTGTCGGTTCTTGTCTATACAAGATGTGGGGTGAGTATGTGGGTAGAAAACCACCTATCAGTGCTAGGTTTTTTACAACCAATACTGATAAGGCGGTATGATTGAGTAGTTTTGTAGTAGTGCTCATTAAATGAGGGTAGGTTAAGAGAGGAAGGTTGATTAGAGATAAGATGAAGAAAAATTTAAAATAAGAGGTAATTGATAATACAACTAATAATTTGAAAATATTTATATTATGTATAAATTTTAAATCCTTAAAATACTTATTTAGAAACGAGGAAGTATCTGAGTGGGTGTAGGTGGGTGTACGAGTGTGGTGTTTGTGCTTATCGGACATGTAGTCTTGAAGGGAAATCGTCGCAAGAACTGACAGCGCCACGGCAGTGGAAATCAGGAACCTCTGCCGGCGATGGTGACGGCTTTGTTTTTGTTGCTTTCGTTTGGCTGATTCGAGGTGATGGAATTTATGGCGCGATATGAATGATCTCGTTGGTGCGTATCGTCTTCTTCCCTTGGTTGGCTGCAACGCGTTGGGCCAACGTACGGGAGAGGCTCTCTACCTAGCTGAGGTGTGAAACTACGGCTAGACTCCAGCCAAGCCAATTTAATGTTATTATTTTTGTGTACGATGGGGCATCGGGGTCAGCACCATCACGAGAGGACGACTCGACGGCGAGCTGGATATGCGTTTTAGGAAATTAGCCGCTTGCTAACTGGATGTGTGTTTAAATTAGCTTATTGTGATAGCTTATAAGCTATACGTAAACGAGAAATATTATTATTGTGTAATTAATTAAGTATTAACTATTAAAAATTTAAAAAATAAATTTAATTGATTTTTTAAGATACTTTTATATAGAAAATTTTTGTAAAAAAACGTACCGTTTTACGTTTTAGAAACATGCTAACGGGAACCGAGACATAAGCCATAAGCAATAAGCAGAAAAAACACCACCTTTTTATTAGGGCCCATGGGAAACAGGTTTTTAGGCTGTGTTCGAATCTAACAGCAAGGGTGAAAAAACTTCTCTTTTTCATAAGCACACTTTCTAAAGTGCTAAATGGTATATTTTTTAAAAAAATTTCTATATAAAAGTTGTTCTAAAAAATCAAATAAATTAATTTTTTAAGTTTGTAATAATTAAAACTTAATTAATTATATGTTAATAGCTCACCTTGTTTTACATGATCTTCTTCTTTTTCTCTAATCTTCAAACACTCCCTTGATTTATTTGATTTTTTAAGAAACTTTTATATAAAATTTTTTTACATGAAATATACCGTTTAGCGGTTCAGAAAACATAAAAAACAAGGAAGTAGGTAGGCCTGTAAGCCCTTAAGAACGCTGCCACAGGCATTGGTCTTTTCAGCTTAAAAGGATTGACTTATCATAGGCACGCTTTTAAACAAATAAATAGTATGATTTTTAAAAAAACTTTCTATATAAAAGTTTATTAAAAAATTGACATAAATCCATTGTTTTGTATTTGTTATAGCTAATACTTAATTAATTAGGTGCTAATTACGTAGCTTGTCTCGTAAGAAATCTGGTTACCTGGTTAAACAGCCGTATCAAGCACTACCTTAATTATTGCATGATTAATTAAATACTCTCTTTGTCATAAAATATGGTTACTTTTAGAATTTGAGTTTATTCCAAATATAGCTATGTATGATATGTAAGAGATAAATTTTAATATAAAACTTTGCATACTAGTGCTAGTGGTCCTTATAACTCTAACTAGAGTGGGCTTCATACCCATCCACTATAATGAGAGTATTTTTTTTTACCTTACGCCATAATTCTCAATCCCTCCAAAAGATTTGCTCAATCCCTCTAAAAAGCTTCTATCCTCAATCTCTCCAAAAAAAACGTTTAGATAGTTATATTTTGGAACAAATGATATAGTAACTCTTATAAATTTTAAAAATAGGTTGAATTAATTTTTTTTAATAAACTTCTATATAAAAAATTTATTTTAAAAATCAAATATTTAGCGGCTTTGAAAGCATGTCCGCTATAATTTAGTATCTATGATTCTGCAAAGAACCGGACTAGCCACACAAGCACGATGATTTGAGCGATATAAGAACCGAAACCACTGCTGGTTTATATCTCGTTTCACTGCTGGTTTTCGACCTATCAATCTGCTAGCACATTGAACCGGTAGCGATACTTTAAAATCACTGTCTTGGTCAATATGGAAAAAAGTCGTTGTCTTTGTATGTCCTAGTTTGTTGCACCTT
Organism: Oryza meyeriana var. granulata; assembly: GCA_003991445.1. Lineage (NCBI taxonomy): Eukaryota > Viridiplantae > Streptophyta > Magnoliopsida > Poales > Poaceae > Oryza > Oryza meyeriana. The sequence goes on along the minus strand of RYFJ01003801.1, from coordinate 42,714 downwards.
GAGTTGACGACGATAATAATTATAACTACCTCAAAAGAACTATACTTGATGATTACGATGTGAACATACGTATAGCAGGCAATGAAGAATCCATTTTTCTGCTAAATAAGAAAAAGAGAATTGCTGCATCCGGCCATATTGTTCTTCTACCTAGCCAAATTGCCATTATAGATGTCAGCGGATGATCTTCCTAAGCATAGCTCTAATTATCCTCAGCACACATAATTTCGGTTTGTTTGATAGTAGGACAAAGATAAATAGAGGAGCGTTAGATTAATTGCTAGCTTTCCTGACGTGGTTGGTGAGCCACTAGTTGCGATACAGATCAAGCAAAAAGCACGGCGGTAGAGACACCTCCTAAAGGATTATAAAATACCCAGTGTTAATTGAAAAATAGGTATAGTCCCGGTTTATTGTACAATTTTAGTTAATATCTATACATAGTCTAAAATGATATTTATTTTTCTATTAGAATTTTCTAAAAAATAAGATCTCATAGGATAAGAATCTCTCTAAACACCGTAGGACCGCTGGCGTCATTGATTTTACAAAAAAAAAACACCATCTTTCTGTTAAAAACGCAGGTCCCTACGCATGTGCACCGTCCGATCTTTAGAATAGGCTCAATCCGGTCGCCCACTTGGCCCAGTTGTGCCGGCCCCTCCATTGCCCTTGGATCGGTGATGACAACGGACGGCCTAGATCTCTCCGGTGGAGAAGCCCCACAAAACCCTAGTGCGCCGCCGCCGCCAATCTCGCGGAAGTCTCCGTCCCTGTTCACCGCTGCCGCCGCACTCCTCGCTGACTCGCCCCCGCCCCTCCCCCTCCTCCGTGCGACGCGCTCCTCGCTCTCGCTGCGGCGGTGACACGTTACGCGTCGGCGCCTTCACCTCCTCCGATCCCTGCTGCATTCCTCTCCCCATCCCTCTAGCTCTCGCCCTCTCTCTTTCCTTCATCACTGTCAATGGCACGACTGAGCCGTTGTTGTTTGATGCGTCGTCTGATGCCATCAATCGGGGCCATCGACTGGTGAGCTGAGCCTTGCGGGTGTTGTGACAGGTTCCTGAATATGAATTCTAAATCTCTGAAACTCTGAAGAAGAAGAACGCAACTCTGAAGAAGGAATAGGGAAAAGCTGAAGCAAGATCAACAGTTCAGATTGTCTGATACCGCTTCATTGAGGGAGATCGTACGTATGGAGTAGTTTCCAGTAATCACTGTTTAGTATTATGTGTTGTCTTAAACTCTGTTTATTCCCTTCTCGCTAAGCTCTACACTTTTGTCTCCTTGTGTGGCGGCGAACTCAATATAAGCCTGCCCTAGCTACCGAGATGGGTATCGAGAAATATAAACCCTAGTTCTATCACTTTTCTTCCTGTCTTGCGGCGCCCTTTAAAATTCTTCAATTCCTGCTGTTATTTTCTCTGTAATTCTTCTATAGGTTCGTAAATAGGTAGCTACCTGGCCAAATCCTTAAGAAAGGATCAGTCTTGGGCACATTTGGCCACCTGGGGTCTGACAAAATGGTATCAGAGCATGTCAGTTCTTGGCCAAGTTCATAGATTTGAGTGGTCTTGCATTGGTGAGGGTTTAGAGGACAAGTACCTCCTGTAAAATTCCATAGCCAGATCTGAGAGCTCGATCTTGGGACGGAGAAGGAGCTAGGCAGGAAAGGTTTGAGGGAGTTGCGGTTTCCTTTTGTAAAATCCCCAACCTACCTTGTTCACCATGGGAAGAGACGCTCGGGTAGCAGATCTAGTTGAGGAGGAGCCAGCCTAGGTGATGGATGTTGGGGAGTTGAGGCAGTGCATGGCGGATTTTAAGGAGAAGGTTGATGAAGACAATAGGAACCTCCATGAACAAATTCAAAATCAAGCCTTGCAGGCCCAAAACCATCGGGATGAAGTGATGCAGTAGCTGAAACATATTCAGGAAATGCTAAATCCGTCAGCGAGTTGCCGAGGAATAGAATTCAACGAGGAGCCGTCTTCACCTGGATTAGCACAATCTGTAGCTCCTGTGGCAAAGAAACCTAAAGGTATACACTTGGCCACTGCACAGCCTCCAGCTATAGACCTAAAAAGTGTTGCTTGCCCTACTAAGAGCAACTCCAATAGAGCCCTCAAATTTGACCCCCTATTGCCTAGAATAGGGGCTCTCTTATCCCTATTCAACCTCCTATTTCACTACACACTCCAACCGACCCCTCATATTTCTAACGGCTATATTTTCAACGGCTATATTTGCAACGGCAATTTGCAACGGCTATATTTGCAACGGCTATATTTACAACGGCTATTTTCAACGGCTATATTTGCAACGGCTATATTTGCAACGGCTACTTCTTTCACCTCTCTATATATACATGACGATTCCTGTGACTTCTACACACAATCACTGCCCTTGTTGTTCCTTCTATAGCTAAAATGAGTTTCCTCTCTCGCTTAGATTCATCGTCGTCGTCGTCGGATGATGACGACGAACTCATTCTTACCGCATTACATCAAGCACACATGCAATATCAGTCTATATATACTCCACGATGGGGTGGTTCTGTGACTAGGCGAGAGTATATCTATCGCGACAGAGAAGCCGGACATTGGAGGTTGTACAACGACTATTTTTCGGAAGCTCCGACCTATGGACCAACTTTGTTTCGAAGAAGGTGTGTGGTTATTTATATATTCCGTTTCGAAGAGGAAGGCGACGGGGGGGGCTGACGCAAGCGGGAGACGTCGGCGGCCGGGGGGCCGACGCAGGAGGAAGACGCCGGCAGCGGGAGGGCCGATGCAGGGGGAGGGGATGGTCGGGAGAGGGGCGGGGTGGGCGGCGGCGTGCTGCGCGCAGAGAAGCCGGGGTGGTTCGAGGCGAGGCGAGGCCGAATGAGGGGAGACGTCGGCGGCCGGGGAGAAAAGGAAGGGGGCCGGGGGGCTGACGCAGGAGGAAGACGCCGGCGGCGGGAGGGCCGATGCAGGGGGAGGGGATGGTCGGGAGAGGGGCGGAGTGGGCGGCGGCGTGCTACGCGCAGAGAAGCCGGGGTGGTTCGAGGCGAGGCGAGGCCGGATGAGGGGAGACGTTGGCGGCCGGGGAGAAGAGGAAGGGGGCCGGGGGGCTGACGCAGGAGGAAGACGCCGGCAGCGGGAGGGCCGATGCAGGGGGAGGGGATGGTCGGGAGAGGGGCGGAGTGGGCGGCGGCGTGCTGCGCACAGAGAAGCCGGGGTGGTTCAAGGCGAGGCGAGGCCGGATGAGGGGCTCCTACATCTGGGGGGTTGCCCCCCCCGGATGAGGGGCCCCTCCGGATGAGAGGTTGAATAGGAGTTCGGTTGGAGACGTTTTTTAACCTGAAAACTCCTAAATTTGAGATAGGGGGGAGTTTAGGAGGTCGGTTGGAGTTGCTCTAATGTCCCTGAAAATTATGATCATGCACCCTCCCCTAGTAGAGGAAGCCACATACCTGCTCCTAATTACCGTGCTACTACTCTTCCTAAAATCAATACCTCAGTTTTCTTTAACACACAACCTGTTCCACCTATTGGTTACCAACCTATGAGCATTCCAAGGAACCAACTGCATAACCAGGCAGCTCAGATGAACCGTTACCCAATGTCATATAATTACCCACCCTATCTATATCAATGGCCATATTCCTCTGGAATGAATCATCTTCACCAGCTACCTTGCAATGCCCATTAGTCAGTAGACAGGAACCAAGCTTTTCCACTGAATTAGGCAGCAAGTAGGGGCGCCATGAGTCAAGAGCAAGGAATCCCTATGCAGAGAATTTGAGTAAAGGGCCCAAAAAGTTTGATTTTCCTGTATTTGATGGCGACAACCCTGAATCATGGATAAGAAAGGCTGAAAAGTATTTTTCATTAGCCAAAACACCTGAAGCTGAAAAGGTCCTTGTAGCTGAAGTCTACATTACTGGAAGAGCAGATCAATGGATATCTAGCTATGATATTCCCACTACGACACTATTTTGGCAAGATTTTTGCAAAATGATTTGCCAATGGTTGGCTGCCAAATCTTATATTGATGTCACTGACACATTCAGAAATTTGAAGCAATATGGCTCAGTCGATGCATACATTGACAAATTTGAAGAGGTCATGGCATTGGTTATGAGAAACAGACCAACTCTTACTTAGGATTATTTCTTAGATTTCTTCATTTCTGGTTTAAAAGATTATATCAAGAGGCCACTCAAATCATTGGGAATTCAGACTCTTGTCTAGGCTTATGAAAATGCTAGAAACTATGATGGGAGCCATATGTCTAGCAAAGGGGCTATTGGGCATGTAGTGAGTACTTACAAGGATGGACAAAAACCTAGTGGTAAATTATCATACCAGAAAGATCAGTCAGGCAAGGAGACTACAAGCATTGCAAGTACCACCAAGTGGCAAATGCTTTCGATGCCAGGAACCATGGGTCCCTGGTCATGGCAAGGTTTGTAAGGCACCTAAGCAACTTTATCTAGTTACCATGGAAGATGATGCTGAAGGAAGTACCACCATGCAGTCCACAGAAGGATAAAGAGAAAATTCAAGAATATGAAGTCTCTATGCATGCCTTGGATCGTACTATTGTTGGAGCATCAACTTTTACCTTACAGATCAAAATTGGGAAAATCATGGTCACAACACTGGTTGACAGTGGCAGTAGAGTGTAACATCCTCAAAAAAATTCGGAATAAAAATCGGAAACCAAAATCCAGAACCGACAAAAACATTTTCAAAAGTTGCATCATGCTAGATCTTCTGGAGTTTAATTTTGTTTTATACCAGTGCCAAAAATTAAATACAAGTTTGTTTCGTCGAAAGACTCACACTAGGGTGATTTATTGAACCTGAAAAATCCTAAAAGTATTTGTGTATAAAAATATTTATGCAAATTTGGCTAGCCATGCCTTCTCTTTTCTTTAAAAGAAAAAAAAAGGAAAACTAATCCCCCCCATCCCTCCAGTGGGCCGGCCCAATTCTCCCCCTCCCCTCTCTCTCTTTCGCCCCACTGCCGCTGGGCCGAGCGGCCCAGCTGGCCTACTAGCCAGCCTGGCCCCACCTGCCAGGTGTGGCCGCCCCACGTCGCAAGCCCGCGCGTCCACCCAGCAACCGCCGAGCCGGCCCGCCTGTCGGCGGGCGCCACAGCCCAGCGGACGGCCGCGCGCCCCCAACAGTGCGGCCATCCCCTCGCACTCGCCTCTCTCTCTCTCCCGCTTGGGACGCGCCGCCGCGGCGAGCCCCCGAAGGACCAACCCGTGCCGCTCCCGCGCAAGGACCACCGGTCCGTCACCCACCACCGCCTGCCACCGTCTGCGCCGCCGCCCACACGCGTCCTCTTGCGAACCGCCCCGCCAGCGGAGCCCCGCCGTAGTACGCCACCCACGCCCCTCGCCGCCCCTACGCCTTCCCCTACGCGGTGCTAGACGCTGCGGCGCCTGCACCCCTCGCGGCCGCTCTCGGACCGGAGGGCACAAGCCGTCGCCCCGCCGGTCCGTAGCCCTCCCCCGTACCCACCGCTGCTACACTCGCTGCAAATCCCAGCCGCGCCGCCCCCGTGCACACGCGCTCTGCCACCCCCGCCACGCCGCGTGTACATCCACAGCAGCCGCTCGACGACGCCTGCCGCCGCTGCACCTACAAAAAGAAGGGAAGCCCCCCATTTATTCCTCCCCCCCCCCCAATTTCCCTCACTCCACACTGCCTCCAGCCCCTCCACCCCACCGAGGGAACACCGTCGACACACTCGCTGTTGCCGAATCGTCCCCAACCTCCCGAGCTCGGTGCGCCGCCCTCCTCCGTGCACGCTGGTGAGCCCCGCCCCCCTCCACCGCCGTCGCCCAGCGCCCCTTCCTCCGCCCTCCCTCTCCCGCTCCTGGCCGTCGCCGACGCCCCGTGCCGCCGCCTGGAACTCGCTCTGCCGCGCCGGGCAGAGCGAGGCGAGGAAGAAGAAGGGAGGGGAATTAATCCCCTCCCCAGCGCCGACAGCTGGGGCCCGCCCCCTAATATTTTCTTTTAAGAAAACTATTACCCCTCCTTTGTCTCGGTGACATGTGGGCCCGCCCGTGCTAACCTTTGTTAAGATGTATTTTTAACCTTTTTATTTCACTCTATGACAAGTGGGCCCGGCCTTGTGTAAACAAGTGGGTTTCGGGCCCAACTCATCCACTGGGCCACTGACATGTGGGCCCCAGTGGCTGGAGAGGTTTAATTCCCTCTTTAACCAGCCCCGGGCCCCACATGTCAGTGACAAAGGGGATAGTTAGGGGACAAAGGGGATAGTTATGGGTTTCCCTAAGTCCCTGACTAGTGGGCCCCATGCATAAAAGAGAGAAAAGTTTTTCTTTGGGAAAAACAATAAATTCAGCAAATCATATTGGCCAACAGTAACATTTTGTTTTTTAGTTTGATTTATTTTAAATTTGAATCTTTGAAAGCCCATATCTTCTTCATTCTAAGTCCAAATCGAGTGAAACTTTCACCAAAATTTATCTAAAATCAAGATCTATCCAATGTCACTGGTTTGGTATTTTTTCCTTTTTATTTATATTTATTCCTTATTTATTTGTGTTTGGACGTGAGTTTGACTTTCTGCTCGTTTCGACTATGCTATATTTGCGATGACGAGCCCCTTGACGCAGAGGAGGAAGTTGCCATAGCCGAGCAAGGCAAGTCACCACGCCTCCTTCCTTGAGCATATTGTTCCTAATGCGAAATTATTTTTATTTACAAATAAAGTGTATGCTATGTTAAATTCCACTCCTAAGTTCTGTTTAAAGCCGATATTGAGTTGATGCCTTGTACCTTGATGCCATATACTCTTATTATATGTTAAAATCATTTATTGACACTGCTTAGTAATGCAAATTAGATCTTTCTCTCACATGTGATAATGGTCGCAATGGAGACGATGATTTCGGGTAGGGAACGAATTTCGTTTTATGTGAGCGGAGACATAAATTGCCGCTCGCAAGACACATGGAAGCTGATTGCGAAAACCAAAACTAAGAAACAAAACTATTTTCGACCGGGGCGGCATGGATTGATATGGGTGGTTCCTGGTAAAGGCTAGTGCCGACCCTGGTTAGTTAAGGACTGAGTGAAGAAAACAGGCAGGAAACGACCTGAGAACGACCGTAATTCTTGTATGGGTATAGACCTAGCGGATTAGGGTATTCTAGTGGGGCGATACCCCAGTCATGGCCGGTTCTGGTCACGGTATTATGTTGCGATGAAGACGGAGGAGGATAGAATTTGGGTTAAATGACATGTCGAATAAAACGAACGTTGCTTCCCTTTCTTGATATCCCTAGGTCCAAGACTCCTCACACCACTAGCAAGGTGGGATTAGAATGCCAGGGGGTGCATAAGGGCACATAATCTCTGGAGCGGGTGCCGCAATGCTAGGAGATCCGAAAAGCTAGATTGTGGCAAGTCTCATGTGTTGGGTGTGCCACGAATTATGGATAAAGCGTACATCCACTACAGTGTGAGTAAAACTAAAGTATTCGAATAGCAGTGCTCGTGGTTAAAGGAGCACTGGAACTTGTACTAGTCTTGACTAGACTCAAAATTTTCTAAAACTTTGGTTAGAAATGTGGATGGAATGTGGAAATAGAGATGGACATCGGACATGAGGGTAAGCCGAACTAGGTATAACTTGACAAGGTGGACACAACCTTTATGATGGGTTAAATTATCCAACTAATGACAAGTATATTTCAGTAAAATGGCTAGATATAGGTTTTGAGAAACGTTTCTATGAAAATTGGCTTTATGCAATTAAACCCTTTCCTCCCTTAAACCTTGCGAGCATAAATTCATGTGAAGCGATGGCTTACGAGTACTCTATGTACTCACCGTTGCTTAATCCCCCTTTTTTTAGCATTAGATATCAAGAGAAAACTGTACGAGCACAACCTAGAGGAGAAGGCACCATAAGCCCAAATTGCTAGTCGAGCGCCTGTGGACTAACACAGAGCCACCGCCAATTATGTTTTCGTTATCGCACTCGGCGCCTTTTACTAGTTTACCGTAAGACATTTGGCTATTTAGGTCCCTTCGCGGGCAACCCCTTTTGTAATGAACAAGTATTGTAAGGCTCTATTTTGCAAGTTGCAATGGTACCAGTTATATAAGTGCCAAACTACTGATCCAGAAATTTGGTACTGAAGGTTCCGATCTTAAAAACCCGGGGCCAACATAGAGCAACATTTATCTCACCTACAGCAGTTTAAAGAGCTGGATTAGAAATTGCCAATCATGCTCTCGTTCCGGTCAAGGTAGCTAATGGAGGAGTTTTATACATAGGAGCTCAATGTCTCAATGAAGTTGATGAGATTCAGAGAGAGGAGTTCTAATGGCAACGGGATGCCTGATCTTCCGTCAGGTAAGAATAACTCTCGATTTGGTGAAGAATTAACACTCACGATTCGGTTTTTGATCACCAAGACCCGAACCCTACAATCGCAGCATCACGTCTTCTCTTGTTATCAACCATGCGCTGCCTGATTGACCTCGCCACGAAGGCTAATCCCTACATGCGAATCAAAGAACACAACCAAGAACAAGAAAGATTATAACTCAACTTGCAGATGAATGATTATACTCTCGAAGTTAGGGTCTCACAAACCGATAAACGGCGAAACTGTTCAAAAACAGATTAATCTAAACAAAACCCAACCTAAACGACGACGGTTACTGAATATATATAAGTTAGAACGTCCTAGGGCAAGGGTTTGCCCTATGAGGAGCACACTCCTCATGGGTTTAACCCATGACATAAATACAAAGCCCAAACTGATCCGGGTAGGAAAAATGACGTAACTTGTTTAAATGATTCTAGATAACTCAAGATAAATTTTGGTATAGAACCAAAACCATCTGAAAGTAGACTTCATAAGCTTTCCAACAAGTACTTGTAGACCCTGTAACCCCTTCTAAATTAAAAGTTATAGCCGTTTAAAGTTGACGCTATCTTCCAGTCCGAAACTGAATCGGTCTCAGGAATAAGAGGATACTTGCATTTATTGTCTCCACTTTAATATTTGGTTTCTTAAGCTATTCTCCATAGTCTTCTCCCAGGTTCCTAATAACAATAAAATCATCACAAGAATTAAATAGTATGCTATTCATAGAAACATTTCCATGTAAACTTAAGAACTCATTCACCTGGCGATTAAGTTAACGGACACGTACACGAATAATTGATCCTTGGATACATGACGCATCTTGTTCAACATAAGGAGGTTGTAAATATGTATCTAAAGAAGTGATATCCTCATCAAGTTTACATCAACATTCAGGCTCATGGAACTTAAGGGATATGACATCATTCTTGGCTATGATTGGATCTACAACCATAGTCCAATTACCATCAATCTTAAGTTGAGAGAAATGACTATTGGCAAAAATGAGGAACAAACTGTAACCTTCCAGGACACTACTTTCCCAATGGCTAATTTCATGGTCAATGCCCACAAATTACAAAAGTTGATGGATAAAGGGGTCATTGGAGCTGTGGTGTATGCCAAACCACTATACTGTACTGCAACTAAAATGGACATTGTGCCAGAGCAGCTAGAAGAGGTTCTCCAGAGATATTCCTAGGTGTTTGAGGAGCCAACAGGGTACCTCCTGCAAGAGATTGTGATCACAATATTACACTAGTTCCTGAGGCCAAACCAGTGAATATTAGGCCCTACCAGCAGCCACACCATCAGAAAAATGCCATGGAAGATTTGATCAAATAACTACTTGATTCCAAAACAATTAGACCAAGTGTCAGTCCATACTCTTCCCCAGCTATCTTAGTGAAGAAAAAAGATGGCTCTTGGAGAATGTGCATTGATTTTCGACAGCTGAATGCAAACACTATCAAGAATAAGTACCCAATTCCTGTGATTGAAGATCTTTTGGATGAATTGCATGGTGCTAAGTATTTAAGATTGACCTGAGATATGGGTATCACCAGATCAGAATGAAGGCAGAAGACATTTTTAAAACTGCATTCAACACACATGTTGGACATTATGAGTTCCTAGTGATGCCATTTGGCTTAACAAACGCCCCTGCAACTTTCAAGCTCTCATGAATTAGATACTTTCACAACATTTAAGGAAATTTGTTCTGGCCTTTTTCGATGATATCCTCATTTACAACCAAACCTTAGAAGATCATGTAACTAGTTCTGGACATTCTAAGAACAAATCAACTATTTGCAAGATTGAGCAAGTGTCTTTGGGCAACAACAAGTGGATTATTTAGGATACATCATCAATGAACAAGGAGTGGCAACCGATCCTAATAAAATCCTAGAGGCGACACAATGGCCAACACCATCAAAAATAACTCACTTGAGAGGATTCTTGGGGTTAGCTGGGTATTATAGAAGATTTATCAGAAATTATGGAGTTATCTGTAGGCCCTTGTTTGATGCTCTGAAGAAGAATGGGTTTCTTTGATGAGCTGACCAACAAAAATCTTTTGACCAAATCAAACTCTTGCTAGCTCAAGCACCAGTAGTACTCTACCTGATTTCTCTCAATCTTTCATACTAGAAGCTGATGCTAGTGGACATGGCATTGGGGTTGTTCTTAAGCAGGGAGGTAAACCTATTGCTTATATCAGCAAGGCCATAGGACCTAAATTTGCTGCATTATCCACTTACTAGTAATATACCCATACTAACGCTACGGCGATATTTGGTAATGTATTGTAATATATTTTGAATAAAATATTCTTTGACGAAAGAAAATTGTTGTGATGTTATAAGCAAAACTTCTAAAGTCTAAACTTCCCTCTGGTTTTATGCTGATCTGCATATATTGAATAATTCTAACACGTCCATAGCAATGTGCAGGATATCTAGTTAAAATGTAATTCTTAGCTACCACAATTCAGAAATCACATCTCGATTTTTCAACCGGTAAATATAACTAAATAAATCGCATGCGCTGTATTTTTAAAAAGTAAATTCAGCTAAAAAAATTGCAAACGTTGCATTTCCATCGGTAAAAAAATATGAGATATAGTTGGTCAAAAGAACATTGACGATAGTGATCAAGCTGTGCTCCTGTGCTGATGTTTCCACCTAGAGCTCCTCCTAGCAAGTCCCTATGTTTCCCCCTAGAGCTCCTCCTAGCAAGTCCCTGAACAAACCTTGCCAGGTGAAATGATGTTAAACAATTATTGACTGAAACAACTACAAACATTTTTTTCTAAAGTAATTTTATTTTTCAAAATAATTGGATAAGAGGAGGTTTATTACCTGCTTATATTGAAAGCTTGAGTCTTGCTACAACAAAGCATGTGAAGGTGTAATCTAATTTTCTTTTTTAAGAAAGTAAATTTCCATCAACAAGTTCGTACATCGCTAACGCAATGTACTCTAATTCTATTAAGTTGTGGACTAAATAATTTTACTTTGTGATCTGACAGTGCTGGAATAAAGCATCACATTAACAAACTACCATGGATAATACGTTTAGGAAAAAAAGTTCCGAATTGCCAATCCTAAATGTTTAAAACCAAAGCTTCAGTCATCAGCTTTCCACATGAAACATCGATAAAGATTTGACAACACTCGTGTTTCTCATAAATACCTAGAAGTTATAAATTCTATGATTCATAATCGAAATGCAAAATACACTGTAATGTCAGTTTCCGAATGACACCAGGGCATAAATTTATACACAACTACTGCATGAACTGGAAGGAGCTTAGCTGCTGCCAAGCAAGATCCTAGAGAGCCTTCTTTGCATCCCATGGGCTTCTGGAGGAGGCCATCACATCAGCACGTAAACAATTTCAGCAGCAGTTTGAGGCAATGTATGGACCCCTCCTCTTAAGAGTACAGATAGGTCATTTTCTAGTAAGGACAAGAAGCAATCAGCTCAAAGCTCCTGTTTTAGCGTGATATTGAGATGCCTATAAGGGTTTTTGGCTGGTGCTCATCAGTATCAACTTCTTTAATCTCTTGTTTATTATATAAACAAACAAGTGATGTGCCATCAAATAAGCGTCAATTGGCTGATCTCACTAAAATGAACATACTCAAGAAAATACTACTAATTTAAGTCACCAGTTGAAGCACATATATCAGATACATTTTAGATGATGAAAATGAATTTGCTCATATCCTCCCCGGTAGTGCACCAAATTAAACTCATCTGTACCCTTTAAATTTCCTATTGACATATAGCATCAATTGCAATTAAAAGGGATACAAGAACAATTTGGAGTAAAATGGTAAACTTGACTCAATATAATGAACAAATATGACTCACATACTATTCATGAGGCAAGCACTTGAACCATAAGATATAATTTTTTTAGATAATGACATGAAATATAAATGAAAAATAAAAAATCCATACCGGCAAATGCAACTAAAGTAATGCATCCAGAGAGAATTTAGTATAAAATACCTGAACAGTATCCTCTCCGTTGATAACTTGCCCAAATACAACAAGCTTGTCATTCAAGTCAGGAATTGGAGCAGTTGTGATAAAAATATCAAATCCTTTATTATTAGGATTCTTCGTAGTCCCTGTCATGAATGCCTCATGCTTTGGACTGCAAAATCATAGAAACACATATAGTGTGAACAAAAAACACTACAGAAATCAAGTCTGACAAAACCAAGACTTCAACAGAATCCTATATGTGCATTGATTTGGGGTCAAACCTGAGAGAGTTTTCTCCACTGGCTTTGGCTTTCAGTATTCATTCCTGGGCAGCTCCATTGAAATCAAAATCACCCCCTTGAACAATACGGATGGTTGCAAAACAATTAGTGCGTAATAAGAACTGCCACGACATCATATCTGCCCAGGACAACATTGAGGAGTTAATTAGTATTGTAGATACTCACCTTAAAATTCAAATCTAAAGGCAGAGCAAATCATGGTTGTGCTTGCTTACTGCGACAGCAGGCATGGTTCATCTCTTTCTGAAAAAACAAAGAGTGAAAGAGTAAAGAATATCAGGCCCCATGTGGTTTCATTATGCAAGAGTAGAGGCTAGAGCATCGACCAGCACCAGTACCCACCTTAGTTAACCCCTGCAAACTACCATGCAGAATTTGGCAAGTGAATTTAAGCAATGCACTTATATTTGTCAATATGTGAAAACACTAACATTTCTCTGTTTCTGAACCTAGAGCTTTATCTGAGCCAGGTGAAATAGGAAAACATATAGATTTGTCAATATGTGAAAATACTAACATTTCTCTGATCAGTTTTGGATGTAATCACGTGAGGAGCACTTTTTCAAGTGTTTCCTTCCTCAGATACCGTCCTTGTAGGAATCATCACAGCAAACAAGCAAGAAAAGAAAAGGAATGAAAATATCAATGGGCTTTTGTATTAACATCAAAAGTAGTTATTCCTAAAAAAGGGCGACACTATATAAGGGTGAAAACAAGATGATGAATGCAGTTAAGCATTAGCATACATTTTTCCTTCCAGTTGGGAGAACAACTCAAATTTACACGTGTTTGCTCAGTCTCAGAGTCTCTGATCAGTATTAGGTATAATCATGTGAGGAACACTCTTTTAAGTGGTTCCTTACTCAGATACCGTCCTTGCAAGAATCATCACAGCAAACAAGCAAGAAAAGGCAAAAAAAAAAAAATGAAAATCTCAATGGGCTTATATATTAGGCATATTAACATCAAATTAGTCATGCTTGTGTGACACTACATAATGAGCAGAAACACAGTGATGGCAATGAAGTGTATATTATTCTTTCCATTTGGGAAAAATGTCCAACTACAGAAAGGATTTTGCTCCACAGGCACAGCCAGTGTGTTACTTGCTATTTAATTCAGAATTACACGTGCTTGCTCAGAATCTCTGATCAGTTTTGGATATAATCAGTGAGGAGCACTCTTTCAAGAGGTTCCTTACTCAAATACCGTTCTTGTAGGAATCATCATGGCAAACAAGCAAGAAAAGAAATCTTAGTAGGCCTAACTGTTAACTTCAAAGGTATTTATGTTTGAAAAGTGTAAAAAGAGCAAAAACCAAGAAAATGCAATTAAGCATACATTTTTCTCAGGTTGAGAAACAGTCAAACATATGACAGGATTGTTACTTGCTGATTCTATTCAGATTCACATATGTTTGCTTAGAATCTCTGATCAGTTTAGGATGTAATCACTCAAGGAGTACTCTTTGAAGAGCCACCTTACTCAGATATCGTCCTTGTAGAAGTCATCACAGCAAACAATCATTTGTAAAAAAACAAGGGGGTGGGCATGTGCGAAAGCAATCTAAATCCAGTGCAAATTATCATTCACATTTGAAGACTGTAACCAAGACTACACATAACATGAACAGCATGCTGATTGCTGCTTAGTCCTGAACAGCGAGAAGCAAATATTCCATCTTGCACAGAGTGAAAAAAATACAGACTTGCTCAGACATTTTCAGTCTTAGTTTAGGTATAATCATGCGAGGATAGATCTGTCGCTCAGATACCGTCCTTGTAGTAGTCATCACAGCAATTTTGAGATGCCATCATTAAGTCATGCAGGCAGATTAGATTAAAATCACGCCTCATTGCAAACTAACCATCTAGCTCAGCGACGATCAATTCAAACGATTCCTACTACCTTAACAAACTACCACACAAATGAATGCTCTAAGGTTAACACAATATTCACCAAAAACAACCAGAACAACAAAATCACAATAGAGTGATACCATAGGGGAAAACTCACACCTCGGTAAGGCCACCTCATGGATCAAATTCATATTGCTCAATTGATGGAAGCGAGGAAAAGTTTTCTAATTTCAACAGGTCAGATCGAGAGAGGGAGAGAGAGTGAGAGTTCTGACAAACCTAAGGCTTGGATGATATCTACTCATTATTGTTGTCTTTAACATTAGATTGGTTCATGGTGGTATCATATATCTCATCACCCTGCAATAGAGACAGAAATATTAGTAAAATCAGCATATAACTATTCAGCTGAATGCAAATCAGTTTCAAGATACTAAATGATAAGATCATAATATAAAGATAGGACCATGAGAACAATGTTCTGGCTACAGTGAATACTGAATACAAAAATTAGGGATTTAATCATGAGTTTTCCTTGAGCTAGTCTTTAAATATCTGACAGAATTAGACGTGCTACATTTCAAGTACCACAAAAGACCAATCCATCTATGAATAATTTAAATCTGCCACTAAACTGAAAATAATGCAAATAGTCAAAAATTTTAAATCTTGATATTCACCCTGGAGGGATTGTCTTCTGCTCGAAAATAAACTAACTCGTATACTGTGTAGCAATTAGGAATTTATTAATTTAATGAACCATATAATTGAACTGCACCTGGAAGAACAGTTTTCAATGTACAGAGGAAATAAAGAGGTGAAAATTAGGTCACACACCACTTGTATAGTTGTATGGCCATCGTATTGCTATTTGCTGAACATATACATCACTTGGATCTGACAGGTCATACACCACTTATAGGGTAGATATTTGAGCATGGCGAAATGCATAACTTGACCCTATAATGGACAGGTCACAAGAATCACCTCAGGAATGTGGAGCCAGCCTTTGTCGTGAAGGATTTGGCCAGTCATGCTTGTCCCCAGCATCCCGTACTGAAGGATGGATCTCCATGGCCTCCCCTTTCATGAAAGATTGAGCATTTTAGTATTGATCAATCGCCTAGCTGCTGCAATTCATAAACCCAAGCCATTTTTAGGTACCAATTATACTCGCCAAATTTCATAAATCATTCAAACAAACAGCTGCGACCAAAAAAATATATAGCAAATAGAACTATGTTACAGACCAATTACCACATAAACATATTGGAGCACAGCTACACAATATACATCCCAATAACTACATGTATCTGGACCTCATGATACCGCCGCTAATTAGAACTTTTAACTTTGGAACGCTGTGAATTTAGTACAGGTCTATGTGAATCTAGCTTTCCCAAATTGATCCATAGTTATATATTGTCCATGCTTATCTTACATGTGGAACATCTCTGTAAGCGACAAGCATAAAAAAAGATAATCCCTAACATATTAACAATCTGGGTACATTTTAGAGAATTACCTGAATTGACCAGGACTAAATTCAGAACTTCCATTTTCAGACCTTAGTTGAGAGCAGCTATATAGTTGGTGTTCTTGATCTGACCTGTCTGGCTTGTAACTCATATTTGATACACTGGAAAGAGGCCAATCAAACCAGCTGGGATAAACCACTTTAATAAATGGATCAAGCACAAAAAATAGCGTCAGATCATCAAAATCAAACATATACGATATGATAAGCCACAAATATACTAAAATTCCTTGTAGTTACAAGGCGGAACATTTCTGTACTTTCGAACGATACAACAAACCAGGTGTATTTCAGACTGAATGACACAATGGGAGAATGAAAATTTGTGCAAACTTCGAACCCACAACAATTTTAGGAAATGAACAATGCGAGGGACACCAAGCTTGCAGAGGGACACCAATTCATTTCACAAAAATGGGCAATTCATTTCAGAAACAAAAATGGGCAGAATTAAATACCTAAGATCATTGCTTTAGTTTTATTATCACCCAAACAGGAAAGCAAACTGATAAGTAAATGCTGGATAAAAAGATAAACACATGGCCAATAATGTTATGTACCTTTCCATGGTACCAGGGAAGCTTGTCATTTGGAATTGGTCAGCACCTGGTTGAGGTGCATTGTACTTTTGGCCAGAGATATGGCCAGATGAAGCAGCATCAGCCTACAGAAGGTTGCATGAATAATATGGCAGAAAAGCGAGATGCACAACTAAATAGCAACTCATCCCTAAAAAGTTAAAAGGGAAGCAAAAGATGATACCTCTGCCAGGACCTCGTTGATTAATTGCTCAGCTCTACTTATATCTGATCAGGAGTGCCTGAAAGTTCAACAGGTCTTGTCTGTGAGCCAAGTTCATCATCCAGTTCTCTTGTTACTTGGATTTTAGCTCGTGACTGAAGTTGGAGATTCTCTATAGTTTCTCCGGACTTTCCAATGATAATGCCAACCTGTATTAGATCACCAGAATTGATAGCATGACCAGTTTTGATGAAAGTTCATCCATTAAAAATATCAGCAATTGGAACAGATAAATGTTGACTATGACGTAGATACGTAAATGTTAGCTCATTTCAAGAAATGGACTCTGAGTTTGATTTGGTTGCAGTATCTCTCCACCGATCTTGTGCTCCAATGTAATGGGCCCGAAGGTGGTACAGCTAAAGCTCATTCTTTTTCCTAATCTTAGATATATCAGAAAGCCGCCTAAACCTGTCAGGACACAAACCAGTCATCATTAGCATTTCTAAGAATTATAAAAAAGCAATTTTCAGACAAGTAAATCCACATGGACAAATGCACAGGGCATGTTTCATGTAAAAGTCAATCCTAAGATACATGATCTAAAAGGCCATATTATGATGAGAATTTATATAGACAATGGATAAGAAAAAGAAAGTTGTAACAATTCCTATCCTTTCAAATATTTGGCATTAACAAATAGAGGTCACTGCTGATTTCAGTATCAAACAATTTGACTATAACCAATCAAGGAAAACATAGATTCATGTATTTTTATCCAAACTAAACAACAATGTTGGATGTAGTAAATCACTGATCAATCACCAAAATATTATTCAATTTATTGTCTGGATAAACTATACGTGTTCTGAATCCGAGTTCCTCAAAAGCAGAAATGATGTTGTGTTCGATTGCTGACTCAAGTTTCATCCTTTAATTGCTTTTTGATTGAAATAGCATCTAGTTTCAGGCTTTGATGGTTTCTTGGTTGGAATAGCATGTACAAGGCAAGAAACCAACAGAACAGTACCAGAGCTTATCAAGATCAAGTTAACGACGCAGTAAAGCAACATGGCGAGACACAGGAATGGATTGGAACTTGGAAGAAGAAGATGAGGAGCAGGAGGTGTTGCAAGAATTTACCATGAAGCTGGTCTTGCCGATCTGGCAATCCCCGAGCAGGCTGACCTTGAGGATGACCACGTCCTCGACATCCGCCGCCTCGTGCTCGGCACCGCCGCGGTGGCCGCAGCAGCCGTCGTCATCGTCCCTTGGGAGCGGGGACAGCACGGCCCCGGCGCCGGAGACGCCACCGCCCCTTGCGCCGGGCCGAGCCTGCGGTACCGGCCGCCTCCCTCGCCGGCGCAGGAGGAGTAGGCGAGCTGGGGAGAGTTGCGGCGGCGGCGGCAAGGACGAAGCAGCGAAGTGACGGCGGCGCGCTAGGGTTTTTGGTGGGGCGGCGCGCTAGGGTGAGGAGGATTTGGGGGAGCAGAAGAGGGGATCGGGGCCAGTGGGGATCGGCTGATCAGGCGCGCGTGGAGAAATCGGGACGACGCGGCCCTTCACGACGTATTGCAGTGCTAATCCAACTCGCGAGGTGCCTGTATATTTTTTTTAAGATAGACATAGAAAATTAACTGGTATATTTTATATTAGTATAGATGACAATCATAAAGGCCTAAAAAAATAAAAACACTACTTTCTGGCTACCTCTCTGATCATTAGAACTGACCAAGCTAGCTTAGAATATATTAATGCGCAACGCATCTATGAGGAAATTCAGCATAAGTTGTTGATTAAATTATTGAATTATGGCTATAAATTGAGTACAGAAAGACGAAGAGAAAAGACAACTGACGCTTTATCCAGGGTGCCTCATCAGAAACACCTTATGACAACTACAGTCATAGTCTTAACATGAATAACTAAAACAATAGATAGTTATAAAAATGATGAGAAATGCAAATCATTGAAGACAACTCAGAATTGATGCACATGCACTAGCCCATTCTCACTAACTGGAGAAATCATTAAGTACAAAGGTTGCATTTATATTGGGAATGGCAATAACTTGAAAGATCAATTGAAATTATCCTTTCATGATTCTGCCTTGGGAGGTCACTTTGGAGAAAAGGCAACCTATCAACGTTTAAAGCTACTGTTTTATTGGCCTGGCATGAAGGCAGAAGTAGTCATTTTTGTCAAACATTATGCAATTTGCCAGAAGAACAAAGTGAGAATAAATCACCTCCTGGCCTTCTACAGCCCTTGCCGATTCCTGACATGGCCTGGAGTCATATTAGTATGGATTTTATCGAATGATTGCCTAAATTAGAAGATAAAGATGCCATTTGGGTTATTGTGGGCAGGTTTACTAAATAATGCCCATTTCATTTCATTGAGCCACCCATATACAGTTGAGACTATCTTAGCCTCTTCAAGAATCAGTTCTACAAACTACATGGCATGCCAACTATTATTGTTAGTGATCATGATCGAATTTTTACAAACAATTTGTGGAAGGAGGTCTTTGAGAAAGGTAGGGTCAGACTGTACTTTAGCGGTGTTTACCATCCACAAACAGATGGCCAATCCAAAAGAGTAAACCAGTGTTTGGAAAACTACCTCAGATCATGGTATTTGAAAACCAAGGAAATGGAATACTTTATTGGCACATGCAGAGTGGTGGTACAACACCAATTTTCACACCTCTATTCAGATGACTCCTTACCAGGCTCTTTATGGGATGAAACCCCCTTAATTGCAGAAGCTATGCTGCCAGCTAACTTGTTTGAAGGAGAAAGGAACACGGAGCAAGCCAAAGCAGCTGCTCTAGAAGCAGTGAAGTCAAGCTTTGACGAAGGCCCAATCTCGAACGAAGTACTTTGCTGATCGAAAGTGAAAGAATGCTTAACATTGGTGACATGGCTTATTTAAAAATTCATCCATACCGAGATAATTCCTTGGGACTGCGTGGCTCACCGAAACTGCATTCTAAATGGCCCTTTCGAGTGATGGAGAAGATTGGCAGTGTGGCTTACAAACTGTTGTTGCCAGATCACTGTAACATCCACCCAGTGTTCCATGTCAGTCAGTTAAGAAGCAGATTGGCAGTAAAGCTATTCCTGAACCTGGGCCGCCATTGGTTGATACTAAAGGAGCATATTTGTGAAATCATTGTCATAATTATTTTTTTAATGAACAATTGGCTCTAAACTGATTCATTTAATAGAAATTGGTTTGTAAATATCTATCGATGTTGACATGAATGTGTTGTTGCATTTGTTAAATGGGCTAAGGCCCATATGAAGAATAATTTCTAGAAAAATCTCAAAAGCCCACCTCATTGGGAGTGGTATGCCGACTTTTTGTACCACCTTGCTAGTTCTAGGAGAGGGAGACATCCTTATAAGGGTGAGCTCTCTCCTAGCCACTTGAGACATGCATAGTGGAGAGAAGTGCAGGAACACACGCGCGCTCACTCGCCTCGTCAGGCGGCGCGCGTACGCGACATGCGCGTGAATGGTCCGCCAAAATTGGATTCTCATGCTTGCGTAGATGCAGCTTCTTTTTGCAGTTTTTATTTTGCTGCAAATTTAGAGTCCGGATAGGATATGCGCAGCCTATCCGGTTCGGTTACGAGATTGAGATTGTGCGGGCGTCTTGATCACGCGTCATAATATCTCTATAAATACCGAGCTGCTGTCTACACGCAACATATGCGAAAACAGTCTAGGGCTTGCCATCTCTTCTGTTCTGAGCCGTTGTTCGTCGTCTACTCCGTCCCGATCTTCGGCGTGCATCGGCGGATTGGGAGAGTAGGTCTCCGGAACCCTCGCCTTCGACGTCCTGCACTGCGAGAGGGCGAATAAGGTTTTTGGGAAGCGCTACGCGTGACCGCTCACTGTGCACCCATCACGGCTCGTCTTCCTTCACGTTCGAGCGCTGCGCGCCGTCGTCATCATCCGGTGCCGCGCGTCGTTCGTGCGGTACGCGCTGCGCTCGTGTCTGCTCCAGAACAGCCCCCACAACAGGGCTGTAGGTACGCGTACACTATGTCTCCTGTGTTTGATCTATTCATGTTAATTGGTGTCATATACATATTGAGATCAGATTACATGATTCTATTTACTTATGCTATTAATGTCATAATTTATTTATGGAATAAATTAAATCTACATGTGCTTATATTTTCAAGAATCCAAAAAGGCACTGTAGTTTTACGATGGCTGGTTTTGCCGATGCACTGAGGCTGGATAAATTTACCGGCATGCACTTTAAGAGATGGCAGATTAGAGTCACTCTGTGGCTGACAGCTATGAAGTACTTCTGGGTGAGTAGTGACAAATCTGAAGGAGTTCTCTCTGCTGAACAGCAGAAAGAATTTGAGGAAGCCACTACTCTCTTTGTGGGATGCATTCTTAGCGTTCTTGGTGATCGTTTGGTCGAGGTGTACATGCATATGACCGATGCTAAGGAGTTATGGGATGCACTGAATACCAAATTCGGTGCTACTGATGCTAGCAACGATTTGTATGTCATGGAGCAGTTTCACGATTTCAGCATGGTTGACAACCGTTCTGTGGTCGAACAGGCTCATGAACTACAAATCATTGCTAAGGAACTCGAACTCCTTAAGTGTGCCCTTTCCGACAAATTTGTGGCTGTATGCATTATTGTAAAACTATCTTCTTCATGGAGGAGTTTTGGTACTGCACTCAAACACAAGAGGCAGGAGTACTCCGTTGAGGGGTTAATTGCGTCTCTTGACGTTGAGGAGAAAGCTCGGGCAAAGGACGCTGCGTCAAAAGGCGATGGTGGGCAGTCTAGTGTCAATGTGGTGCAAAAGACTGCTAACAAGAACAATAAAGGGAAATTTGTCAAAGTCCAACAAAACACCAACTTCAAAAAAAGGAGGAACAACAACAAGGAGGAAGATGTCAGAATTTACTTTGTGTGTAGCTTACCTGGTCATCTCGCCAGGAAGTGTCCACAACGTAAAGGCATGAAGGCACCTGTAGGACAGACCTCTAAGTCTGTCAATGTGACCATTGGCAATACTGGAGATGGAACCGGGTATGGTAATTCACCTACTGTTCTCTCAGTTAATCAGTCTACTAATTGGTGGGTTGATACGGGGGCCAATGTTCATGTTTGTACTGACATATCTTTGTTTTCCTCTTATCAGGTCAGCCGGGATTCCTCCGTCCTAATGGGGAACGGGTCGCATGCTTATGTTCATGGTGTTGGCACGGTAGATCTGAAGTTTACTTCGGAAAAGATCGTGTAGCTGAAGAACGTGCAGCATGTCCCCACTATCGACAAGAATCTCGTTAGTGGTTCCCGTCTATGTAGAGACGGGTTTAAGTTGGTATTTGAGTCTAATAAAGTAGTCGTGTCTAAACATGGATATTTTATTGGTAAAGGCTATTAGTGCGGAGGCTTGTTCCGTTTTTCCCTTTCTGATTTCTGTAATAAGTTTGTGAGCCATATTTGTCGCAGTGTGGATAATGATGCCAGTATCTGGCATTCACGTTTATGTCATGTTAATTTTGGTTTGATGTCTCGGCTTTCTAGTTTGAATTTAATTCCAAGTTTTTCCATTGTCAAAGGTTCTAAGTGCCATAGTTGTGTGCAATCAAAACAACCTCGCAAGCCCCATAAGGCTGCCGAGGAGAGAAACTTGGCACCACTAGAATTCCTATATTCAGATCTTTGTGAAATGAATGGGGTGTTGACGAAGGGTGAAAAACGATATTTTATGACTTTGATTGATGATGCAACTAGATTTTGTTATGTGTATTTATTGCAAACGAAAGATGAGGTCCTAGACTACTTTAAAATTTATAAGGCAGAAGTTGAAAAACAACTTGACAGAAAGATAAAAAGGATTAGGTCAGATCGTGGTGGAGAGTATTTCTCTAATGTTTTTGATTTATTCTGTGAGGAACATGGCATTATACATGAGCGAACACCTCCCTATTCTCCCGAATCTAATGGGATTGCCGAAAGGAAGAACCGTACGCTGACTGACTTGGTGAATGCCATGTTAGACACTGCGGGATTACCTAAGGCATGGTGGGGGGAGGCCTTGTTGACCTCGAATCATGTATTGAATAGAATTCCTAACAGAAATAAGGATAAAACACTATACAAGGTATGGATTGGGAGAAAACCATCACTTTCTTATTTGCGTACATGGGGGTGCTTGGCGAAAGTCAATGTACAAATAATAAAAAAGCGCAAGTTAGGATCTAAGACTGTGGACTGTGTCTTTCTGGGATATGCTAATCATAGCATTGCTTATAGATTTTTAATAGTTAAATCTGAGGTACCTGACATGAACACAGGTACAATTTTAGAGTCTCGTGATGCTACTTTTTTAAGGAAATCTTCCCAATGAAGGATACACATAGCACCTCTAGTCAATCTTCTATTTCAATTCCCAATTTAATCACACCACCAGAACAAACTGAACATACACTTGAGCATCTCGCTGAGGAGGATGACAATGAAGCTCCGAGAAGGAGTAAGAGACAAAGCATAGCTAAGTCCTTTGGTGACGACTTTACTGTGTACCTTGTAGATGACACTCCCAAGTCAATTTCAGAAGCTTATGCATCCCCTGATACTGACTACTGGAAGAAGGCTGTTCATAGCGAAATAGACTCCATTATCACTAACGGGACTTGGGAGGTGATAGAGCGACCCTATGGGTGCAAACCCGTAGGTTGCAAGTGGGTGTTCAAGAAGAAGTTAAGGCCTGACGGTACTATTGAAAAGTACAAGGCTCGGCTTGTGGCCAAGGGCTATACTCAGAAAGAAGACGAAGATTTCTTTGACACTTACTCACTGTTGCTAGATTGACCACAATTCGCGTACTTCTCTCCTTGGCTGCCTCACATGGTCTTCTCGTTCATCAGATGGACGTTAAGACAGCTTTTCTTAATGAAGAGCTGGATGAGGAAATTTATATGGAGTAGCCTGATGGATTTGTGGTAGAAGGTCAAGAAGGCATGGTGCTAAAGTTGTTAAAATCTTTGTATGGTCTGAAACAAGCTCCTAAGCAGTGGCATGAGAAATTTGATAGAACACTAACTTCTGCGGGCTATGCAGTCAACGAGGCAGATAAGTGTGTATACTATCGCTATGGTGGGGGTGAGGGAGTTATTCTGTGCTTGTATGTTGATGACATACTAATCTTTGGGACAAACCTTGAGGTAATTAATAAGGTTAAATCATTCTTGTCTCAAAATTTTGATATGAAAAATCTGGGAGTAGCTGATGTTATCTTAAACATTAAGCTAATTAGAGGTGATGATAGGATTACACTCTTGTAATCTCATTATGTGGAAAAGGTCTTAAGCCGCTTTGGCTATATTGATAGCAAATCTTCTCCAACTCCTTATGATCCTAGTCTTTTGCTTCGCAAAACAAAGGAATCACTAGGAATCAGCTGGAGTACTCCCAGATAATTGGCTCACTTATGTATCTAGCCAGTGTAACTAGGCCAGACATCTCCTTTGCTGTGAGCAAATTGAGCCGGTTTACCTCTAATCCGGGAGATGATTATTGGCGTACGCTTGAGCGAGTTATACGCTATCTGAAGGGTACTATGAATCTTGAACTTCACTATACTGGGTACCCGTCGGTATTGGAGTGATATAGTGATTCTAACTGGATCTCTGATGTTGATGAGATCAAAGCCACTAGTGAATATGTTTTACACTAGGTGGTGGTGCTGTTTCATGGAGGTCGTGCAAACAGACCATTTTGACGAGATCAATCATGGAAGCAGAGCTTACTGCACTAGATACTGCTACTGTTGAGGCAGAATGACTGCGTGATCTATTAATGGATTTGCCTGTGGTTGAAAAACCAGTGCCGGCTGATCTATTAATGGATTTGCCTGTGGTTGAAAATCCAGTGCCGGCTATCCTTATGAACTGTGACAATCAAACTGTCATTACTAAGGTGAATAGTTCTAAGGATAACATAAAATCGTCTAGGCATATGAAGAGACGATTAAAATCTATCAAGAAATTGAGAAATTTCGGAATTATAAGTTTGGATTATGTCTAAACAGCTAGCAACCTGACAGATCCCTTTACGAAGGGACTATCACGAAATGTGATAGATAATGCATCGAGGGAGATGGGTATGAGACCCATGTGAGTTACATATGGCGGTAACCCAACCTATGTGATCGGCGATCCTGTGAATTAGGACATAGGAAGAACAAGCCATTAGTTAATGGGAGGAGAGTACCTTTAACTGTCTCTAAGTGAAAATGCATATGCTCTCATAAACTGTAAGGCAGATTGGCTTTTGCCTTAATGTGTTTTGTTGGTTTTAAATAGCGAAGATGCTGTTCTACAGAGCATTCTTGAAAGGACACACCTATATGAGCTCGACCGTTGGTCGCGGTCTATGGAGATTTTGGGTGAATATCCTAGGAAGTTCATGAAAGACCAAGGAGTATAACTTATAAGCTCCAACCGAGGAGTAGGCTACTGACGGCCTAGTACCAGTTAAGGCTTTGAGTGAAACTTGCCTACACAAAACTTACAATTCATGGCGTAGTCCATTATTCAAGTTGTGAGTAAGTGTAGCTTGGAGTTCTATATGGATGTTCAACCTTAACTGATCTCCATCGAAACACTAGTATATAAACAGTACTTTGGAGAAATGGCAAATCTCTTTGGGACTTTGAGATTTGGTGGGGGATTGTTGGAATTGTTAAATGGGATAAGGCTCATGTGGAGAATAAATCCTAGAAAAACCTCAAAGGCCTACCTCATGGGGAGTGGCATGGCGACTTTTTGTACCACCTTGCTAGTTCTTCTAGGAGAGGGAGACCTCCTTATAAGGGTGAGCTCTCTCCTAACCACTTGAGACATGCATAGTGGAGGGAAGTGGATGAACACACGCGCGCACTCGCTCGCCTCGCCACGCCACGCCAGGCGGTGCGCGTACGTGACATGCGCGTGAATGGTCCGCCAAAATTGACTTCTCATGCTTGCGCAGATGCAGCTTCTTTTTGCAGTTTTTATTTTGCTGCAAATTTAGAGTCCGGATAGGATACGTGCAGCCTATCCGGTTCGGTTACGAGATAGAGATTGTGCGGGTGTCCTGATCACGCGTCCTAATATCTCTATAAATACCGAGCTGCTGTCTCCACGCAACATATGCGAAAACAGTCTAGGGCTTGCCATCTCTTCTGTTCTGAGCCGTCGTTCGTCGTCTACTCCGTCCCGATCTTCGGTGTGCACCGGCGGATTGGGAGAGCAGGTCTCCAGAACCCTCGCCTTCGACGTCCTGCACTAGGAGAGGGCGAATAAGGTTTTTGGGAAGCGCTACGCACGACTGCTCACTGTGCGCCCATCACGGCTCGTCTTCTTTCACGTTCGGGCGCTGCGCGCCGTCGTCATCACCCGGTGCCGCGCGTCGTTCATGCGGTACACGCTGCGCTCGTGTCTGCTCCAGAACAGCCCCACAACAGCGCTGTAGGTACGCGTACACTATGTCTCCTGTGTTTGATCTATTCATGTTAATTGGTATCATATACATGTTTAGATCAGATTACATGATTCTGTTTACTTATACTATTAATGTCATGATTTATTTATGGAATAAATTAAATCTACATGTGCTTATATTTTCAACATGCGTGTGACTAATGAGGGTCAGGTTACAATATCTATGCCTAGAAACGGTTATTTTGTCTATTTATGTACATGTGACTTGAGGTCTAATCTTGGTCAATGGTGAGGACCGAGACTACGCTCAGAGAGGAGCCGAGGTCTAGCACGATCGGGATGCCATGTGATAAGATTATACTAAAGTCAGTTTGTCTTAGGGTCATATCGGTCAACGGTAGGATCGAGATAAAATTTAGGGAAAAGTTGAGGTCCAGAACGGTCGAGAATGCCGGGTAACGAGGTTGGACATAAGGTGGTATATGGTGGATGAACACTATATGGAAGGTTTTCGAATGAGCTTTGTAAATTGGGTGTGCAAGTGCTAGAAAAATTATAGAGAAATTTGGAGTAAAATTGAAGAAAGAAATTAGAAGAGAGTTCTACCTACATTATCGCTACCGTACTCAAGGTATTGTAGCATGGCTGCATGCATACGATGTGACCGCGGGACAGGTGCAGCTACTTCACGTGGTTAGCTTGGTCAATGGGCATGCATATGTGCTGTAGTTGGATTAAAGTGCATCCGTGTGTGTGGCTGATTGGTGGCTCGGATGGCAGCAGCAAGGCTATGGGCTGGTTGTGATCAAACGTGCATATCCGGTTCGGACTCAAACATTGGTCTGGTGATTTGTGTTGTTTTTGATAAATTGTAAAAGATATGGAATATGAGGGAGTGAGTCTTAGTGAGACTAGGAGATCTACTTCTAATTTGTATAGAAGGTTTTAGGTATAAATAAGAGGTTGAGTCCCTAGAGAAATAACTTTTGGAAGAGAAAAAAACTAGGATTTAGTTTTGAGAGAGAGGAGTGCTTTGTATGCGCTTTGTAAACACATCTTGATGCAATAAAGTTAATCTACTTTAAAAAGTATCTTCGGTGTGTATCCTTCTGAATTCCGATGGTTCATTCGACAAGAGCGAGGCGGCGGTTCTATCGACGAACATATGGCGGTCAGATCGGCGCAACAGAGAGTCTGACCGGTGCACTCTATCCAGATTTGAGAGTTTCTTTTATTCCGTAAAAAATTTTGGTTTTCGATGTTCCTACTATTCACCCTCTAGTTCTTATGTTCGATCCTACAATATTAATTGAACCTCTAGCAGTATTGAAAAGAAGATTGATCCCTCGCAATATTGAGCCAGTAGTCCAGTGGAAGGTTCCTTGGGCTAATCTACCAGAGGAAGCAACAATTTGGGAAGATGCATCTTTCATTGCTCGAGGCGTTCCCAACATTCAACCCATGAGGACATGGGACTCAACAGGGGGGCATTGACAGGTTCCTGAGTATAAAGTTTGAATCTCTAAAACTCTGAAGAAGAAGAACGCAACTCTAAAGAAGGAATAGGGAAAAGCTGAAGCAAGATCAACAGTTTAGATTGCCTGATACCGCTCCATTGAGGGAGATTGTGCAGATGGAGTAGTTTCCAGTAATCACTGTTCAGTATAATGTGTTGTCTTAAACTCTGTTTATTCCCTCCTCGCTGAGCTCTGCGCTTTTGTCTCCTTGTGTGGCAGCGAACTCAATATAAGCCTGCCCTAGCTACCGAGATGGGTGTCGAGAAATATAAACCCTAGTTCTATCACTTTTCTTCCTGTCTTGCGGTGCCCTTTAAAATTCTTCAATTCCTGCTGTTATTTTCTCTGCAATTCTTCTGTAGGTTCCTGCTCTCAAAATGCTTGGTTGATCGGTGTTACGATCAACCTAAATATTATGGTTCTTTAGATGCGGGCAAATGACCAACCTGGCCAAGTAAAAGAGCAAAGGAATGATTGGTGCATAAATTACCAGCTTGCTGTATTACTGTTCTTTCTCTGTGCGTGTGTTTTTGCTGTACATACCATGGAGGCATGGACTCTAATATGTGGTGCGCACTGGTATTGTCTGCAGAGCATCCGATGGAGGATATTGTATGGTGACAGAAAGAAAGAAGGATGTGATCACATATTTGAGCCAAAAAAAGAATTCAATTCAGAAAGGAGCTATGAATGCCTCACTTCTCCCGCAGCATTTATCTATTTCATTTCTCATAGATCCTTTTTTGAGGCATCATACTTACTCTAATTATTGGGTGGTAAATAGTCATAGCATTCTGTTTTTCAGGTTTGACAGGATGATCATGACTGAAAGCAATGCTGTATCAAGCATGCATAAAGAGGAGTTCAGTTGATCTGCTGGTGCTTCATCTGCAACGCCATGGATCAATTCACGACGGCATGCCCTAATAAGGCCGCGTGGGACAAGAACAAGGTGTTCGTCAAGTTTGTGAAGATAATGCTGTTCAGGTAATATTAATTGCTAAACATGGACATTATAAATAATTTATTTAGTTTCCGTTTCCATCATGCTACCATTCATGCAGTGTTGAGTTTTAATGGGCGCATGGGCATTAAATTTCTCTTACTGCTGTTGTGATCAGCCACATAGGTTGGATAAAGTTCCGGTTTGCTTCTGGCTATGTCCGCTAGCATATTCGCTATTGCAAAATAAACATAATGGAGCCATTTTTCAGGTTACAACTTCCTATCACATCTTTTATTATTATATGTGTTTTCTAAGATTTTGCTCTGTTTTAAAGCCTGCCTACAATATCAACAAGAACCAAAATTAGAAGACTTTATTAATCTAGAAATAAATTACAAACTTGCAGTTGCAGACCATGGCTCAAAATCCAACATATTTGTCTTTAAAATGTTAATTTGAAAGTATCCTCCGCAGCAACGTTTTATTCTGGAATAGCCTTTTCCTTGTGTCAATAACAATATACAACTACGTGCTGTATTCTAGATTTAAATTTTCAGGAAATGTGTTCCTGTTTGTAAAATTTTATCTGTGTGCCATAGGATGTACCGCCAAATTCGAGCATTTTCTTCCAGAAAGAAATTATCTAACGGGCCATAGATTGGGGATGGTTGTTTGCTTCTCTCTCTATTTGTTATTATACCCATGGCATAAGGATGTACTGGCGCCTGTCATTGGTATTATCAAATATTATGATTTGGTTCTCACATCCAAATGGTCGTGCATGCATTCTGTATATGATTTCTTTCATAGCAATATTTACCCACAATACAATTAATTACTTACATGTTGTCCTGTATGAAGACTCATTTTAGTGCAATTAACCTCATGAAATAATTTCACATTTAAAGGCCTACCACCACATCTTCCGTTGGTGGCCGCGTTCTGACATCTGATGCCATTATACTGCCATGCTTTTTGTAGTTTATTTTCTGCTACAATGTTACATTTATGTGCGTTATAGTTAATCAAATTTTAACCTTAAAAAATACAGAAAGATAATATATGGTGTGGATTAATTGCTATTTTTGTGTTTGCAGGTCCAGTGAAAAGAGATTAAAAGGGTGAAGTCATTTGCAGGTCAAGCATGTAAAGATATTATGTTGTTAGTTCAGTGTAATCGTTCCATGATTGTCATATTCAGTCATAAATTGATAGTAAATTTGTGGCAAATCGTTGAAACGGTTCTCCTTTGATTTAGGCCATTCAAGCTACATTTCTGTTTCAGAATTTGTGTTGCACTTATGTAAAGTTTATCTGAAAGTTAATAGGTCCAGTACCAAGTTTACTATTCCGTTGGATTCTTTTGTCAACACTACTAGAGAATATATATACATTTGTGTATTCGAGAAAAAAAAATGGTTTTGTGGTCCGTCAATATTTCGTAATTCTCTTCCTAAATTGTCAATGTGTCACTACACAGAAACAGGCAGAGCTTTGGGCGTCTGTATATGATCTAGGTATTTCAGACATTTTCAGTATTGGATTGTAACAATTTCTCACACCATGTTTGTGTACTTTAAAACTGCTAATAGCTTTAACATTGTTAGAATAGGTGTCAAATATACTAGTCCTATTAGGTTACAGTTGGACTTGGAGTTGTATTAGTGGTAATGATTACAGTTAGTGTCGGACTCTATAATCCGGCAACTCTTTAAATAGAGAGGAGGATGACACAATGTAACCATGGTGACGATAATGTAGCACAGGCGAGGGAGAGGTGGGGCGAGGCATGGACTCGTAGTGGTTAGGTGTGCTTGTTGATTGGGGAGGGGCCCCAAATTCAGAGCTCGGGGATTAGGCTTTGAATGAACCTTGCTAAACAAATTCGTGTGTTCCTGTGTCATCATGCTGGCATTTATGGTTGAATCAATGCTGACAAGATCGGAGAGGTTAAGTCGTCGTTCCGCTATAATGCGGCTAACTTTATAACAGTGGTATAGAGCCAATGGTTCAGCATTGGGACTCAGTTGATATGTGGAAGGAAGGGAATACGAGATATGGGTCGCGCATCAACAGAGATCGTCAGTCATGGGCGATGAGATCGGATTTGGTGAACGAGGACGCTGTGGAGGCAGTGATCTCGTCTCGCGGTCAGACCGGCGAGGGCGCAACGTGACCAGAAGACAAGGCCAGGCGTGACCGAAGGCGACCCGAGAGAATCATGAGGGAGGCATTGCTACGAATAGCGCACTCGACGCACCGGCAATCGCGGATCCACCAGTGGCAAGATGAGGCAGCGGCGAAGGGCAAGCCGACGAGCGTGGTGTCGGCGCAATGGACGCGTGAGGCCGAGGACACAAAGTCCGTGGATGGTGACACGAGAGGTTGCGACTGGGCGGTGCGTGTGTGAGAACACGGACTGATGGCACAGGGTGCTGTCCTATGCATCCTGGGCAACAATGGGTCAATTTCATTGGTGGTGTCAACGGAACTGTTTTGCAGTACAGGATATATCCAGGATCTGCAGGTCAGCGTGAATGGGTGTCAGCCCCGGGTTTTTAAGACCAGAAACCTTCCACGCATAGAGTATCAAATCCCTAGATCAATAGTTTGGCACTTACATGACATTACTGGTACCATTGCAACTTGCGGAATAGAGTCTTACAATACTTATTTATTACAACAAGGGGTTGCCCGCCAAGGGACCAAATAGCCAAATGTCTTGGCGGTTAAACTAGCAAAAGGTGCAGAGTGCAAGATTAGCGGAAACATAATATTGGCAGTGGCCCTACGTTAGTCCATAGGCGCTCAACTAGCAAACTTGGGCCTATGGTGCTCCTTTGATGCTCCTCTCCTCTGGGTTGTGCTCGTACAGTTCGGACCTCGTGTATCTAATTCTAAAAAGGGGGATTAAACAATAGTGAGTACGTACAGTACTCGTAAGCCACTACTTCAACATGATTATATGCTCACAAGGTTCAAAGGAGGCAAGGGTTTAATTGCATGAAGCTAATTTTCATAGAAATGTTTCACAAAACCTATACCTAGCCATTTTACTAAAATATACTCTCCATTAGTTAGATAATTTATCCCATCATGAAGGCTGTGTCCACCTTGCCAAGTTACACCTGGTTCGGCTTACCCTCATGTCCGAGGTGTCTGTCTCCATTCTACCTTCCACCCACATTCCTAACCAAAGTTTTAGAAAATTCTGAGTCTAGTCAAGACTAGTATAAGTCCCGGTGCTCCTTTAACCGCGAGCATGGCTATTCGAATAGTTTAATTTTACTCACACTGCAATGGATGTACACTTTACCCGCAATCCGTGGCGCACCCAACACATGAGACTTGCCACGGCCTAATCTTTGGGATCTCCTAGCATCGCGGCACCCGCTCCAGAGACTATGTGCCCTCAATGCACCCCTGGCACTCCAATCCCGCCATTGCCAGTGCCATGTGTGAGGAGTCTTGAACCCAGGGATATCAAGAAAAGGGAAGCAACATTTGTTTTATTCGACATGTCATTTAATCCACATTCCATCCTCCTTCGTCTTCATTACAACACACTTCATGTTAAGCCAACAGACGGGTGTAAAGCACTCGGGTGTCTTGATTTATTTTAAGGTTTTAAGGATATATCCTTTAAAGGATCGACAGTTGGTCACCAATAAAATTGGGATACAGATTTCACTCAAGTACACCTCATCACAAATTGGGCTTGAGTCGAAAGTGATTAAAGGCTTGTAAATTTAGCCTAATTGCTATGAGCAAATTTTCAGTCATAATTGACTGAAGAATTATTTTTCCGGGTGATTATCACTCGGGAAGAACTTAAAGGTTAAAGTTTCTAACTCTATATTTAGTTGCATCACAACTAAGCATAGAGTCGGAGGCTACACCTAATAAGTGCACCTATTCGGCGTACACTATTCATTATTTTAAAGTTAAAGTCTCTGACTTTATGTATAGTTGCTACATAACTAAGCTTAGAGTCGGTGGCTACACCTAATAGGTGCACCTACTCGGTGCACACTATTCATTAATTTTATGAAGCCCTGCATAGCCTCTTTGCTGGCTAACAGAAGCAGAACACAGGAAGAAAGGCACTCAGAAAGCAAGTACTCGGAAAGCTAGCACTCAGGAATTTCTCACCATGGAGGAAGAGCACTCGGCGGCAAGCTGTGACTTGACTATGAAGGTCTCAGGGGCTACTGTGGAGGACATGCGGTCCCGGTTACCCTTGCAGGAGGCAAATATGGCCATCCTAATAGGAGGTGGGCCGGTCCATGTAATTAGAGATAGAGTAGAACTCGGCTTTATGTTACCTTATACAACAAGAAAAGGAATAGAGTCTTAGCCGAATACTCTATGTACAGATAAGAGAATCCTAAGTGTGGAGGCCATGGGCCCTGGGTACCTCATTACCAGTATATGGGCCTCGGGATGGAGGATGGGTTCTGTCGAACCATGTAATTAGAGATAAGATAATACCCGGCAGGCTTTGCCTTGTATAACAAGGAAACATAGTCTTAGTCGGATAGGTCACATAACTGGACGGTCAGGAACAACGCAGCTGGATGAATACGTCGATGGTTCAGTCAGGAAGATGCATTCGGGGAGTTTACCTCTGATCTTTCTGGCTAGGGCCTAGGTCTCCTCCCTGAGCTGGTCGGCGCCACTCTTCAGCCAGGCTTCCCTCCCCGCATGACGCTCCTCCATCTCGGCCTTCAATGCCCGGAGCTGCTCCAATTCTGCGAGGTGGGGAGCCATTTCGACCCCGGATCTCCGTCATCGCCCTCATTGCGGTCGACAAGCTTCTGCTCAGGATAAGAGACAAAATCAAGGATGGAGTCAGACGTCAA
Organism: Oryza meyeriana var. granulata; assembly: GCA_003991445.1. NCBI lineage: Eukaryota > Viridiplantae > Streptophyta > Magnoliopsida > Poales > Poaceae > Oryza > Oryza meyeriana. Next base: position 9,065 of record RYFJ01003801.1, on the reverse strand, counting down.
AATGAGAAGATCGCCAAGCTTTGCCACCAACAATCATACCCCGACTCCCTTGGACCCGCTGATAGCGGCGCAAAGCAAGCTTTTGTGTTCCCTTCTCGCGATGACTTCATCAAGCCTGAAGCTCTTCACGGTCCCGTCAGGGCGCCGTCCATGTGAATGTCTAGGGCATCACACGCGGAGGAGCTTCAATTCGAGGCAGGTTTGGGATCTCGGGCGGCGGCGACGACAACGACGACGATGATGACAACGGCGACGGGGTCCCGGCCCCCATGCCGCCATCCCCGTGGCCTCGGGGACCGGCTCGGGGGCTCCGACAGCGGCCTCCATGATGGGCGACGCTTCAGGGGCTAGGGCCTCAACCTCAGCAGCTGCCCCTCGGTCGGGTGGCGGCGGCGACCCTACAGTCGGACCACCTCAGTCTCCGCGATTGGGGCTGGCCACCGGCTCAGCGGGCGTGTCCGCGCCGCCGGCTCGATGGAGCAAGGGCCTTCAAGGGGAGCGCGTCGGATTGGTCTCCTTGAGATCGATATCGGCCCGCTTCCTGCATGATGAAACACGACATCAAAACACTACTCCAACACGCAAGAATTTCAGAAGACCCGGAGCAGCGCACCTCTTGGAGAACTTCAGCTTCCTGCCGGGCGACCCGGGTCCTGGTGGAGCGCTGGCTCCGGTGGTCAGCCCAGTCGGCGTTACAGTCGGTGGCGGCGCATCAGCCCGAGTCGGCCCCGATTCTGGCGTGGTTGGCTTGGGCGCCTCCGCCCTCGGCGGCGTCTGCTCTGGCCGGCCCCTCGACGGCGCTGTTGCCGGGCTCAACAATGTTGGGCTTAAACCCACAGGTCTCAACCTTGGGCTTGATCGCTTGGGCGCTGCGGTGACAGTGTCCTTTATCTTCAAGCTTCCTGCCACGGCGCGCGGCGTCATGGCCCCCTCGCCCCGATATAGGATCGGCTTTTTCTCGGCTCTCTTGGAGTCGGGCTGGGCGGCGGCGAGGCTCCTCGGCCTCTTCTTTGATGCAATGGCCGACAACGGGCGGGAGTCTTCATCGAACTCCAAGCACCACTACAAGAGATTCAACAAGATACATCATATATTGCCGGGGGATCAGACATCCAAGTCCACAGGCATGCGCTACAAAGGAAAGACGGATGTTACCTCGGAGCTGGGCCAGCTGCGCCTGTAAGATGCAATGCGTCTCTTCTTGTCTTCGGTTTCAATTACCCCGCTGGGGAAGTATCCGAACAGGGTCTCTGTCACCTTCTGCTCATTGGCCGACTCCTGGCTGACCCGGTTAGGGTCATGTCTTCCCTGGTAATCCCAGCCAAACGCGCTCCTCAGCTTCAGGGGCTGGAAGCGCTGAGTCAGGAACCGCATGGCCACCCAGGGTCCAGTCAGGCCAGCCTTCTTGAAGTTATCCAGCTTTATCAGCAGTTGATGCACTTGACCCATTTCCTCATAGGTCGGGTCTACCGACCAATTCGGTAGAACTATCGGCGGCGAGCTGGTGAATGGCCGCAAGGAGGGAGCCAGATCAGCCCTTCAAGGAGGATTTCAAGGGAAGATCAAGATATGACTTTTTCCTATCACTCCTCAACTGAAGACCAGCCCCCCCAATTACACTGATGTTATTTTTGGAGGGCTAGGGTTTAATGTGGAACAAATGCCTAAAGAAGTTGAAATGGGGTTCCACGCCCAAATAACACTCGCACAGAGTAACAAAGATGGAGATCTGAAGAATCGAGTTGGGATTCAAATGCACCAACTCTAGCTTATAGAAGTCAAGAACGCGGCGGAAGAAATCAGAAGATGGAAGGCACAAGCCCCGATCGAAAAAAGAGGCGAAAACTATTGTTTCACCAGGTTGGGGATTTGGGACCGACTCACCCTTAGCCGACCGCCAGCGAATCACCTCTTGGCTGGGCAACTTCAGTTGACTCTCTAGCAGCTTCAGCTTCACCAAGCCGCAATCCGAAATCGGCCAAGAACTTCATGGTGCACCCGCAAGATCCAAAGCTTTCGGCATGACTGGAGGCGGTGAGATTTGGGGAAAAGCAAATCGGGGGCTTGGAACAAACAAAGAGGATTGGAATCACCCGAGTTCGGGTGGGGAATAGCAGCAGCTAACCCTAGCCGGGCGGGAAGCGAAAAGTTGGGCGCGAAGGTGGAAGACGAAGCGATTGGCTGATTTGGGGAAGATGAAGGAATCTTTTTCTCTCTCCCTGCTTTTATAGAGCCGATGCCGACTAGATGGGCTTGGGCCTACACAGTTAGCACTGGGCCACCCAGATATGAGTTCCTACAGTAGCATGCTCCATGTGGGCCGCCCGCAGGCTGAGTTGAAATTATAGCGCTGGTGCTACCAACAGGAGCCGATGAGGTAAATAGATATGCTTCATAAGAGCCTTATTGCTAAACATGTATGTTTGGGTATCTGTTTTATCCACCAGGTCTCAAGGATACATCCTTATAAGGACTACAAGCTGGTCTTCATTAAAATTAGGGATGCAGGTATCTTTCTCGGTACACCTAACCATGCCGTGGATTTATTTTCATAAAGTGGTACTCGGCCTACATGCGTGGCCATAAGTTGCCATGAGCGACATTATACCCGCTGACATGTTGCGGAAGAGTCTAACTTTCGAGTAGTGCACTACTCGGGAGAGACTATAAATATCTTTTCCCGCTGACATGATGCGGAGGAGTCTAACTTTTGACAGTGGGACGCCACTCGGAAAGACTATAACCCCCTTTCTAGCTGACATGATGCTGAAGAGTCCCATATACGAGTAGCATCCTACTCGGCAAAAGACTATAAAACACCATATTTCGACTGACATTAAAGTCGAAGAGTCCTACATACGAGTAGTCCCCTACTCTCGCAAGACTATAAAGTTATATTTCCGGTTGACATGATACCGAATAGTCTCATATACCAGTATTAATCTACTCGGAAAGACTCCAGGTTAAAGATCTTTGACTTTATGTTTAATTGTCTTCACAATTAAGCACAAAGTCGGGGGCTACACCTAATAGGTGCGCCTAATTCGGCGCACACTATTTCATATATCTACATGAAAGCCCTTTATAGCCTCGCTGCCAGCTGAGCATGAAGCAGGACTCGGAAAGAATACTTACTCGGACAAAGAGTACTTGGGAGCATTGCACTCGGGCAATCTTCACTGTGGAGAATGAGCACTCGGCATCAGCTGTGACTCAACTATTGAAGGTCTCAGGGGCTACTGTGGAGGCCATGGGCCCCGGGTATCTCATTACCAGTATATGGGCCACTCGGATGGAGGATGGGCCGAACCATGTAATTAGAGATAAGATAACACCCGGCAGGCTTTGTCTTGTATAACAAGGAAACATAGTCTTAGTCGGATAGGTCTCTATCTCTAAGAAGGATATCCCTTGGCCGTATCCGGCTAGAATCCTTATCATGTACCCTGTCCCTAGTATATATAAAGGCAGCAGGCGCCCTCAGGGCAAGAGACAAGATCATCGATCATCAAACACCTCAGAGGAATAACACCTCAACTGGACGTAGGGTATTACCTCACATCGAGGGCCTGAACCAGTATAAATTTTCTCTGTGTTCCTCTGCAATCCATCGAATTCACCTTCACTGAGTAGCCCTATAGTTTTATTGCCGGTGCAAAGCATCGACACTAAGCCGTATCCGGTTGGGTTTACTGCCTTGTAACCCTTGCCCCTCGACCTATATAAGGCGGACAGGGAGCTCCCTCGGGGGAACAAATCATACACAAGTGAAAGTAATCTACCACAAATAGGACTAGGGTATTACTCTCGCCGAAGGCCTGAATCTGTCTAAATCTCTTGTCTTTCAAATCCATCTAGCTTTAGGTCTGACATATAGCCTCAACATCTTTATTGCCAATGAGAAACATCGATAAATTGTGTGGGTATTTTTTTAAATAACGTGTTAATTTTAAAAATTACCCAACATGCCATTGAGGGTAATTTAATTTAGATACAGTATTTTCATTTCTTCCGTGTCAATCACATTGGGAAGCAATGTCGGGACCTAGCGTAAGGACGGGCAACCCATCCTTAGTGTCAACCTATAGCGATGGCGACCCAGCAGATGCCAAGCTTCGCGGCGGCGATAGGTTTCAGGGGTGGAGCGGGCCTGGGTCGATGTGGGTGACGGAGTACGACCTGTATGAGCTGCTGGGCATGGAGCAGTCCTCGCTGCAGTCAGACATCAAGGCTGCATACCGGTCACTGCAGAAGTGGTGTGTCGATGTTTTACACTGGTAATAAGAATATGGGGCTACTTGTGAGACTTAAACTCGATGGATTGCAAAGGAACATCAGACAATTTGTCCTGGTTCAGGCCCTCGGGGTGAGGAAATACCCTATTTCCAGCTGTTGTGTATTGCCTTTGAGGTTTCTCTGGTGAGATTCCGATATGCCCTCAAGGGGACGCCCTGCCTCCCCTTATATACCGAGGAGACAGGGTTACAAGGTAGGAATTCCAGTCGGACTCCGACCAAGGGATTTCCTTCTAGGAATACAACGTGCCTGACTAGGACTATATCCTTTTCTTATCATATAAGGTAATGTATGCCGAGTCCTATTGTATCCCTAATTACAAGGTTAGGCCCACCCTCTGTCCGAGTGGCCCTAATGCTTCTCATGAGGTACTCGGGCCCATGGCCTCCACAGTAGCCTCTGAGACCTCCATAGTTGAGTCACTGCTGATGCCAAGTGCTCATCCTCCTTGGGGAAAGCTTCCTAAGTACCTTGCTCCCGAGTACTCGTTCGAGTGCTTTCCGAGTGCTTTGCTCCAAAGTTCTCGTTGTCCGAGTGCTTCTTCTCCAAGTCCTGCTTCATATTGGCTGGCAACGAGGCTATGAAAGGCTTTGTAGAAAAATATGAATAGCGTGAGCCGAATAGGCGCACCTATTAGGTGTAGCTCCCGATTTTGTACTTAATTGTGACGCAATTAAACATAAAGTCAAAGATCTTTAACCTTTTAGTCTTTCCCGAGTAGTGTACTACTCGGAAATTAAACTCTTTATCATCATGTCAGCTGGAAGAATTTTTACTCAAGGCAATTGTTGGCTAAGCATGTAAGCCGAGTACTACTTCATGAATTTTAACCCAATATGTGGTCAGGTGTACTTGAGAGATACCTGTATCCCTAATTTTAATGGAGATCAGCTGTTGATCCTTATAAGGATATATCCTCAATACCTGGTAAATAATTCAGATATCTGAACACATGTGCCCATTAATTAGGGTTTCATGAAGCATATCTATTATTTAATCGGTTTCTATAAAATAGCATCTGTACTGTGATTTTAACACAGTCAGCAGTCGACCCAATAGGGCATTCCATTGAGAAACTCATATCTTGTGGCCCAGTACCGAATCAGTCGGCTCAAGCCTACTTATCAGCACATGCCTTATAAAGCGGGGAGAGAGAGAAAAGATTTCCCTTTCTTCTCCAATCCACCAATCGTTTCTTCTTCCAGCTTCCACGCCCAAATTTCGTCCTCTGCCTCACTAGGGTTTGCTGTAGCCTATGCCCCCACTCGAGACTCGCCTGGTTCTGCTCCACCGCATCCATCCCTAGCCTCCACAAGGCATTCCCCCAAACTTTTTCGCCTCCGATAATGCCGAAAGCCCCATTTGAGATTCCTGAGATGACCGCTGGAGTTTGTTCAATGTCGGATTGCTGCCCACTGAAGCTGAAGCTATTGGAGAAGCGATTGATACTGTAGTGACAAGACGTCATCCATTGGCGCACCGCAGAAGGGGAGTCTATGCCGGTGCCCAAATCCGGTGAGACCGTTGTCTTCACATCATTTGTCGATCATGGTCTTGCCCTCCCTTCCTTGGATTTCCTTCGCCGACATCTTCTGGAGCTCCTCTGTGGAAATTCAAGACTTCAAAGAGGTAATAAAAAAGTATCTTCAATCTTCTAAGAATCTTGAATGTCATGGTGGTATCTTGATATTTGGCATATTGTGCAGGAAGTGAGTCGACATAGATCCCAAGGGGACTACGCCAGCACTCCTGCCATCGAGCCCATCCTAGTTGAGCCAGAACTAGCAATATCACCTATCGAGCGAGAAGCTGCCCTAGCTGCGGAAGCTGAAGTAGCCCTGATAGCAGAATTACCAGCGCCGGCCGATCAGGGAGCGGATGCTGAAGCTGTTGCTCCAGCCCCCGAGTAGATCGCCGAAGCCCCTGCAGCTACCGAGCTCAGGGCAAGGACCCTATCGCCAGCGATTTTGTCATCTTCTGATGAAGGAGATCTCCCCAGGCTCGAAGCCTCTTCCATGCAAATACCCAAGGATGTTTTATTGGGTCACCCTCGAGGGAGTTGCAAAGAGCTTCGAGCACGACGAGATAGCAGCACTGAGAGTACACAGAAACCTCATGTATGCTGCAATTGCTGTGTCCAAGGGAGTCCAGGTATGTAGTGAATCTCTCCATGTTGAGTGCTTGACAAGTCCTGTTGATCTGGTGTTCCACCGTCTTACTCTGATTTCCCCTGGTTTGTTCTGAGCAGAAGATAGTCAATCGCTCAGAGAAGATGAACAAAGTCCTAACCGAGCTCGCCCCCCAACTACAACAACTACGCCAACTCCAGGTTACCAAGGACGACCTGGAGTGAACCAACCAAGAAAGGGAAACGTGGCTGAGGGGATCAGTAGACAAGCTTAGGGACAAAAACTAGGCCCAAGCTGAAAAGATCAGAACTAAGTATTCTGTGTTGTCCTCCCGAGTAAATCCCGAGTAGAATTCTTCAACGTTGTTGATTCCCAACTGCCTTGTTAAGTTTTGACTGCAATCTTGAGTTCTTGACTGTTTTGATTTCAGCCCTCGAAGCTGAGCGGAAAGCCTAGGCAAAGAAGAGGGAAAAACAAGATAAAAAGTTGAAGTAGAGAAGGCCAAAGCCAAAGTGGAGGCCGACTATGCCAGTAAGTCTCCTGCTTGATTGTGATCTTAGCCCGACTGCTTGTTGCTCTGACTGCTTATCTTGGTTAACCAATATATTTGTCGATGCATCTGAATAGCTTCGAAAACCAATGCCCAGATTCAATTTGGCGCCTTCGCGGAGGAAATCAAGATGATCAAGGAGTCATGGGAAGTGCTTGTTGAATCCGTGAAGGGGCTCCTGGACATCATGCAGCCTCATTATCCTAGGACCAGCTCCAGTATTGTCACCCAAGTGCACGTACGCCTAAGCGAAGCCCTGAGTATCCTGAAAAAGTACTCGGATGAGCGGGTGGCTGTCGGCATCGCCCAAGCTCTTGCCATGACCAAATTGATCTACCCTAGGGTAGACATCGAGGCCATTGGCGAGGGTTTTGCCGAGGGGACGACTCCTAAAGAAGCACTGGAACTAGTTAGCCAGGTAAGGCCCACTGCGGAGGTGATTGCCAGGGAAACCTGGGTATGTAAAACAAAGTAATTATGCATCAGTGTCTACTGATGAATGTATATAACTTTTGTAAAGACTTGTGTAAATGTCTGTAAAGTGCTGCCGAGTACTTGCTTATTCTGAGTTGTCATTAGCTTTACCCGACTACATAGTCTGCGCCGAGTAGATCGAGTGAAACTTAGGAAAAAGCATTCACCTCTGAGAGCTACACTCGGGCAAACTTAGCATAGTCGTTGTAGAAATTCGTGACTTAGATAAAACAGGCTCAGATTTTATTAACAAGGCACATAATACAGGCAGCCCCTGACTCACTACTTGGTTGGGACAAGCGACGTAGTGGAGTCAGAGGAAAGAACTTTATTCATATGTATAAAGAAAATACAAAACTCAGGTATAGAAAGTACGTAGCTGTTCTATATTCCATGAGTTGTTGACTGGGACACCGTCTTTAGTCTTTAGTTGGTAAGCGCCCGGACGTGTTACACTCAGCGATAATGAACGACCCTTTCCATAAAGGGGATAGTTTATGCCTGTCTTTAGTGGTTTGTATTTTTGTCAAGATGAGATTTCCCACCAAAAAGGCGCTGCCACGAACATTTCGACTGTGATAACGCGTAGGCCTTGAAGATCCTTGCCGACTGAATAGTTGCGATGTCCCTTGCTTTCTCCAACTGATCGAGTTCGACTAGTCGGTCTTCATTTGATTTGTCTTCTGAGTGGGCCCAAACTTGCGGAGAACCGAACGCCAACTCGGTTAGTAACATAGCCTTAGCACCATATACTTGGAAGAAAGGGGATTGCCCTGTTGCTCGACTAACTGTGGTTCTTAGAAACCAGAGAACAGATGGGAGTTCTTGTACCCACTGCCCTGCATATGGTTGTAGTCGTCAAATCCCTAGCCTTATACCTTTGTAAGACCATGACATTGCACGCTGACCTGCCTATCACTTTGCGGTGTGCACAGAAGCATAACAGCATCTTTGATGCGAAAGTCCACAGAAATTCTTGAAATACGCGCCAGTGAACTGCGTACTGTTGTCCGTTCTGATGCGGTTTGGGAACTCCAAATCGGTTAAAATACTCATGATGAAGTCTTTGCTCGTGCTCTGTTCTGGTACATGGTTTTGCTCAATCCACTTTGTGCAATTTGTCCATGTGAGAACAAGTGGTGGTGAACCCTCTTAGCGTTTCTTGAAGGCCTGACCATGTCAAGCCCCCAACTGCAAAGGGGCCAAGAGATTGGAATTGTTTGAAGTTTGAGCTGAAAGATATGTTTGCCTTGCAACGAATTGGCATCGGGTCGCATGTGTGAACTATGTCTTAGCATCTGTTTTCCGTAGTCGTCGAATAAGAAACCTGCCTGTAGTCTTTTCGACTAACATCTAGATGTAGCATGGTTTGCCAAGATACCCGAGTGGTCGATTGCAGATTTGGCTTGCCCTCCTAGGTGTGACACAGCACATGAAGGACTCCGGATGCAAACTTTGACGGTACAAAGGTCTTCATAGACTACAAGAAGAACTTTGCTCGACATTTATCCGGCTCGGCTCAGCGCGATCTTCTAAGGAGTTTCATCATCTTACAAAGGAATTTGAGATTGGAATCCACCAATCTTGAGAGATATTGGTCACTTCGTTCGTTACCG